>CP092869.1:40769864-41177515 GCA_030710605.1 Cordylochernes scorpioides | reverse complement strand
AGGGGGGGATCATGTGGTTCCCCCCCCCCGGGGTCCAGGGATGATTGGCAGGTGTCCCATCTGGATGGAGCTACTTGACAATATATATATATATATATATGTGGTATATTTTAAGGTAGATAGAGCACAATCTTCTTCTAATGTTTATTATAACCCCATATCTGTATATAAAAATATGTATCGACCTTGTATAATAATAGAAATGACAAATGAAACAAAAGGAGTAGAGGTAGTACAGAGGACAAAGGCCAGACGTGATAAACAACCCAGACTAACAGGTGTTTATGCTAATGAGTTCATTCCCCCGTCAGCAGGTGGCCGACACGTGGCCAGACATCATTAATAACCAGCGCTTGACAGGTGGCGTGATTAGGACAGCCAATCAGAACTCGTCAACAAGAGCCAGAGTCGAGTATATAAGCCCCCCAAGATTGGGACAAAGTAGTTGTTCGAATAGTTGTTTTCAGAGCCACGCCGTTATACGGTCGGGTCTCTCACCCCTATCCGCGATGTAGGCATCCGCGGCGCCCGTGGTTCGACTTGCCTTCGTCCGTGGTCTGCCTCTACCTTCTTGGAGTTACCATCTAGACCTGCCTCTGTCTCTTGCTGTCCCAGTGCGGGAATCCCATCACGCACCCACTACCACGACTGCCCAGCACATTCCACAACGGGATTACTACAGAATCCTTTAAAGTCGACAGGATAACTGAGGACGGCAACATGCAGAGGATGATGGAGGCCGAAGACGAGTACGTCGCGGATGCCCTCACCAACATGCAGCCCCACTGCGAAGACCGAGTAAGCCACCTAACAGACGCCATTCAGGGACTAACCGTACCTCGCATCGAGAAGGTCATCATCGCCCCCACCGACATCTCCCACGCAACAATCAGCCTTCTTCCATACAGCCTTATCCAGAGATCAACTCCAGCCAGCATCAGCCATTTCAAGGTACTTTAAACTTTGTTTCTGACATTTTCCCCATAAATTTTATATTTTCACTTTAAGCATTTTAAAATCAATTATAACCTTTTTAATATCATTTTTATTCAATTTTTAAAACTTTCACACTCTCATTTATCATTTTTACCTTATTTTAATCAAATTATAAATTTTAATTCATCATTTTCAATTTTATTATTAAAAATATTCAATCACGCATTTTTGACAATTTACTAATCTTACATGCCTTTCTTATTCACCTAAAATGGCATTATCCAAATATGCAACTTTCAATTTCACATAAAAAATCATATTATATTTTAATTACTTGAATCATATTTTCTAAACTCATTTGTGTTATTTTTTTTAAATACCTTATTTGTGGCCATAGTATTAATAATTAAATTTATTACGCTCTTTATTTTACTTGACCTATTACTATTTCAATTGATATTTCTCAATATTTAAAAGTTTTAAAAACTAGTCCTAGATTTGTATTTTTATAAATATCAATTTTAAATTATCTCATCTCATAATGTGCCTCCCATTTTCCCCACAATTACAAATACAACTATAAATGTAATATGCGAAAACTAAATATCATACCATAAAATTTCCATACCCCATTACATTTCATTCCTATCTGTGTTAAATTGTTAATTACAAAAACTACCGAATTTTGTACCCATGCCATAACCTTTTATCTTAAAATATTTCGTAAATTCATCATTTTATAATTTTTCTAAACCTAATAACCGCTAATAATCTCCAATCTAAAGAATTGCCTGAGCGTCTTAACGCGACATTCACCGGGAAACTAAGGTTATTTTCACCTAGAGAATCCCAGAACCTCGTGGACGAAGTTAATCAAGATAGTTACTAATAAATATAAAGACACGCCCCATACTATAACATCCAAAAATTGAAAATTCCCCGAGTTATGTAATAATATAAATCCCAGTATAGTAGAAAGTAGAGAAATATCAGTACCACGTACAAATGACAGGCACGACAAAGAGAAAAGGACAATTAATTCCAGACTTCATCCCAACGCGCGCGACAACAAATTCAAGGTCGCACTGATCTCCCCCTAATTGTTTTTTTATACTTCGTCTTCCCTTACCTACTTCTAAAGGGTTGGAATGACCTTGTACTCACCATTAGCAGAGATAGCCCTACTTCAACACTCTTGCCTGACAATCAATCAATTATAGGCCTTCCATACTTCTCTCGTCTCTTGATCATTTTCCATTGGCCTTCTATGCCTTCGTTCTAACCACCCCTCGTCCATCGCAGAGTTCCTGTTTGCCGACTTTTTTTACACCCAGGTCACCGTCCAAGCATTCTTTATTTCATTCTTTTTTCCTCAAACCCGTGTTCAATCAATCAATGACAACAGTGGAGCCCTGTTTTCACAATCTATCTCCATCCTCTAACCTCTTCAACGGTTCCCGAGACTCCTGCTCGTCAACATTTTTTAATTTTTATTTTTTAATGATCCATCGACCTGATACACTCTTCCTCCCCATGTTAACTCCACACGGAGAGCTTGGGTAACCAGCGAGATTATTTTTTTTCTCTAATGCTCGACCCAGGCCATCACAGCACGATGCGCCCACTCATTTTTCGTTTAATTTTATTTTTCATCTGGTCGAGCTCAATCACCGACAGCAGCGCAGCTTTTGAGACACCATCTCTTTTTAATCTCTCTCAGAAAAGATTTCTTCCCCATATTCTCCCATAACTACCTCTCCTTCGATCTTCACGCCTTTTGCCCATCTGATCTAATGCTACTTACAGAGCATCTTGAGATTGCTGAACCCTGAAAACAATACTTCGCTTCTAAGCTCGTATTGCAGGGCAGGACTCCTGAGATGTCCTTTGCAGAAACCAATTCAGACCTTCTTCCTTTATTTCTCACTGCGTCACTACCTATCGCAAACCTTTTGCTTAAGTCAATTTTCTTTTATATTTTAATTTCACTTTTATTACCTCTACTTCTCCTCCTTCCTGTATTACATCCCTGAAACTATGTTGTAAATATTCAAGGCACTTTAAGTAACAAAAAACTGTAACTAGTATACCAACTTTCCCAAATATTTACTTTCGCTATTGTGTGTGTGTTTACTTTAAATTTATCCTTCCTATGCACTCCTCTTATATAATTTTTGTAGTTTTATAATATTATATCAATGTGTCACCACTACTCCCCTTTATCTTTATTTTTATTCTAGTAACTAATTTGTGCCCCAAATTATTTCCCATTTAATAGGTTTGCTAGCTTTTCTCTCATTTATTTGTAAATAGACTTACACTTTTACTAGTTTTGTGGTGTTTCACTTTGTTTTTTAACTTACCAATGTAGATAAAACATTTCACTATTCATCAATAATATCATTTTGTTTATTAACCATCAACATTAATGCCTTCAATTACCAATCAACCCTTTATATATTATTACCTTTAATATTTTTATTTTCTCTTTTTCTCATCATGTTCAGACTTAGCATTTTACAACTTCAACTATTTTAGGCACCGTCTTAAAAAATCTACACCTAACAATATTTATAATATTTCTTAAATAGATAAAACATTTATCATTTTATTTTTCTTAATAGATTTTCAAAATGTTATTTTTGACGCTTCCCTTACAACCTCTTAACTCTATCCCATGAACCTTTCCTCCCAACCTTTCCCTCCATCAAGAGTTTATTGTTCGTCAGCCATTTTCTTTTTTTTTTTTTTTGTGATTAACCTAACTAGAAGACCCTTCCTCGCTGTACATCTCCCAACAGTGAGCTCAGGAGACCCAGTTAGATTTTTTTTTCTCTCATCGTCCGGCTCATCATTTTTTCATTTTTCAACTTTTTCTTTTCACCCACACAAGCCGGACACAATCAAAATTGACAGCAATAACTCTTTTACAGCCACCTATCCTTTTCCACATCCTCAAACCTCCAATCTTCCAAGGGATTCCAGTTCGCCCAACATTTTTTTTTTTCATTGATTAATCCTACTGGAACAATCCTTCCTCACTATACCATTCCCAATAATGAGTTCAGGATATCCAGCGCGATATTTTTATTTTTTTTCTCATCGCCCGACTCATCATATCAATTCATCATTTTTTCAACTTTTCACTTTTTTTTCACAATTCAACCGGGCACAATCATTATGGACAACAGGGATCCCTCTTACCTCTACCTCCCCTTTTTACCTCCATCAATCTTCCCACCTCTTTCCGCTGTCTGAGCTAATGATGCAGACGGAATATCTTAGGCCTTCTGTTAATGAAAACAATGCCTCACTTAAACAAGTTCGCATTGCATTGCAGGATGCTTGGGATACTACTTTTGCAGAAACATGCTCAGATACCCCTTCCCCTTTTTCAACCTTAGCGTCACATTATAAGTTCAGTCAATAAACTAACTTCATTTTTTTCTCTCATCTTTAATACAATAAGATATTATTTTCCTTGTACGATTCATTTTACCATAGTTACCATTTTGTATTATATACCTTCTCTTAATCTTTTATCATTCATTTTGTACGTTTTCATTGATACACCACCATTACAACATCTTTCTCTTTTTAACTTGTAGCTTAATAATAATATTAACTAATTTGTATACAAATTATTTATTTTATTTTTTATAATAGGTTTGTTAGGTTATCACTCATTACATGTCATTCCCCCAACCAAACCTTCATCACCGCGGACACATTCTGTGGTATATTTTAAGGTAGATAGAGCACAATCTTCTTCTAATGTTTATTATAACCCCATATCTGTATATAAAAATATGTATCGACCTTGTATAATAATAGAAATGACAAATAAAACAAAAGGAGTAGAGGTAGTACAGAGGACAAAGGCCAGACGTGATAAACAACCCAGACTAACAGGTGTTTATGCTAATGAGTTCATTCCCCCGTCAGCAGGTGGCCGACACGTGGCCAGACATCATTAATAACCAGCGCTTGACAGGTGGCGTGATTAGGACAGCCAATCAGAACTCGTCAACAAGAGCCAGAGTCGAGTATATAAGCCCCCCAAGATTGGGACAAAGTAGTTGTTCGAATAGTTGTTTTCAGAGCCACGCCGTTATACGGTCGGGTCTCTCACCCCTATCCGCGATGTAGGCATCCGCGGCGCCCGTGGTTCGACTTGCCTTCGTCCGTGGTCTGCCTCTACCTTCTTGGAGTTACCATCTAGACCTGCCTCTGTCTCTTGCTGTCCCAGTGCGGGAATCCCATCACGCACCCACTACCACGACTGCCCAGCACATTCCACAACGGGATTACTACATATATATATATATATGTCATAAAAAAGGACGTATATTCTATTTACGTTACCAATTCATGCAGTCGTGGATGGTAAAAATGAATGATAACTTTTGCCCCAAAAAAAATTATTATTTTGATTATTTTTTAAAGCAAACAGTTTTTGCATACATACAACTAACGATGTTATTATCTATTTACAAACAAAAACAATATTTGGTTGTATTCCTTTTGTTAAGAATTCCTTTTCATTTTAAAATTTAACTCTGTGATTATAGAATTTCAATTATTTTATGAATAATAAAAATCATATTTTTATTATGTCATATATATATATATATATAATGGCGATATATATATGTTATAGATTAGAAATTTTTGTGTGTTTGATTGTTGAAAAGAGGTGCAGTCGTGGAAAAGTGAAGATAATTATTTACCTTTCAAGCAGATTTTTATTTTGAATCTCTTGAAGTAAAAATATACATAAAATTATTTATATCACAGTAATATAAAATTTAGAAAATGAATTCTATATTCGTGATTTTCATTAGAAAAGGTAGGGTTCACTTTACATATTTTCAACAACAATAATTAAAGTGGTATGTTTTGCATCTATGGTCAAATATATATAATAGTCAATGAATGAAAAAATAAAATATATGTTTAAAAAAAAAATAAAATATTTGTATTTTAGATTATATATAATATTTCCCCCCTGTGAAAAAGATTTTTAAAAAGTTAAAATTTGAAAATAAAAATGGCTATTACAAAAATAATTAATTAAACGAAATCAAAATGTCTATAAAATAATTACAAATTAAACAATAAAAATCAATGTCTATACTTTTTCAAAATAAACAAAAGAAAGTTTGTTTATAAATAATTTATATAAATATGAAATTAAAATAAAACTATATATAAGAAATAATAATGATAGATTAATATAAAAATTTTTATGAAGCCAAAAAAGGTATTTAAAATATGAATAATTATGTCGTTATGCCTGCTGTATTTCAAAATATTAAATGGCAGTAGAAATGTTTATTTTTACACAAATATAATTTAAAATGAGTTTTTCCTAAAATATAAACATTTAAATGCATGTAAATAATATATAAAAGTATTTTTCAATAAAATGGATGAGTAATTAAATGATTATAAAGAGATATTTGAAGTGACATTAAGTTATGTGTGTAGGCAAAAGAATTGGGGTTGATATTTGTTCTCCATTGTCCATATCCAAAATATGGCCTTTCTGTAAAAAACATGGTTTATCATCAATATCTATTAACTTTGTGTTAGAATTTTGGTTTACTATTAAGTCATTTTCTAAATTAGTGCTATTTTGAAGTAAAAAATCTGATTCTGGGTAAAATAATTTAAGTTTATTAGAGTGTATAATTTCTGTTTGTTTTCTTTGAGGTAGATTGGGTTTATTTATTTCATATGTGACTGGAGAAAGTTGTTTTAAAATTTTAAATGGGCCTATATATCTTTGTGTTAATTTACCAGTGTTTGGATAAATAAAGGTTTTCACTAATACCTGATCTCCTTCTTTAAAAATGGGTTCTGGGTGTTTAATATCATAAAGCTGTTTGCTGTGTTCATGGGATTTTATGGTTCTTTAAATGGTTAATTTTCTTGCTTTTTCTATTGGTGTGTGTGTTTCTGTGTCATGTTCTATATACTGTGGTTGTATTCCATAGTATAAGAACCTAGGTGTAAAGCCTGTTATGGTATGTACTGTATCATTATAACTTTCAGTAATATTAGGAATATATTTTGTCCAAGGGATCTTTAAATTATGATTATATTCACATCTTAACCTATTTATGATAGTGGAATTTTATCTTTCTACTTTTGCATTTGTTTCTGGGTGATGGGCACTGGTGAGTAGATGCTTAACATTATTTTTTCCTAAAAATTGTTTAAATTTATTACTAAGAAAAGCTGCATTTCTGTCAGTTATTAATATTTCAGGTTTGTTAATTTGGAATAAATTTTTTAAACAAGGTATATATGAATCAGTGGATACAGATTTTGTAGGAAAAGTCCAAAGGAATCTACTGTGATGATCTACTATCATATGGATACTGTGTTTGGTTGTCCCATAATTATGTAAGCCTCCCATTGTGTCTAAAGAAAAAATATGATTTGGGTGTGTAGCTATTGGCATCTGTTGTAGTGGTCCATAAACAATTCTGTTATCCCTAGATTTATTTAACTGGCAAGTTTCACAATGCTTTGTGTAATTAGCAATATCCCTAGTCAGATGTGGCCAATAATAGTATGGAGAAATTATTTTAGTCATTTGAGTTGTTCCAATATGTCCATGCTTTGTATGTACTTTGTTTAATAATTTGTGTCTTAATGTTTGTGGTACATAAGCTCTTTTAAAGCCCTTTCTATTAATTATAAAGATATCATTTTGTATTTTAAATTTACTATTGCTAATTTGTTCTGTTGTTTGATGTTCTTTTAACTCATTATATGTTAGGTAAAATGATACTGGTGTTCTTGACAGCATGTCTGCTTCTATATTATTTAATCCTTTAATATGTTTTATGTCAAAGTTATATTGAGATAGGATTAAGGACCATCTAAATAATCTACCATGTGGGTTTTTTACATTTTTGATCCATTTTAAAGGCAAGTGATCTGTGTGCAATGTAAAGTGTACATTATGTAAATATGTATGAAATCTTTGTACTGAATTAATTATTGCTAATGTTTCTATTTCTGAAGCAGTATAATTCTGCTCATATGGGTGAAGTTTTCTTGAATAATAAGCTATGGGGTGTAAAATGCCTTGTTCATCAGGTTGTTTCAGGACTCCTGCTACTCCTAAACCTGAGGCATCTGTGATTAAATGGCATGGTTTTGATGGGTCATAAATATAAAGTACAGGTTTTGAAATTAGTGCATTTTTAAGAGTTTGGAATGCTTGTTCATGTTTTGTACTCCATAACCAAGCAGCATTTTTTAACAAAAGTTCATTTAATGGTGCCCTAATTTGTGCATAGTGGGGAATAAATTTATTATATATATTAATTGTACCTAAAAATCTTTGTAATGTTTTAATATTGTATGGTCTATTTAATTTTAAAATTGCTTCAATATTTGTGTTATTGGGTGTATATTTTCCTGAGTTAATTGTGTATCCTAAAAATTTTATTTCTTTTTGTAAAAATTTACATTTATTGAGATTGAGTTTTATATTTTCTTGTTCAAATATGTTTAATATGTCTTCTAAATGTGTAATATGTTCTTCATAAGTTTTGGAGTGTATAATAATGTCATCAAAATAATTTAAAGCATACTGTATGTTATGTTTAGTGAAAATTGATTTCATAATTCTTTCAAATTGTGAGGGTCCATTTTTTAAACCATATGGAAGTCTATTCCATTCATAACAACCTAATTGTGTTACAAATGAAGTTTTATATTTATCTTTTTCATCTATGGGTATATGCCAATATGCATTTTTAACATCTAGAATAGTATATATTTTTGACTGTGATAACCTATCTATAATTTGTTCTATAAGTGGAATTGGGGTATGTTCTGGAACTGTTTTTTGATTAATTTTCCTATAATCTATACAGAGTCTTGTGGGGTGATTTGGGGTATCAGATTTCTTATTCACTAATAATGCAGGAGAACTATAGGGCCTAGATGAAGGCCTAATAATACCATACTTTAATAATTCAGTTATTTGTTTTTGTATTTCAGCATTGTTGTAAAAAGATGTCCTATATGGCTTTTGTGCTATGGGAATATTATCTGAAAGAGATATGCAAATTGGGTTAGTTCTTATGCATCCTATATCAAAATTGTGTTTAGAGAAAACATTCTTATATTTGTGCAAAATATCTGAAATTGTTTGAATTGAGAAATTTGGGTTAATATCTAAGTTACTAAGGTCTAGATATGAGTTATAATTGACAATAGGGCATGGAATTTGCATACTGTGATATGAGTTAGAATCAATAATGGGATTTGAATTATGATCTATATGTTTAACATATGTATTTGGTATATATAAAGAATTAAAATTATACAATGGGTTAATAGTTAGAAGAGATGAATTTCTAACATAGTATGGGTCTGGAATACATAGGGTGGTAGCATATGACTTTTGGTCATCAGTTTTTGGATTAAAGGAATACAAGAATTTATAATTTTGAAAAAGAAGGTTTTTTGAGAAATCTATTTGTAATCTAAATTTATAAAATATTGGTAAACCTAAAATAATATATTCTATTGGAGTATCACAAACAAACATTTCTTGATATTTTGTAATTTTACCTAAGCTAAGCCTAACTAATATTTTGTATAATGGATAACTAAATCCTTCTACCTGACCTATTTTGTCTTTTGGGGAATTATCTAACATTTTATAATGAATATAATTTAAGTATTTTAATGGGATAATAGATATTGATGATGCAGTATCAAGTACACAGGGTAAGGATACCTGATTTAAAAGGACAGAAAATAATAGTATTGTTCTACCTGGGTTTATGGGCTTTGGGGTAGTATTCTTCAGTGGGTGGTACCTGGGAGAATCGGGTGAAGAGGCACTAGGAACTGTCGGTTGGTAGTCATGGGGAGTGGGTGGAGGGAAGGAACTAGAAGCTGCGGCTTGGTAGGAGTGGGGACTGGCTGAAGAGAAGGATCTGGAAGCTGTTGGGCTGCGGTATGGGCACACTGAGTGGTAGTGCCATTGAAGCTCCAATCCCAGCCGTTCGCAAATTCGACAAGGCATTGGTGGTCTCTGCACTTGCGAGTTACCATAACATCCGGCAGGTCTGGGTGATGGGTGAAGCGCTGGATTAAAAGCTTGGAGACGGCCCTTTTCCACCGGCGTTCCAGATCCCGTTAAGCTATTTTCAACTTTTATGGCCATGGTTAGCCACTCCGAGGGCTGTACTGCGTCTATTGTAGCCAGGTAGGGCTTGTATTTTGTTTTTACTCCCTCATTTAATAGCTCCACTATGGAGGTGAGGTTCAACTCAACATTGTTTGTCAGCTGCATTTTCCTGTGGAAGTATTGCGTGACTGTTTCTTGTTCCTCTTGGGTGATCCTCATCATTTCCACCAAGGGCGTCAATTTGACCTTCTGGAACCTGATTATTAGGCTTTCTTTTAATTTACTCCAGTCTTCTATGTTGCAGAGGCTTTCGAAATAATAGGTCAAGGCCTCATCCTGTAGGTAGTCTGATAGATGAAGCACCTTCCAACCGTGATCCAACCCGTAGGAGTCACTCTTTCTTTCAAAATTTGTAATCCACGTTTTAATATTTAGACTATTATGATATTTTACAAATGCTGGCATCGCTTGGTATGTAAATTCAGCATCTTTTCTTTTTTTGTTTTTGCCATTTTGTTACAAGTTTCAGATAAATTGATAGAAAATTTAATAAAAATTAGGTAAATCCTGTCGACTTATGTTATAGATTAGAAATTTTTGTGTGTTTGATTGTTGAAAAGAGGTGCAGTCGTGGAAAGGTGAAGATAATTATTTACCTTTCAAGCAGATTTTTATTTTGAATCTCTTGAAGTAAAAATATACATAAAATTATTTATATCACAGTAATATAAAATTTAGAAAATGAATTCTATATTCGTGATTTTCATTAGAAAAGGTAGGGTTCACTTTACATATTTTCAACAACAATAATTAAAGTGGTATGTTTTGCATCTATGGTCAAATATATATAATAGTCAATGAATGAAAAAATAAAATATATGTTTTTAAAAAAAATAAAATATTTGTATTTTAGATTATATATAATATATATATATATATAATGGCGTAATAGAAAGTATGTGTGTGCAGTAGCGATTTTCAAATTTCGTCCTGTTGTTTTAAATATTGTTTCTCTATACAGATTAAATGGTAATATATAGAACATACATTTTTTTATTTTAGAAAAAATACTCACACACATATATCATCATAATAACAACAACGTTATAAATGAAAAAATAAAAAATAAATAAAATGGCACTATTACAAAAAAAAAGCAAAGCACAAACGTTATTTTGAAATCGTTTGCGAAAATAATGTAGACCCAATTTATATATAAAATATTTACCAATCTCTAAATTTGATTTTTGAGAGAAAAATCCATCATTCTTTATTAATAATTATACTATAAGAAAGGTATAAATTGAAGAAGAAATATGGCAGAAGATAAAAGCGACGCTACCCAATAAAAGTTGTCTGCATTGATAAATTGAGTAGTAACGCACGAAAGGATTTAAACCCGAAATGGGATAAAAATTGGAAGAAGAAATGGACAGTCTGCACGAATCTTTATGTTTCTTAGGCGGGTTCTGACATTATGATTAATATTTATATTTTATCTAATATATATAAAATTTATATATAATGTTATAAAACTATTTAACACACACACACACACGAAAAATATTTATGATTAACAAATGCATGGCGATCTAACCGTTTAAGGGAGCATTTAAAGCTGAAATATTGCATATATCGGAATAAATAAAATAAGCGTAGATATGTTTAAATTCCCGAGTAGTGGCAATATGCTTTTTTTGATTCTCAAAGAAAAGCCAACCATGTACGCGTTTCAGACCGTTGACTCACGTCTGTTTCGACCGGCCAAAATTTCTAGAAATTCCTTTATGAAAGAAAAGAAAAGAGCATTCTACGCTTATATGTTCAAAAAACGTTAAAATATAGATTGAAAGGATATCACCCTTTTAAAATATCTTTCTATATATATATATATATGAAAAAACAATAGAAAAAAAATAAAAGATAAGTGGGTCAGGTGTAGATATTAAAATAAGAAATGCATCTCCTGACCACGAGCACATGTGCTTTTTAGATGGCAGAGCGCCATCTAGTGGAGAAAAATAAACTAAACGTTTATTTAGCTTGCTCCGTGATATTTGGCCAACCCAATTTCCTGATAAATCAAGAAAAGCCATCCACGAACGCGTTTCGCGCTGTTGGCGCTCGTCAGCATGGAGTAGGCTGTAACCACTGAGAACAAAAGATTTTTGGTCCCAATGGCTTCCCGAAAAATCAGGAATTTAAGGCCAAATTTGCGTAAAGACGCTTAACACATGAAAAAAACAATATAAAAAATAAAAAACACCTGACCCACTTATCTTTTATTTTTTTTTATCTACTCCGAGGTTTTGCTTCCAGAGATCCAGTTTCTTCGAAATTTTTAATCATTCGCCTTAGAAAGTAGCAACTCATGGGTCCTTTTCCGCTTCGAATATCTTTAAAGGAACGAAAGGCTCGTGAATATTCAGTGGCAGATTCTGAATCGCAATGAAATAATTTCACCAAGAATGCTTTATCCTGTAGTAACGGCATTCCAGGGGGAGGGAGGGGGGAAGAAGTCCGACCACACCTCCATGCGGTCCCCCTTGGACCCTTTCCAATGTGACTAACGTGGCAACGGCACCCATTTTCCAATGAAGAGCAAAACCGATATATCCAGTAATGCTACCGCGTCCGGGGTAACCGCCGCGTCAGGAGCTGCAGCCCGGGCTCCCGATGAGAAATCTACTACGAGGACACAATTCAATCTATTACAGATCAATATAAATGGCACCCAGAGGAAAACTGAAGAGCTGACTTGTCTTCTCCGTGACAACAATGTGCATATTGCTTGTCTTCAGGAGACAAAATTGAATCAGAATCTGAGATTCAATATACAACAATACGAAAGGACAGACCGGGGAAATTTGGAGGTGGACTTGCCGTTTTGATTGGAACTTCAGAAATCAAATTTAAGGAAATCGCCTATAATCAGGATAAGCCTAAAGAAAGCACAGTAGAAGGTCAGGCAATAGAAATCTATCTCCCAGATAAAACAATATCAATAATAAATCTTTATCACCCCGATAATATTAGCATCAATTTATGTCCTGGAGTAAAGATTTCACGGTTTGGCCAGCTTTTTTTTAATGTAATGCCTTTCACTAACTCTGATATCCCACACACACTTAAAGCAACAAAATGTTGTATATCCAAGCTGTAAATCCACGCAAGAAAGCAATGACTTTCAAATCGCTGCATATTTTTACACCGTATCTTTCATATTTTATCTTTTTCAAAAGCAGTTTTATGTTTTCGTAAGTCTCTTTCATGTTGGATGCATGTGCTATTGGCACTGATTGGAAATTATTTTCGTTGTGAAGGAGAACAGCTTTCAAACTAATTTTTGAAGAATCAACGAATAAACGCCACTCTTCTGTATCATGGTAATGACCAAGCGCTACCATTAGACTAACAACATTTTCTTTGGAAGGATACTTTTTGTCAAATTATGTGAAAAATAGCAGTTTTAATCTTCTCAGTTATGCGGGAAGAATGTTGCTTATTTTCTAAGTGAACTGATCCCCCACGCCTTCTCATTGGACGAATGTGGCCATATTTGTACATAAAAGAGGTTTGAAATGCGAGGAGTCGTGGTGTGGTGTTCGAGTGGAGAAGCTTAAAGCGTTCTCTGAGTGCTTGTATGGTGATCTCCTCGCATATCTGTGTAACCGCTATCCGCTCCTTATTAACGCTGCAAAAAAAAGATAAGTACTGTTTTTATTTTATTAACAAATCGTGAAGTTCTTTTTTTTATTTACCTTCTTTTTGTTGTTTTATTGTACTCTTGAGTGTGCGTTTTTCTATGTATTAAGTTACTCTTACTGTAGGTCTTAGTTTATTTGTTTTGTGCTATGACCCTTAAAAGTAACTTTTGTCAATTCACCTGTCGAAGGGATGATAAGTACGAAAGTATGATAAATAAAAAGTTGTACAAGAAAGTTAGCCCTGAATGCATTATTGATTATATTGGAAATAAATTATATTTTTTTCTATTATTATCGTCATTCTGGATTTATATTGTATATATATATATATATATAATATATATATATAGTGTAAAAACTATATAATAAAAATATAATAGTGATTCTATATTTAAAATTTAAAGAGTAAACTGATAAGATTGATAATTTATATCAAGTAGATTTGATTAAATTAGCAAGCTAAATCTAAATTAATTATAAAAATAAATAGTTGTTTAGTTTTATAGTTTAGTTTTGTATTAAAATTATCTTTATTACTTTGATTATTTAAATTCAAATTATAAAATTTGTAAATTGTTATTATTTAATAGAAAGAGAGAAAAAAATTATTTACTTCTTACACATCATCCATATATATTTATAATTAATAACAATAAAATTTAACAACGTAACGTCTTTTGCAATCGGCTGTTACACGTCATTTAGACATACTCTAATTTGTATATAGAATAATAGAAGTGAGAATATATTTAATAGTATAAATTTTAGTAGTTATATATAGAGAGAGAGAAAAGAGAGAAAGACAGAACCATGCACTTTTATTCAAAATAATAATAAAAAAAAAGTTTTGCAAAGAAGGTAGATAATATTGTTAGTATATATATATATATGTGATGATGAGTTGCTGTCGACTTATCCGTGATGAGATCCTGTCGACTTCTGTAATGAAAGATGAGAATTCCAGTAGCTTTTGTAGAGATCCTGTCGACTACTGAAATAAATGTTGAAGTCCTGGTAGCTCTTGTTGTACTGTGTTGACCAAGAGGAACAGTCAGGATGTAGAGTTTTCCAGTACCTCTCTGCACCTTGGAAGACCTTTAAAAGTTCTCACAAAATACAGGCAGTCGTGGTCGAGGCAGAGTGGAAAAGCTGGGGGATATCCACACAAAAAACGAAGACACAGTTGCACTAAGAAAGTTCCGTAACAGATAAAAGCTGAGCTAGAAGCGCAATATGGAGATAGACGAGTTCTTCCTAATTACATGTTGGATGAGATCGACATAACATACGACCGACGTGAGCTGACGCTAAGGGTGAACTAAACTCAACTGACTGAACTGTACTGAGCTGTCAAACCACTGTAAGGTGATGATTTATAGGTTGAAGACGGGGTGACCTTATGTGACATGGGCGTTTCTGAGAAAAGGGGGGCCTTGGCATGTCCAGGTGTGAGAGGGGTCTCTGCATTCCACCACATGTGACAGTGTGGGTGGCCTTGTTTGTGGGAATTGTAAATCTACCTGATTTATGAGTTCCATCTTTAGACTGTTGTTTTGGCAATACTATGCTCGATCTCTGCTTTAGCTCAACTCTTAAATCTATTACAGATTTTATTTATTTATCCACTTTGTACAAATTACATTACATAGGGTGATGTAAAGACACAGATTAATCATGCGCATAATTATTTATAGATGTGTCTCTATATACAACATGACAATCTTGTTATAAGTTATCTACACAATATGAGGTTGTTGTTTTAAATTACCATATATATATATGTAATAAGAGTTGAAGTTACTGTTGACTCTTGTAGAAAGAATCCTGTCGGCTTAAATGTGATGAATGAGTTGCTGTCGACTTATCTGTGATGAGATCCTGTCGACTACTGAAATAATGTTAAAGTCCTGGTAGCTCTTGTTGTACTGTGTTGACCAAGAGGAACAGTCAGGATGTAGAGTTTTCCAGTACCTCTCTGCACCTTGGAAGACCTTTAAAAGTTCTCACAAAATACAGGCAGTCGTGGTCGAGGCAGAGTGGAAAGCTGGGGATATCCACACAAAAAACGAAGACACAGTTACACTAGGAAAGTTCCGTTAACAGATAAAAGCTGAGCTAGAAGCGCAAGATGGAGACATAGAAGTTTCTTACTCGTCTACATGATAGTTGAGATCGACATAAGGTACGACCGACGTGAGCTGACGCTAAGGGTGAACTAAACTCAACTGACTGAACTGTCTGAACTGTCAAGCCACTGTAAGGTGATGATTTATAGGTTAAAGACGGGGTGACCTTATGTGACAGGGGCGTTTGAGAAAGAGCGCCTTTACTTGTCCAGGTGTGAGAGGGGTCTCTGCATTCCACCACATGTGACAGTGTGGGTGGCCTGTCGTGGGAATTGTGAGTCTACCTGATTTATGAGTTCCATCTTTATACTGTTGTTTTGGCAATACTATGCTCGATCTCTGCTTTTGCTCAACTCTTAAATCTATTACAGATTTTATTTTTTTATCCACTTTGTACAAATTACATTACATAGGTGATGCAATGACACAGATTAATCATGCGCATAATTATTTATAGATGTGTCTCTATATACAACATGACAATCTTATTACAAGTTATATAGACAGTATGGGGTTGTTGGTTTAAATTACCATAGATGGGCCCCGGGAGTGAAAGGGTTTATCCGGGTTTAGGCGGGTAAAGCCTCTCTAACACAGGTAGGTAATTAAAATTTCTTTTAATTAATTTAAACTGTGAGGGTTAAAAAGGCTATGACAAGATGATATTTGTTGGATATATAAAAGTGAAATAAAAATGACATTTTGTTTGATTAACAAAAAAGATGATTAAAATAAAATGATGACATAAAAATTCACATTCTAAGAGAATATTGGTGGGCGTTGGACAGGGTTAGTAGTTAAAGAATAAGCAATTGTGAGATTTACACATGCAATCAAATACTTAGGTCCAGGTGCAAAGCGAGGATATGGACTTGAGCGTCTTCCTAGGCAATGTTTCACCTGTGATCCTGTATAGGGTAACAGTGCTTTATCACAATTTTAGGATTATTGGGTTAAAAGTTGTTGAAGAAAAGTTGCTTATTAATTTGATTGAGAAAGGAGTGAAATAGAGCCATGCGATAAGTAGAATTGTAGCGACAGTAGGTGATCTGACTTGACTCGAAATCAAAGGTTAAATGTGGTCCGCTAGAGCTGAAAAAAAAAGTTGAAAGTTGAAAAAAGTGAACGCTTTGTGTATGCGTTGGTGATTTGCTCTGCGGATGAAATGAAATAAACTTTTGAAACGTGTTCAGACCAGAAGTTTGGATTTGTAAGTCTGGGGAACGGTGTTTTCAAAGAGTTTGTTGAATTACGAAATCAAAAAATAAATTGTCAAGCAGTGCTGTCGTTTTTCTACATTGACGTGACGCAATGACTGAAAAGATAGTGATGAAAAATATAGGGGATTGGTTAAAGAATATGATTGTTGAAAACGATTGTTGTAGATGCCCGATAGTGGATGATAAACTTTGTCAGATAATAAAGGTATTTAAACAACTAAAATATAGTGAATAGAAATATAGAAATATGATTGCGGGTACAAAAAGTGTAAGTGGACAAAATTAAACCTGTAATATATAAAATATATAATAAATAATAAAATAAAAATAATTTTTGAAACAATTAGATGTTTTACAATACTAAAATAATATCATGAAAAATAAAAGTAAATTTGATTAAAGGTTTTTTTTTTTAATGTTGGATTAAAAAATTTGTTTATATAATTGAAAGGTAAGAATAAGAATAATTATTCAAGATTTTATACAAAATTTATAATATAATTGAAGGTTATTAATGATTGGATAAATTTTAAGTAGTGTAAAATTGAACAAAAATTGTCTCTTTTGACGAAGTTACAGTTGTGGTGTGTGACTAGATTATATCCCTTTGGTAACATCGGTGTTTCTATGACTCTGAAACTGGGAATATGTGAAATGATCTTTTCGTTTGTCCTCAATGATTTCTCTTTCGCGTTAAAAAAAAGAATGATTTCTCTTTCGCGTTAAAAAGTCTATATAAGACTTAACCAAATTGTTTTAATTGGTGTTATCAATTAACATGTAAAATGTTTAAAGTATGTTGTGTTGTGATATCTCGTTGGTGAGATTTGTGAGATTCTCGAGGAAATCTAAATGAGTAGTGTGACACATGTGTTCAAAATGGCGTCATGAAGCTAGCGGTCAAGAAGATCTGCCTTGAGGGGGAAGAGAGGGCATGTCCAAAGATATTCTCAAAAGATAGTAGTGACCAAGGGAGTGGCGTCAAAAAGGGCGTCCACTTCCCTGTTTTTCACGGTTTCGCCGTGGGTGGTCAATCATGGGGGATGTTTGAGATTTACTCGAAACTGACTTTTTCTCTCTCTCTTCTTTTGTTGAGTTTGGCATATTTCTTGCCTATTTAAAAATACCGGGATTTAAATGTAAAAAGGGTTGTGAGCTTGTAGGCGGTATGATTCGGTCTAGTTGCGTCTCGAAGATATCTGGAGTCAAATGATTGAATTCACTGAAATATACATCTTGAGACAATCGCTGTGGGTTTTGAGTAAATCGGGTTTGTGGAGGTGTAATGTACAGAACATTCTCTGTGTAATATTTTAATTTATTGACATGTATGGTGTCACTGTCTCTATTGAGAGGCTGATTAGGGCGATCTATTCGAACGACATTGGGTGAAATTATTTCAATTATTTTGTATGGTCCAGTAAAATATGGTGCTAATTTACCTGTGTCTGGATGTCTGTAATTTTTTACCAAAACAAGATCATTCACTTCGAAATGTGGTGTTCTGTGCTGCTTATCAAATGTTTCTTTATCTCTTTTATGCTTATTTTGAGTATGAGAGTTTGCTATCTCTCGAGCTATATTTATTTCGGGGTATGGGTTAAGATGAGCTCTTAGATCTGGGGGGATAACATTGAACATTAAGTAGGTAGGTGGAAAACTTGTGACAGAATGGGGCGTGTTATTGTACGTCTGAGTGACGCGCTTAACTAGTTGAGTCCAGGAAGCTTTCGGATTTTCTAGATAAGCTAGTCTGAGCTTGCCTGTAATGGTCGCATTTAAGCGTTCTATTAAACCGTTTGCCTGTGGGTTATTGCTGGTAGTTAGTAGAGGTTGTATACCATGCGTTATTAGAAATTTACGGAATTTTTCTGAGGTAAAAGCTGGCGCTCTGTCAGATAACAGACGTTTTGGAGATCCTTGCTGTAGTACCGTTTTGAGGGTTTGTATGTATGTTAGGGTACTGGTGGACTTCGATGGAAAGGTCCAAGCATATCGCGTTAAATGATCCACTATTACATGTAGATATGTCTTGGAGTGTCCATATTTCGAAAATCCATCTATGGTATCTATAGAGATTAAGTCGAATGGTTGTTGAGGTGGTGGAATTTGTCCAAGGGCACCATAGGGTTTACCTTTGGGCCTTTTAATGATTTGGCAGGTGTGACACGACTTGACAAATTTTTCTATAGATTTAGAGATACCTTTCCAGTAGTACTGGGCAGTAATTATGCGGGTCATCTGAGAGATGCCTGGGTGGTTATATTCTTGGTGAACTTTATTCATTAGAGTATGTTGCAGGGTTTCGGGAATTATTATTTTAATTACACCTTTTCGGGTAATGGTATGTAAGCCGTTTGTATCAATGTTGAAGGGGGATGCTGTTGGTTGATGCTGTTTGATAATATCAGCACTGACAAATCCTACAAAGGGGTTTCGCGATAACAAATCTGCTTCGTACTGTTGGCTGCCTTTGAGGTAGTGAATTTCGTAATTATAGGTAGATAGTCTCAGGCTCCATCTAAAGAGTCGTCCTGAAGGATTTTTTATAGTTTTAAGCCATTGTAAAGCTTGGTGATCTGTGTATATGGTGAATTTTATACCGGTGAGGTATATTCGGAATTTGTCTACACTTTCGACGATGGCGAGGCACTCGAGTTCGGAAACGGTGTAGTTTCTCTCATGTGCTCTAAGGGCGCGGCTGAAATATTGTACAGGATGTACTTGTCCGTCTGGATGTACCTGTTTGAGTATGCCTGCGATCCCTTGGGTGGATGCGTCGCAATAAAGGCGGCAGGGTAAACCGACTTGATACAAGTGTAGTACTGGTTTACTGGTTAAACTCTCTTTGAGAGTGGTGAAAGCTTGTTGACAATCTGGGTCCCAATTCCATTTCACATCTTTTTTAAGTAGTTTATTTAAAGGTGCACGTAAGCGGGCATAATCTGGTATAAACTTATTATACACGTTCACTGCTCCTAAAAATGATTGTAATGTCTTTTGATTGGTAGGTGGTTTGATTGCACTTATGGTATCAAGGTTGCGCGTCTGTGGTGCATAAGTACCTGCGCTAACAGTGTATCCTAAAAAATCTATATTTGTTTTAAAAAACGAACATTTGTTATAATTGAGTTTGATGTTTTCGTGTTGACATACCGTTAGAAATTGTTGTAGGTGTTGTAGATGATCCTCTAAGGTGTCAGAAAAAATAATGAAATCGTCGAAGTAATGGGTAACAAAATTTAGTTTATATTTTTGCATGACCTGGTTTATGGCACGATGGTATATCTGTGGCGAATTTTTAAATCCGTAAGGAAGTCTACAAAATTCGTACTGACTATCCAACGTCACGAAAGCTAGTAGATTATGTGAGTTAGGTTCTACTTCCACTTGCCAATATGCGGATGCTATATCTACAGAAGAGTAGTATTTGGCTTTCGACAATTTGTCAAGAATGGTTTCTATTAAAGGTAAAGGATGTACGTCTGGAGCGATGATTTCATTAAGTTTTCTGTAATCAATACAGAAACGTTTCGTTTTGTCACGTTTTGTGACAAGAGTTATTGGACTGGCATAAGGTGAAACTGAGGGGGCAATAATTCCATATTGGAGCATTTGCTCTATTTGGGTTTGTATTTCTTGTTGGTCGTGTAGTGGCACTCTATATGGGCGTAATGCTATTATTATATCTGTGGTGGTATTGATTTTTACCGGTGGTATGTTCAATTTGGGCACATTGTATTTATTAGTAGAGAACACATGCGAGAATTCATATAGAATTCGGTGGAGTTCGTGTGGACAATGTTCTAACTGAGGTGTCGCATTAGAAGGTATAGAAATCTCAATATCATGGGTAGGAGATATAGTGGGTGAAACAATAGTGGGGGAACATATAATTGGGGTAGGGTCCGCCACGTGTAAACAGGACTGGTTCGAGGGGAAGGTGGTAAAAATAGCCGTTTCCCTCGGTTGAGTGGGACATAAATCCTGTTTGCACTTGGTGAACTTATAGACATTCGTTGGGAGAGCATCATTATTTTGATAAATTTGGAGATTATTAAAATCTATAATTAATTTAAATATTTTAAGGGTATTAATAGATAAAATACCAAAAGGTAGTGAAGCTTCTATTATAAAAAATTTTAGTTTTTGGGTGAGGTTACCTATTTTAAGTTTTAAAAATATATATCCAAGGGTATTTACATTGTGGGCTATTGCGTTTATAGTTAAACTGTACTGATGGATAATAATTTTATATGGTAATCTATTTTCTATGGTTCTTAAAATATCTAAGTTAAGTATGTTAATAGATGCTCCCGTGTCTATTGAAAAGGGCAAATTAACATTTGGTGACAATTCAGTCCATATTACGAGCTGTTCAACGAAAAAAGGTTGCAGGTTTTCCTACCGTTGAGCTGCTCGCGGGGCTTGTAGAGTCGTCTCGGCTTGCAGCTTAGACTTGGGGAACAGGGCTCCGAGATTGGACCTTGGGCCGGGTACCAGATTTTGGTACAGTGGTTGTGCGTGGTCTGGCGCTGTAGACTTGGCTTGTTCGGTCCTGTTGGAACCGTTGTTCACACTGGGAGTGCCAGTGCATAGCATTGCAATACTTGCAAGGCGAGGGTGGGGGTGCAACTTGGTACGTTACACGTGATGACCGCTGGTTGTTGTGCCGCGGTGGTGGGTTGTGGTAGGTTGGATGTGGGGCCTTGTCTACTTGGCGCTGGTACACTGCACTGGTGGCACACTGGGTTCTTCTTATTCTCGACACTAGGTCGAACCATTCTTTAATGGTGTTTGGTAGCGGGTATGCGGAGGTCCGTTGGGGCGGCGTTTCTTCCGTAAATATCGTCTCTTGTTGGGAGGAGAGATTGCTTTGTCGTTTCGTTGGTATGGCTGGATTGTTCCTCCATCTTGGCTCTTTCTCGCTTCTATCTGAACGGTCTTCTTACCTCTTAGTTGTGTCATCCTTTGTTTTGGTCATCCTGTCGACTCATGTAATAAGAGTTGAAGTTACTGTTGACTCTTGTAGAAAGAATCCTGTCGGCTTAAATGTGATGAATGAGTTGCTGTCGACTTATCTGTGATGAGATCCTGTCGACTACTGAAATAATGTTGAAGTCCTGGTAGCTCTTGTTGTACTGTGTTGACCAAGAGGAACAGTCAGGATGTAGAGTTTTCCAGTACCTCTCTGCACCTTGGAAGACCTTTAAAAGTTCTCACAAAATACAGGCAGTCGTGGTCGAGGCAGAGTGGAAAGCTGGGGATATCCACACAAAAAACGAAGACACAGTTACACTAAGAAAGTTCCGTTAACAGATAAAAGCTGAGCTAGAAGCGCAAGATGGAGACATAGAAGTTTCTTACTCGTCTACATGATAGTTGAGATCGACATAAGGTACGACCGACGTGAGCTGACGCTAAGGGTGAACTAAACTCAACTGACTGAACTGTCTGAACTGTCAAGCCACTGTAAGGTGATGATTTATAGGTTAAAGATGGGGTGACCTTATGTGACAGGGGCGTTTGAGAAAGGGCGCCTTTACTTGTCCAGGTGTGAGAGGGGTCTCTGCATTCCACCACATGTGACAGTGTGGGTGGCCTGTCGTGGGAATTGTGAGTCTACCTGATTTATGAGTTCCATCTTTAGACTGTTGTTTTGGCAATACTATGCTCGATCTCTGCTTTTGCTCAACTCTTAAATCTATTACAGATTTTATTTTTTTATCCACTTTGTACAAATTACATTACATAGGTGATGCAATGACACAGATTAATCATGCGCATAATTATTTATAGATGTGTCTCTATATACAACATGACAATCTTATTACAAGTTATATAGACATATTAATTATAAGATAAATTACCATATATACATATTTTTTATAATTTTATATTTGATCCTTTTTTTTTTTATGATTTTTTAATTTCTTTTATTTTAAAATATGAATATATCTAGTTATATTTAGTAATATATCTATAATATGAATTAACTTTTGTTATAAGTTTGGTTATTATGTTTTGAAACCCTAATGGTAGACCAGACATATACAAAAAAAATTAAATTGAAATAATTAGTGGAAAAAGAGATCTGCTGGACCGGAGATTTTTAAATAGAAATCCAGCGACATTTCACTCCTGCTCTATTATGCCATAGATCTCTTTTCAACCGGATTCTATGTGTTAATATTAAGTTGTTTTAGTGAAACATTTATATATAAAGATTTAACAACTACAAGTGTTAAAAAATTCTAACTGTAACCTACCTCTTCTGTGACGCCTTCCTCAGTAAACAGCTATTTCTGGTTAACATCTGTTGCGGGGGGGGGGGGACACATGTTCGTCCCTTCCAAATTAGAATGCTTTCTCAGAAATTTCAGATTAATAAGACAACTGAAGAAGAAAGAAAATAGTTAAGGGAAGAAATCCAATCTTTATAATCTTTACAGTTAGTTATATTAATATAAATGATTCAATTATTATTTATCTTTTAAATTTCCTTTAAAAAGGTAAATTATTAGAAGATTAATAAATCTATTAATTTTGAAAATTTATTATTATTTAATTTCCATTTTCCTCCTCAGAAGTTGGAGATTAAATAAAATGAATTCTATACAATATTACTTTAAAAATATTGTGAACAATTTTCAAATTAGTTATATAATTTAAGTTTAATTAACTGTTAAAGATTATAAATTTGTATTAGTTATTATTGAGAGAAATAATAGAAAGTTGATTTAATAAATGGATACTTCCATTTATTTTTTTAAAAGTATTTTATAATTGATATACTGTTGAAATATTTTACTTGTTTAATACTAAATTTGTTTTTAATAAATTCCATGTTTAAATTTTTAACATCTTCTATGAAATTTTTAATATATTATTTATTCTATAAAATCTTAGAAACTGACCAAAATATATACCTTTGCAGCAATTTTTATTGATATATTAGAATTTATATTACAGTATTTTATAATATTAAAATTATAATTACTTTTTTTATTATAAATTTTGATAGCATTATCTGTAAGGTTTATATTTAGGTCTAAAAAGTTAACTTTTTGTTTCTATTAATTTTTTCATTGTTCTTAAGTTTCAAGTATTTAGGATATTTTTCAGGTATTATGTTTTTGAATTGTGGGTTATTAAATATAATGATGTCATCTACAAAACGGAACATTTGCCAATTAACATTATTTTGTAGAAAGTATTATCTTTCGTACCAGAATTGTATTAGGTTGGATAATAAAGGACTTGATGAAGTTCCCATGGGAACGCCTTCTGATTGAATACATATTTTATTTTTAAATTCTATATAATTAAAATTTAAAAATGTTTCCAGTAGAGTTTCTGCTGTTTTAAGATCTAATTTAATTGTTTTATATCTGTTATGAATAATTTTAATGTAGAAAGTTTTGTTATTAATGAATTCGTTAAATAAATTGGTTATTTTATTATTTAGATCTCTTAAATTTATTTTAGAATATAGGTCCTCAAAGTCAAATGTGTGTACTGTATCAATGTTTGTCCAATTGTTCATTAAATAGTTTATGATTTTTTTATTTGAGTCGATAAATTTATAATTATATTTATTAGTTAATTTATTTATAATAAATTGTAGTGTTGAAGCTAATTGTATATCAATGTTTTTTATAACTGAATTTATACCAGATGTGATTGTTCTGAAAGAAATAGGTTTTTTGTGTAGTTTAGGAATTATATAGAACTTTGGTATGTTTGGATTTTTGTTGTAATTATAAATCTTTAGAAAATTTTCCACGTTTTTGATGTCTTTTTTGATTTTTGTGGCTGTAGTTCTAGCAAAAGTGTATTTATTATTATTATCAATTTCCTTTTTTAGCATATCGTGGTATAGATTTTTACAAATTATAGATAAATTATTGGAACATTTATCTATAGGAGTGATAATAAAGTCCTTCTGTAATTTAATTATATTTTCTTTAAAAGAAGGAATATCTGAATTAGGTTTTGTGTATTTAAGTGTATTATTATAATAATTTATAATTTCCTTTTTAATATTATGTTTCCATTCCAGAAAAGTAAATTCTGGAATACTGTATTTTATACTAGTTTTATTTATGAAAATGTCTATATCTTTTAATATAGATTTAATTGTATTATTATAATTGTGTTTAATTTGAGGTATATATTTATACCCTTTATTCAAAATATCCTGATATTCTAGATTTAAAAAAGAAAAATTGCTAGTTAATATATGACCTGAGAGCTTATATCTATCTATATAGTTGTTGCAATTACATTTAATTTTTTTTAATTTGCCAAATTATTAATAAATTGTTTATAATTGCAAACTAAACTACCTATATTTTTGTTGTATCTCCAGATTGTTTTAAAATTTAAATTTTTTATAGGGAAAATATTATTGATGTTTTGGTTATTAAAAATATCATTAAATTTAATATGATTAAATAAATTGTTATTAAATTTAATGATAATATTAATGTTATTAGTAGAATGTTTAATTTTTCTGTATTTATAGATGTCGTGTGTGATATCTATTAATCTGTTAGTCAGATTATGAATTTTAATATATTCTATAAGTTTGATAAATTTATTATTATTTAGTTTAAATAATGTTTTAATAAATTTATCGACGAAGTTGTTAGTATACATTTGTTTTGGGTCCAGTAATTCTTCAAATTCAATGTAACCTAATTTATTGGTAGTTTTACCTCTAGTTTTATTAGGTTTAGTTTTAAATTCTTTTTATTTGTATTTGCAGCTGATTTCATAAGTTGAAATTTCTTCTGTTTGTGGTTTGTATGTGTAGTTTAATTCGTCATTAAGTCCATAAGGGAATAATGTGTTGTGTTTATAAATGTAGTTGTTTTCTAATAATAGTCGTTTTTTTGTTTTGACATATGTCTAGTATTTCTATCTTAAAGTTGTTAAAAGTATGTAATTGATTGTGTTCTTTCATATATATATTACCAATTGATTTTTTAGCGTGGTTTCTATGTAGGTTTATTCGTATATTTAATGGATTACACGTTTGTCCTATATATGATAGTTGACAAATTTGGCATATTAATTTATAAATAGTATTTACTAATTTACAACTAGTCGTTTGAAATGTGTCATGGTTCTTAAGAGAGGGACAAGTTTGACAATTCTTTCTTAGGCAATTTTTAGCGAGTTTTAATTAACATAAAAGAGGTGCTAACCCTAATATGTTTGTAGTTTTTTTTTATTTTTTTATTTGTTATTCTTATGAATTTTTTTTATATATTTTTCTTAATTGTTTTTGTGGTGATTAAATTTGTAATAAAATGAATAATTAATCTATAAAAATATAGATATTACTGTTTGTTATCTGTTATATTTTTAAGAATAACTATAAAAAGCATCTTTAAACTAACTAAACACTGAAAAAAACAAAAGTTCTGAAGTTATTTTTTCTGAAATTACTTTTATAATTTACTTTTTCATAATCAAATAATATAAGATAATTAAAATCTGTATGGAATTTTATTTATATTAGAATTTCTAATATAATTTAATTTGTATATTATATTATATATAATAATATATCATAGAGCAAGCTCATATGAATTAATATAGTGTAAAGACTATATAATAAAAATATAATAGTGATTCTATATTTAAAATTTAAAGAGTAAACTGATAAGATTGATAATTTATAGCAAGTAGATTTGATTAAATTAGCAAGCTAAATCTAAATTAATTATAAAAATAAATAGTTGTTTAGTTTTATAGTTTAGTTTTGTATTAAAATTATCTTTATTACTTTGATTATTTAAATTCAAATTATAAAATTTGTAAATTGTTATTATTTAATAGAGAGAGAGAAAAAAATTATTTACTTCTTACAAATCATCCATATATATTTATAATTAATAACAATAAAATTTAACAACGTAACGTCTTTTGCAATCGGCTGTTACACGTCATTTAGACATACTCTAATTTGTATATAGAATAATAGAAGCGAGAATATATTTAATAGTATAAATTTTAGTAGTTAGAAAAAAGAGAGAAAGACAGAACCATGCACTTTTATTCAAACTAATAATAAGAAAAAAAAAAGTTTTGTAAAGAAGGTAGATAAGATTGTTAGTATATATATATATTTTTATAATTTTATATTTTATCTTTTTTTTATGATTTTTTAATTTTTTTATTTTAAAATATGAATATATCTAGTTGTTTTTGGTAATATATCTATAATATGAATTAACTTTTGTTATAAGTTTGGTTGATGATTCGCCGCCAGGAGGCCAAATTGGATGGACGCACGGTCGCCTCGCTCTGCAGCTGAGTATCAATTTTTGTTTTTAATTCTAATTTGATAACTTTTTCCTGTCTTATTTTTCTTACCGTAAGCACCAATTTATATTAAGTATAAATATATAAGTATAAAATTAAGTATAAAAGTATATAAATTCCCGTTACTCTAGTTCTTGTACGGAGAAGGAGGAAATTTCTCTTTTATCTCTCGGAAGAAAAGAGTGTAGAAGGGGAAAAAATGAATATAGGCCTAATATATACATGTATCTTATTTTTATGCATCACTCATCATGTAAATGAGCGCGTTGGCTGGGTTATGCAGATTGATTTTATCGGTGAAAATGATGTAAATTGCGAAAGGCTGACTGCTTTAGATCAAGTGAAAAAAAATTGGGCTCTCTATACGTTTTCGTTAGGGCAAATCAAATTCGAGAATTATAATACTAGCATTGTTATTGATCTCGGGTATCGAGAGTAACCCTGGCCCTAAAGTTACCAGACAAACAACTCTAGAAACGCCTATGGAGAAAGACCTAAAAGAACTGATTGCGGCACTTTCTTCTAAAATGGATGATTGGGGCTCAAAACTCGAATCTAGGCTATCTGGGATTGAACTAGGGATGCAGAAATTTGACACCCGCGTACAGCAGCTTGAATCCTCTTTGGAATTAACTGCGAGCGCCGTTGAAGTGAATGTCAAAAAGATTAGAGAACTTGAGAGTCGAGTTAGTTTTATGGAGATGAAAAATAGAGAGAAGAACTTGATTTTTTACGGTATGGAGGGTAATGGAAGTGAAAATCCTGATGAATCCCGAGCCAAAATAAAAAGTCTGATAAAGGACAAGTTGCAGATCTCGGATGAGATCGTTATTACCAGGTGCAGGAGGTTATCCAAAAAGGATAAAGCCCCAATGCTGGTAGAGGTTCCAGAATACAGCGAAAGAATAAAGATATTTAAAAATTCATTTAAATTAAGGGATTTGAAGATATTTGTAAGCAAGGACTACTCTCCCAGTACCAGAGAACAACGCCGACTGTTGATTCCTAAATGGAAAGAATTCTTAAAGAAAGGAATCACGGCTAAACTTAGGGATGATAAACTGATTGTCAATGGAACAGTTTATCGGGTTCTCAATGGTAAAATCACCACCAAGGAGGGTGCGGAGTTATAGCAACTGGATGAAAATACAAACAAAAGAGAATTGGTAATATCAAACCCAAAGGTTACGAAAAATATATCGGATAGAAACACAGCTAAAATTAGATATCCACATACGAAAAATTGTGAATCGGCAAAAAAAGACAAACAAGTAACCCTGGCCAAACATATAGATACTAAAATAAAAATTTTACAATGGAATATAAATGGTTTTATTAGAATAACTTCAATATATCCACTCGTTGAATACCTAAAAAAATACGAACTTTTTGCACTAAGTGAAACATGGATTACGAATGATCTCGAATTATTAACAGATGAATACCACATAATTCAAAGCCCAGCAATGAAAACAGAACTAAAGGGAAGGGGCTCGGGGGGAATTCTGATTGGAATAAAAAAAAACTTTCAACATACGGTTAGAAAAATCGAAAAAAACCCTTATTGGATATCTGTTTTGACGCACAAATTTCTTGGCAAAACCACCGAGAGTATTTGTTTGCTGTTTGTATATTTACCGCCAAATGCATTACAAGAACAAAATCTAACAAACTTACTTAGGCATATTGAATATCACATGAATGAAGGTAACGAAGTGCTAATAGCCGGTGATATCAATATAAGAATAGGCAATGCTGGAGGCTTCCATAACCCACTGAAACTAAATTCATCCCTTAACAAATATAGAAAATCTAAAGACCCAATATCTTCGAAACTATCTGACAAACTAATTTCCTTCACAGAATCAAATTCTATAACAATAGCAAATGGCAGAACTAAAGGGGATACGAACGGCTCATTCACTTTTATTTCAGAAAGAGGTTCATCGGTTTTGGATTATTTTATGTACACACACGGTTTAACACAGATCATATCGGATATGTGGATCGAAGAACTTTCATATTCAGACCACTTACCAACTGTTTTACAAATTAATACTGGGTATGAAGCTATTAAATCATCGTACAACAATGAAATACTGACACGAAAATTCATTTGGACGAAAGAAAATGTGGAGATGCTAAAACATAACTTAAGTGATATAGAAGATGGAAATGAAACCGATATTAACACAAAAACAGTAAATTTTACTAAACAGATCTACACGGCAATGGAATCGGCAAATATAATTAAATTCGCAAAACGACGACATCAACTTTCAAAACCTTGGTATGACAAAGATTGTTACATTATGAAAAAAACGACCAAAGTAAGTTTACAAAGATGTAGGAACTCAAATAACACACACGACCGCCAAAAATATATTGAAGCTAGGAAGGAATATCTTAAGCTCCTGCAAAGAAAAAGAGATGAATTTAATAAGGACAAGAATGAAATGATAAAAAACGCCAAAGATCCCAAATCCTTCTGGAATGCCATTGCAGCCTTTAGAAAAAAACCAATAATACAAGGAGAGATTGATATAAAAGAATGGTTTTTAATTTATAAAAATTTACTGAACAAAGAAAATAATGAAGCTACTTTTACGTTAAACCAGATGATTGGTTGGAAAGATCCAGATTTAGATGCGGAAATAACCCTTGAAGAGATTTATGATGTAGTAAAAAAACTAGCGAATGGCAAAGCAGTGGGACTCGATGGTATACCAAATAAGTTGCTAAAGAATTTACCGACACCGAGTTTAACTAAATTGAAAAACCTATTCAACAAAATAATGTCCACAGAAAAATACCCGCAACTCTGGACGAACTCAATAGTACACCCCATATATAAAAGCGGTGATAAGAACAACCCGACAAATTATAGAGGGATTGCCCTCTGCAGTAATATATCTAAATTATTCACTACAATACTAAGAAACAGATTAAACAACTGGATAGAAAAAAGAGAGATTATTTTAGAAAATCAAGCAGGTTTCCGTAAGAACAGATCATGCACTGACCACATACTACTACTGAATTCAGTCATCCAATTATCTTTGATAAGAAAACGAGGCAAGCTATATGTCTTCTTCGTCGATTTGACTAAAGCTTTCGACACAGTACCACATGATTTACTTTGGAAAAAATTGCATAAAATGGGCATTAGCAATAAATTTGTAATGCTGATAAAAAACTTTTACCAAGAAGCTAAGATTACTATCCGATGGAAAGGGCAATATTCAAGTAATGTGAAAATTAATTCTGGAGTGTTGCAGGGAGAATCACTTTCCACACTTTTATTTATATTATATATGGCTGACCTAATAGAACTTTATAATAACTCAGCACTTACAGGATTTCATCTCCCTGATTTTGGCGTTTTACACCTACTTATGTATGCGGATGACATAGCCATAATTGGAGAATCTAAAATTAACCTACAAACTAAAATAATTTACTAAAGTCTTATCTGGACAATAACAAATTAGTTTTAAATGAAAATAAGTCCAAGGTGATGGTATTTAGAAATGGAGGAAGACCGGCAAGACACGAAAACTGGTACTGGGGGGACATCCCACTGACTGTTGCGTCCAATATTATGTATTTGGGATTTCCATTCACTACCACTAATAATAGCAAAAAGGTAGCCCTCTTTTATAAAGCCAAAGCAAATACGGCAATAAATGCAACTATTAGACTGATAAAAAGGGAAAAAAATTAATTCATTAAAAGTTGCACTGAATTTATTTGACTCAGTTATTAAATCAATACTACTCTATGCGGCCCCTGTGTGGGCTTGGGACAATACCGATATTATAGACCAAATACAGAATACGTTTATCAAAAACTTTCTGAATCTGCCAAGATATATACCGGGGTATATTGTAAGGTTGGAAACAGGCAGATTATCTCTGACTTTTACAACGATCAAACTAATTATGAAATATTTCATTAGATTACAGGAAATGGAAGAAAATAGACTACCTAAGCTATGCTGGAATAGATTGAAGGAAATTTCTTTAATGACAAAAAAACCTATAGGATTCTGTAAAAATATCATAGATATCATCAATCATTGTGGACTCACACGGCTAAATCTTAGGTTAAATTATGATGACATACAGATCGAACTACCGAATATACTAAAAATAAAAATTGAACAGCTATTGCAGCAAGATCTGGCAAAATTATCTCTTACGAAAACATACTCAAACTATAGGTTACTTTATGATTCATTCATTCCAGAACATTATTTTTCATGCAATCTGTCCTCAGCTTTAGTGAGTTTTATTGCACAGATCAGGATAATATCAACATTGATCAAAGAAAATCATATCTACGTAATTAAGAAAGAAGATTTGTACTGTAAGTTATGCGGAGGTCAGATAACGGATGAGATATACCATTTTACTGCCGAGTGCGGAGATCTGGAAGGTGAGAGAAAAAATATCCTGAAAAGTCTTCCTAGACCACATTTGAACTCATTAAAGACAATAAAAACTGTTTCAGATAAGAAAAGTTGGGCAATAGAACTGTTCAACCACCAAAAATCGGTTGTAAATAAAATTGCACTCGTGGAAGAGAGAAGAACAGGGGCACAATAAAAATATTTGCCATACTTTAATTGTAAATACTCCATCTCTCCTTTTTCTCTTGTGTTGAATATTGTCAGTAATTCAAAGGCGAATCTGTACAGGGCAAGATGCCCTAATAAAGCTGTTTTGTTGTTGTTGTTGTATAAGTTTGGTTATTATGTTTTGAAACCCTAATGGTAGACCAGACATATACAAAAAAAATTAATTGAAATAATTAGTGGAAAAAGAGATCTGCTGGACCGGAGATTTTCAAATAGAAATCCAGCTGACATTTCACTCCTGCTCTATTATGCCATAGATCTCTTTTCAACCGGATTCTATGTGTTAATATTAAGTTGTTTTAGTGAAACATTTATATATAAAGATTTAACAACTACAAGTGTTAAGAAATTCTAACTGTAACCTACCTCTTCTGTGACGCCTTCCTCAGTAAACAGCTATTTCTGGTTAACATCTGTTGCGGGGGGGGGGGACACATGTTCGTCCCTTCCAAATTAGAATGCTTTCTCAGAAATTTCAGATTAATAAGACAACTGAAGAAGAAAGAAAATAGTTAAGGGAAGAAATCCAATCTTTATAATCTTTACAGTTAGTTATATTAATATAACTGATTCAATTATTATTTATCTTTTAAATTTCCTTTAAAAAGGTAAATTATTAGAAGATTAATAAAGCTATTAATTTTGAAAATTTATTATTATTTAATTTCCATTTTCCTCCTCAGAAGTTGGAGATTAAATAAAATGAATTCTATACAATATTACTTTAAAAATATTGTGAACAATTTTCAAATTAGTTATATAATTTAAGTTTAATTAACTGTTAAAGATTATAAATTTGTATTAGTTATTATTGAGAGAGAAATTATAGAAAGTTGATTTAATAAATGGATACTTCCATTTATTTTTTAAAAAGTATTTTATAATTGATATACTGTTGAAATATTTTACTTGTTTAATACTAAATTTGTTTTTAATAAATTCCATGTTTAAATTTTTAACATCTTCTATGAATTTTTTTAATATACTATTTATTCAATAAAATCTTAGAAACTGACCAAAATATATACCTTTGCAGCAATTTGTAATGATATTTTAGAATTTATATTACAGTATTTTATAATATTGAAATTATAATTACTTTTTTTATTATAAATTTTAATAGCATTATCTGTAAGGTTCAACTTTTTGTTTCTATTAATTTTTTTATTGTTCTTAAGTTTCAAGTATTTAGGATATATTTCAGGTATTATGTTTTTAAATTGTGGGTTATTAAATATAATGATGTCATCTACAAAACGGAACATTTGCCAATTAACATTATTTTTCTCACGTCATTGGAATATTATATTAATAAATTCTATAATCAAATTTATTATACTTGGAACACATTTTAAGCATTGTTACAATTTATAAATAAATTTCACCAGAAACCGCGAGAGGCGCTGCTTGCAAGTGAAGTAGAAAATTTGCAAATAAAATTGCAAAGAATATTTATTTCAAATCAAATTCAAACCAGAAACCTTCCCAGTAGTATAGTAAATAACCTCCTAAAGTTTCACGGCGATTGGATAATCTTACCTTCTAAAAACCTTCATTGTATGAACAAACTAACATTAATCGTGTAAACAAACCACGTGTAAATTATTAACCAATCAAATTCATTTCTCGTCGCGAACAGTGCTGCGCCCAAGCGGTAAAAGGCTGGAACTAACGCTTTTTGGTTTTATATATTTTTAAAAAGCACATTAACCTTTTTAGTTTTTTTAAAAGCCTATATGTTAAGCGAAATCTACAGCTACCTACAGGCGAAATTTCATAATGATTTATTCTGTAGATTTTGCGCAACGTGATAACAAACATCGATTTTGGGTTTCATTTTTATATATATATAAGGATATCATTTTAAATTAGTGCAGACTGTGTATTTTTGCATGTATTGACAAAATCTCAATAAAACTATGTTAATTGTCAAATTTTCTAGACTATTCAGTAATTTCTTAAAATTCAGCCTGCACCAAGTTAACGAGAGTCAAATTCCCGAACCATATACATGGATGTTACTAATATTTAGTCAGTATATAGAAAAAATCGTTGTTTGGTAGAATAATTCGATAGATTGCGTTGTCCCCATCTTTTACTAACTTAAATATTCGAGATATATATGTGAGTTAATGAATAATAAATTTAACTTTGTCTGCACTCATGTGAATGATTTTATCCTTATAAATGAGATATTATTTAAATTTGGAGCTTTCTAGAATATACTTTCTCATCTTTCATTATGTACTTTCCTTTTAGGATTTGAATATTATGAAGAGCTCTTGAAAATTTATAACAAGATTTCAAATAAAAATTAATATAATAAATAAACATAAGAAATTGCGACTATTTTTCGACAAAGCAAATATCATTCAAAGTGAATTTTTTTAAAAATAGTATTGAGAATGATAAGAACTAATCGAAGGCTTCAAATCGATATACTTTAAAATGATTGGTCTTCACAATTTTGTTCTCCTAGTGGTAGAAAAAAATCCACAGAGTATCCTTCAAAGTGGAATTCCAAGTTGGACCAGATTGCTTTAGAAGTTTCAACTTTGCTACGAGGGAATTCTTTTTAAAACTTTTGATCATATAGTTCTGTGATTTTTCTATGGAGGTATTTCCGCGCGGTGAAAATATTTTATAGAGGATCATGAAGAATGTTACTCTCTCTCCTTATGTGTATATAGAAAAATAATATTTCGCCCATTCTATATTTTTGAAATTTTCAGCATGCTATGTAAATTCTTAGAAATGTATGAAGATACCATGGTATTTTAAAACAAATTTTACACAATAATATATCCAGTTTATAAAATGTTTTTTTTTTTTTATTTTTTTTTTTTGAAATATTATATAATTATATATAAATACAATAATGTATTTCATCCTCTAAATATATCTAAAATTGCTATAAATTTAAATAATATATATAAATATATATGTATATGAATCAATATAATAATATATTTTCCTTCGTTGGTCTTTCAAAACTAGAGTGGCGCACCTGCTAACGTGCTTAAGTGCAAAACACAAACATCCTTTATTAAGAGAGGCTATTTGCTCCTCGAAATATTGGAATAATAAAATTTTCAAAATCCAATACATATGAATTTTCCTAAATATATATAAACAGAAAAGGCATATCCTGACCGCTTACATGAGCATCTATTGGAACAAAAAGCAACTGAATGTTATTTAGGATTGTTCCATGATTTTATTTTCATCACACAAAACGCGATATACCCGCTTCGGAAAATTGCGTCAATTTATAAATTTTAAACACACACAAACAGTTGAATATATATGTCATATTAAAATATCATTTTATTTAAAAAGTTATATTTCATAGATACAAATACTCTGTTAAATGCGACCGCCAGAGGTCACGCCTACCCTATAAAAACTAATTGTTGTTGTTTCCCAATGGCCGACTCAAAACCTTTGTACATTATGTAAATAATCTTTTGTTTTCCTTATTCTACTCGCCTTAAGCCAGGATTACTTTTTCAAAAATTGTATTTTTTATATATTATTTAACTCAATTAAATTACTGATCAAAACAATTTTTCATTATCATACTTTAAAGATTTCAACCACGACTGCATTTACATACCATAATCTTCAACATGATTTAAATTCAAGCAGAAAATCTCTTTATCTTTTTTAATTATATAACATATATATTTTATATAAATATATGTTTTTCAAGTATATTTCAATGAATCAAATACTCTGCTTAATCGACCGCCAGAGGTCACTCTTCCCCTATAAAAACTCATTGCTGTTGTATCCCGATGGCCTGCTTAAACTTTTGTACATTATGTAAATAAATTTTGCATTTTTTATTCTTACGCCTTAAGCCAGGCAGTACTTTAATAATTTTTTTTTAATATATATTTTATAAGTTCAATCAAAGAAATATGCTGATTAAAACTATTTATATTTTCAAGATTATTGACCACGACTGCATCACCATAACTTAATCCTCAAGATGATCAAAAATCAACAGAAATATTTTTTTCTATTTATAACATATATAATTTTTATTACGCACAAGAAAAAGATAAAGAAACGATAATATAAATTAGGAACCTGATCCTTTCCGGTTATACGGATAGATATTCATAAATACATTTAAAAAGTGATTAAATCTCTGACAATCTCTAGTGCTATAAATAATTGGGGATTCCAGCAGAAGATGCCTCGAGTCATGGGTTTCTTTGCTAAAGTAACAGCTAGAGTCCTCAACAGCTCCTATTGTTGCTAAAAATTATCTAAATATCCGTGGTTTGTTATGAACTGTGTATTGTAAAAGGTAGAACGGAAAAGGATGGAATTCTAAATTCGAAAGCTGTAATATGTTTCTTTTGTTTTAAAAATAATTAATCTTTTTTTTTTCCTCTAGAAAGGAGCTGAATACTCTTGGAGCATGTGGTCTAAAATAAATTCTACCATCTATTGAAAGTTGAGCTAAAACATATATCGATTATATCAGATTCAGTATAGTCTGTGAGCAGGAGGATATTCGCTAAACTATGGACACAGTTGAACGAAGTATTTTTGTAAGTTCTAATTTCCCAAAAGAAGAATTTGATATTAATATTAAATACAATTTAGATTTTATTTCAACAAGTTTCCGAACCATATGTAAGAGCTGGCCAGTTTATTGTTTTATATAAAATTGTTCTTTTTTTGAGTATTTAATCCCCACATTTTTTCACTAGGTAAAAAAGTTTTTCCTTCTTTCTCTCCTGCACAAAATTTCGTTAAAATATGGTGTACAGTTGATTTTTATTTTTTATTCTATGATTTGAAAATGTTATGCCTAAAATTTAACTTGATATACTGATCGAAAAGATAGCGGTTGCCTGGCCGGCATTCATATTTATATAAAAATAGACACTTCGGCCAGTTGGAGTTTTTTATTTTCTCAACGTTTCAACAAAAATCTTTTGTCTTCGTCAGGAGAAGTAAATAAAAAATAAACATTTGGCAAGGCGTTAAAAATTGTTCTGAGGTTTGCAAGGGCGTTCTCACGTGATTTCTTCGAATTTAGTACAACATCTAAAGCGCGAGTCAAAAACAAATATTAAACTCGTCAAAGACTATGATCTTGGAAATAAAAATATATAATAATAAAATTATAACAAATTAAGTAAAAATAAATAAATAAAGTAATATAATAATAATCACAAAGATTATTATATAGATTTATAACTATTATGTTCAATTTTTTATCTAGCTTATTAACTACTTTTTAAATTTAAAAATGAAGCATATTGTTGCGGAATATCTTCAAAAGTATTTATAGTTCTTTTCCCAAATTCTCGTGATACCCATCCCTCTAAAAATAATCTTTCCTTTTTAAATTTTATATTCCTATGAAATATCTCAATATCATTCCAATCTGGCCTATGTCCTGAAAATAATGCATGTTCCCCAATTTTGCTTAACGCCCTTCTCCCCAATAAACCCTGTTGGTGTTCCTTAATTCTGGTCTCTAAATTTCGGCCGGTTTCTCCTACATAAATTTTGTCACATTCTGTGCATTTAATCCCATAAATTACGTTATTTGGTTGTGATGTGCCTATGTTATCCTTCATTATGTTATTTCTAGTTAAAAATTCCCTTTTTGTCCCAGTACTATACCAAATATTATATTTACATTTTTTCAAAATTCTAGATATTTCGTTATCCACTTCTCTAATATAAGGAATTATTATATTATTGTAACCTTCTGTAGTTCTATTCAAATTTGGCCTATCTATTTCATATCTTCTAATCCATTTATTTATGAAGCCAACTGGATATTCGGATTGTTTTAACTCCGCTCTAATTTTCTTTATTTCTTTTTTATAAATGTCTTGGTCTGTACATACCTGTTTGGCTCTTTGTACAAGAGATTTTATCAACTGCCTTTTGTGTAATATAGGATTGTTAGAATTAAAATTTAGATGTATCCCACAGTCTGTTGGCTTTCTGTAAACGCTGGTTAGAATAGATCCATCTTCTTTACGGCTTAATCCTACATCTAAGAATGGTAAAAATCCTTCTTTTTCTGTTTCAACGGTGAATTCTATTCCTATTTCTAAATTATTTAATTTGACAATGATCTCGTTAAGTTTTTCTTTTTGGATCACTGCGAAAACATCATCTATATACCGTCCCCATATCTTTATTCCCTCTATTAAAATTGCCTTTCTATCTATTGATGCCATTACAATGTCAGCTATGATCATACTGGTAGGGCAACCCATAGCACACAGGGTTTATTGGGGAGAAGGGCGTTAAGCAAAATTGGGGAACATGCATTATTTTCAGGACATAGGCCAGATTGGAATGATATTGAGATATTTCATAGGAATATAAAATTTAAAAAGGAAAGATTATTTTTAGAGGGATGGGTATCACGAGAATTTGGGAAAAGAACTATAAATACTTTTGAAGATATTCCGCAACAATATGCTTCATTTTTAAATTTAAAAAGTAGTTAATAAGCTAGATAAAAAATTGAACATAATAGTTATAAATCTATATAATAATCTTTGTGATTATTATTATATTACTTTATTTATTTATTTTTACTTAATTTGTTATAATTTTATTATTATATATTTTTATTTCCAAGATCATAGTCTTTGACGAGTTTAATATTTGTTTTTGACTCGCGCTTTAGATGTTGTACTAAATTCGAAGAATCACGTGAGAACGCCCTTGCAAACCTCAGAACAATTTTTAACGCCTTGCCAAATGTTTATTTTTATTTACTTCTCCTGACGAAGACAAAAGATTTTTGTTGAAACGTTGAGAAAATAAAAAACTCCAACTGGCCGAAGTGTCTATTTTTATATAAATATTGATATACTGAGTTTAAGATAATATTTGGTATTTCAATTGGAATTTTGAAAGTTTATTATGTAAGTAAAATAAATTCGTATTCTCTCTTGGCTTATTGATAATTTATTCCTAATATACACCATTGAATCACATATCATAGAGTTTCTTGGCAGACTTATTCCAGCAAATGATAGGAACGTCCTTTACATAGTAAATTATTTCTGCGTTTTGGATGTTCGAAACTCTCAGCAAGTAGTTTAACAATATATTCCATAAAACTGGCGATAAAGGACCACTTTGAGGTCATATCTTCATATGATAAGTTTGCCCTTCTATCACTGCTTAAATATAAGTTTATTTGTATTAAATTGAAAGGAACGCTTACTATATCGAGTATTTTTATAATTGCTGGCCGCCATGCGTTTTCGAATGCGCCTATTATATTCACGGTAATCAAAAAAGTCAATTCTCCTTGCCAGTGTTTCAGTATAATTTCTATTATATCGTCCATCGCACTATTCGTTTATTATTATTATTATTTTTTGGTAAATATGTTATATCTTGCACTCTCATTAAATTATTCCTTTCAAAATATTCATTGATTTTGTTTTTAATTATGTTATTTTTCAAAGATTTTTGAAATGTTTGACGTCAATAAGATTGGCATATAGCTCTTGCTGGTTTCTCATAGAGATTATCTCATTAGATTCTTTACAATATAGTTTCCCAGGTATACTATGTATATCCGGATAATAATCTTATTTGTTGATTATTTGTTGCAATATATCTCGATTAAAAGTGTACCAGCGTATTTGATCATATTATTACAGGTTCCAACTAGACATAGGGCCTACTTGATTTTTTTTGAAATAATATTTTTGACATATTTCATTACAAATATTTATTTTGGTTTTTATAGTCAGGTGTATAGTCCCTATATATATAAAAGTCAGTGTATGTATGTATGTGTGTATCTATGTCGGCTACACACGTCCACAATACGTAACCAACCTGACTGAAATTTTAACAGTATATATATTAGAATCTGGAAAAACTTATAGTGAAAATTTCAGGTCTCTATCCCGAAATTCTTCGAGTTATTTGCAAATTATGTTTTTCCTATAGCTCAATTAAAGCAATCTCTTTTCAAAACTTATTTTATTTTCATACTTTCAAAATTGTTATTTCAACCACGACTGCATTGCCATAGTTTAAACTTCAAGATGTTCAAAATAAAACAGAAAATCTCATTTGTTTTTATATAATAATAAGCACCACCATAGCTTAATTCTCAAGATAACCAAAATCAAGATAATCCTAACAATTCCAAAATCACAAACGGAAAATATATCCTTTTTTAATATAATATATATATATTGAAAATAGAGAAATCCATATTTAATTCATTAGATAATAAAAAGCATATATTGGCAAAATAAATATTTTATTAAATCCAATATATGCCTTTTTATTATCTAATATATATATTTGATATATTGGGACCTCTCAGACCAGTGTTACAAGTATAAACAACTTATACAAATCAGCAAAATATAATTAAAAATGGGGAATAAATGATTAAAAGAAAGCCTATAATGATTAAAGTTAAAAAGTATAAATGATTAGATGGGTTAATCATAATATCTTCGTGATGGGTGTTAAGAAGGGTTAAGGGGTTAATTATGATAAGGTTGAGGCAGTTTCACCTTAACTCAAGTCCTAAACCAATTAATGTGCATGGCGCGGATAACCTAGGACATGTTTCACACGTATTTTTAAGACGCGAATGAGGTTACAGTACTACAATCGAATAGTAGGATAAAGGTGGTTGAATTAGACGTTAAGACGTAGTCATTAGCAGTATAAGTGAGGACGGAGATCAGAAATCAAAGGTTTAATTGGAGTCGTCAGGGGCTTATGAGAAAAAGGGTAAAATAAAAGAATATATGTGCCAGGGTGTGGCATGAAAGTGCCCTGGAATATGAAAAAAAAAAAAACAATTTGCACGTGTCGAAGCCAGAAGTTTGGATAGGTAAATCCGGGGGACGGTGTGTCAATATTGTTAACTAGACGAATGGCCCGGGCAACGCCCGGGGTTTACCCGAGTGCGAATATATTTTAAAAACGTTGACTTGGGTGGTCATAGCGCCCGATTTTAAATACGTAGTACGATGCGATTTACATTAAAAGTAACCTGTCTATAGCAGCCCCTCTCTATAACACCCTATTTTGGTGAGTCCCAAGAGGGAGCGCTATAGACAGGTTTAACTGTATTTGATACACAGTGTCAAAGTTTTCTCACCCCTCTCAACAAACAGGGATGATAGTGTTATAAATAGAGAGCGTGTGATCTATTAATTTACATATTATACTAAAATTTCCAATTATATTTGACCATATTTAAACCTGTTATAAAACTTGTATCATTTATGCAACTATACCATCCCTGTTGGTGTTTTTGGGGGTAAAAAAGAGAAAAATGTTATATAATATATTTTTAAATATTATCTTTATGCATAGAAAGTACAAAAGTGAAATTTAAGGATTAAGAAGAAATACAAAAAACAAGAAAGGATCAAGAAGGCACTAACTACGTTGCCAAATTGTTAATTAACATATGCTAGCTAATATTATCATCATCAATTTATATTTATTCATATATTTACATAATTATTTACACAGAGAAAAATTATTTGAATTAATAAACCTAACAATTCCCCCCTTTTAATTCAATCTCAATTTTTCTTCAGAAATATAAACAGTGTAAAAAATCAAACATAGATGGCGTTACCTCCCCATTGCTTTCATCACCGTCTGGCGGCGCTGCTTGCGAGTTATATCTACAATTCTGCAAATAACTCTAAGGATATTCAAGATATTCAAGAAATTATTTTTCGAAAACCTTTCCGGGGATATACCTAATAATATCCCAGAATTTCATGGCGATTGGATGTATGGTTTTTGAATAACAGGGTTGTCTAGAGGGGGGCAGGGAGGACACGTGTTCCCTGTCAGCCAATGAGCGCGCATTCTATCCGTGAGCTTCAGACAAACAGACAAACAGACAAACAAACAGACAGAATAAGGCAAATATATAAGTAGATTACGAAATCAAAGTTAGTTGCTCAAGTCATGCCTGCGCGAAGGATTGTTAAAAATATTCCTGCGGAAAATGAATGTTAGTTCTTTATTAAGAAGTAACCCTTAAAATGGTTGATTAAGAAGTTATTGAAGATTGCCCTGTTCTTAGATCATGATTTTCAAGTTTGATTATAACTCCGCTTTTGCCGGTTTCAAGCCCGGATGAAATAGGAGGAGGGGGAGCAGTAACAAGCTCGCTAAAAAACCTGGGCTCAGCTGGCCCGGCTGATAGTACCCTGTAAGGGCTTCTAATCTTGGGATACAGGATGAGCAGCGTTTGTACTCCATGTAAGGAGTGGCTGTGCACATGGCATCTGTTTCTCATGTCAGAGGCGGCCATTTCTTTTGGAGCTAAGTCGGCCTGCCACTGAGTAGTCCTCCCAGTCTTAATGACAAAGGCAGACGCATTCTACTTCACACAGTCATGATGCTTGTCAAACAAGCTTGATACCCTAATATGATTGAGTAGAAATAAGAAAGAAGAAGAAGAAAGAAGAAGTTTGATAATAAAATATTATATGATTACGATAAAAAAATTGTAATCGAGTTGAATATTGGCTTTGCATAGAGCGCAAAAGGTTTTTTAAAGAAAAGGTAAAAGTAGCGAATACATAATATTGAAAATAGAAGTGCGAAGTTAAATGTAAAGGTAATCCTTTAAATAAAAGGTAAAAATAGCGATGACATAATATAAAGATTAACACCCTATATCAGTATAAAAGTAGTAATAGAAAGTGTTAATATTCAATGAACATTAAAAATGAGCACTAATATACGTTCTATATCATTGAACATAGTAGCGGAAGAGAGATATGAAACAAAGTAAATAAAATCCAATTTATAAAGTGAGAGAAATTATAAAATGACAAATGCAAATCAGTGATATAAACCTGAAATATAAACTTGAGATTACTAGAGATGAAAAATAAAATATAGGGTTGATTATAACATAAAGTCATCAAGCAAAAGTAAATAGAAATTTGGTAAAGAGGGAAAAAACTATTATAAAATTACAATAGGCTGGCGGGAGTTTAAGTAATAAAAATAGTATAATAGTTGATGTCAAAATGTCCATAGTGTATTGTCTGTCGTTAAAATTATGCAAACACACGGCATTACAATAATCTCCTAAACTGATTGATTGAAGTAAAAAAAAAATAAAAGCTAGATAATGATTATATAAAGGATATTAAAATTAAAAATAGAAAATGTCCATCGAGAAGAGTAAGCAAAATTATATAGAAGTGCCATCTGCGAGAAAGAATGGAAAGTTGCTCTTAGATGGCCTTTAAGAAGTATTTCAAGATAGATGTTCCTTTTTTAGGATGGGTGGGGAGTCGTAAATTGTCTTCGGTTGCGATAGCTTTGCTCTTGTTGATATAAGTTGTTTCTAACTTATTCCCTTAATTTGTTTTATGTTTGAAGCGGTTCGTGGGTCACATTGTGTCCAACTGTGAAACTCAACGAGTCCGAATCTTGTGTGGGTAGGAAACACGGCGATCTATTCTGACCGTTCAAGAGTTTTTTTTCTTAAACATATGTTAGTGTGTGGGTTTTGTAGGTATAGTGTTGTCTTAGGCTCTAAGGTATACTGTAGTATGTTAATATGTCTCGAGCGTTCTTTGGATTTTTATGCGGGTCTATAGGGCAATAAGTGACGCTCGCCCTCTATCCACTTCGTTTTAGAGAGAAGTCGCGACTGGAAGTTAGTCATTCTTAGCCAGGGTTGCGGGGGATTGCAGTTCCTGACATTTAATTGGTTGTTCTTTTCGCTCGGGAAGAACATATAATCTCAAAGTTTTCGAATTTGCGATAAGCAATTTCAGCTCTATCTAACAGAAATGTGGTAGTGTGAGTGAGTCTATTCATGTTTGACATTTATATCCAAGTTTAAAGTGTTGGATATGTGTGTTAAGTACTTGTTCTGTAGTGTCGATGTTAGGAAGGCAAGATTGTGTTTGCGTTAGTTTAGACCGGTAATAGAGGGTGATAATTCATTAGTAAGGAGCGCTGATAATTTGATTAGAGCGACTATATAGCTGCGGAGAAAGTCGAACAGTTTTGGAGAATCTAGACCTGGTGACATGGTTTCGGGTTAGTAATGATAAAATAGTTATTTTAATTCATTGGGGTTCAGTAGGTGAGATTAGTTATCGAGTTAATTAATTAGTTATTTTATTAGTGGACTGATTTGTTAGTAAGGGAAAATGAACGTGTTAGACAAGTTATTTGTCTCTAAACGGGACATCGGCGTAGATTAATTGGTTAGGGATTAGTAAGGTACTAAATTATTTACTATAGTTAAAAAGATTTATAGTAAGAGGCACGCACAAATATTTGATTCAATAGATGGTGAAAATTCTTTAGAGGGACACCCGGCGCTTACTAGATGGGGCGAGTTGGAATTTTTTCCCACCATGTGGGCCACGTCAAGAAAATGTCGGCGTGTATATGTTTGTTAGCTCGTGTCCAACAAAAGAGGGGGCTGAAAGTTATTTTTATCGGAGCCCAGAAGTGGAGGTTATTTGGGTCAGGGGCCCTTTTTTGGAGACCGTCTCTCTTTGGTGTGTGCCAAATTTTCAGTTGGACTGGCTTATAGTTAGATGTGCCAGTGGAAACGCGGTTATTGCCTGGTTTTCTGATGGCAAAGGATTGGTGACATTGGTTTTGTCACTCTGTTTAATGTGATCCTCACTTAGGATTATTGGAAGATCTCTGCAGTGATATGAAGCAAAAGGGTTGAGCATGTCGGGGGTATAAGAAAGGGATTTCTGAGCGTCAAAAATCGTGGGACATAAATGGATTAAATTATACAAATTGTACATCAGGTGTTACGCGAGGTGTTGGGGTTGTAGAACTATTGGCGGGGACGCGAGGTATAGGATATTTTCTGTATACTATTTAAGTTTGTTCACATGGACGGTATCATTAATTCGGAATACGCTCGGAGATATTGGCTCTATAATTGCAAACGGGCCTGTGAATTATGGTGCCAGTTTTCCCGTATCGGGATGTATATAATTCTTCACGAATACCAGGTCACCATTCTCGAAATGGGGGAACTTGATGACCTTTATCATATCTCTGTTTGTCCCTTTCATGCTTAAGCTGTGTTCTGCTGAAAGCAAGTTACCTAGCTTTCTGTACGTCAGGGAATGGGTTATAATGTTTATTATTTTTTATTCTGGTGGGATGCTATTAAGCATCAAAAAAGCCGGCGGGAAACCGATGACGGTGTGCGGGGATTGATTATAGATTTGGACAACCTGCTTAATTGATTTCGTCCAGGATGTCTTTGGGTTTTCGAGATATAGTAGTCTTAGCTTTCCAGTGATTGTGACGTTTAATCGTTCTATCAATCCGTTAGCTTGCGGATTGTTACTGGTGGTGAGTAATGGTTGTATACCGCGGACTAGCAGAAATTTGCGAAATTTTTCGGATGTTGATGCAAGTAGGTGTTTTGGAGATCCTTGTTGTAATACCCTTTTTAGCGTTTGGATGTAAGTTAAGGTATTGGTAGATTTCGATGGGAATGCCCAAGCGAATCTGGTCAGGTGATCCACTATAATATGGAGATACGTCTTGGAATTTCTGTATTTCGAAAATCAGGATATTGTATCTATTGATATTATATCGAATGGTTGTTGTGGTCAGGGAATTTGTCCTAAGGTGCCATAAGGCTTACCTTTGGGCTTTTTGATGATTTGGCAGGTATGAAAGGAATTTACAAATTTTTGTATGGATTTGGCCATACCTTTCCAGTAAATACTGAGTAGAGATTAGCCGAGCCATTTGTGAGATACCGGGATGGTTGTATTAGCTGTGAACCTAGTTCATAAGCGAGTGCTTAAGAGCTACGGGAATTATTATTCGATTTACACCTTTACGCCCTATGGTGTGTAGACCGTTGACGTCTACAGCGACACTGGTATCCGTGAGATTAGGTTGGTGGTTCTTAATAGTACGAGCACTGATAAATACACAAAATGGATTGCGAGAAAAAATAGTCGTCCTCGTGTTGTTGTGTACCCTTGAGGTACTGTATTTCATAGTCGTAAGTGGATTATCTTAAACTCCACCTAAAATTCTTCCTGAGGGGTTTTTAATAATTTTAAGCCGTTGTAAGGCTTGGTGGTTGGAGTAGACAGTGAACTTGGTACCGGATAGATAGATGCGGAATTTTTCGATGCTTTTTACGATCGCTAAACATTCTAACTCTGAAATGGTATAATTGCGTTCGTGAGGGCGCAGTGCTCTACTGTAATACTGTGTGGGATGCAATTTTCCGTCCGGATGTACTTGTTCGAGAATTCCTGCAATTCCCTGGGTGGAGGCGTAACAGTACAAGCGGCAGGGTAAGCCATCCTGATACAGATGTGATACAGGCTTACGTGTTAAGCTCTCCTTGAGAGCCGTGAAGGCCTGTTGACATTTATCGTCCCATTGCCATTTAGTGTCTTTTTTAATAATTTGTTGAGTGGTGCTCTGAGACGGGCATAATCTGGTATAAACTTGTTATACACGTTGACGGCTCCTAAAAAAGACTAACGTTTTTTGATTGAAAGGAGGTTTGATAACCTTAATAATATCGAGGTTACGAGTCTGCGGTGTGTAGGTTCCGTTCTTAACGGTGTATCCTAGAAATTCTAGTGATGTCTTCAAAAATCCACATTTTTTGTAGTTTATTTTAATATTTTCCTGTTGGCAGATCTCCAGGAATTGTTCTAAGTGTTGAATATGCTCTTCTAAGGTATTCGAAAAGATAATGAAATCATCGAAATAGTGGTCTATTAGTGTTTAACTTATATTTTTGGAATATTTTGTTTATTGCGCGTTCAATAATCTGTGGTGAGTTGCGCATACCAAAAGGAAGCCTACAAAATTCGTATTGCCCGTTTAAGGTCACGAAAGCTAAAAGGTGACGGGAACTGGGATCTATCTCGACCTGCCAGTAGGCAGAAGATATGTCGGCTGAGGAGAAATACTTGGCGCGCGAGAGTTTGTCGAGTATATTCTCTATCAAGGGGAGAGGATGGACGTCTGGTGCAATGATTTCATGAATCCTACGATATTCAACACAAAAGCGTTTTGATTTGTCACGCTTGGTGACAAGCGTGATGGGACTGTCATAGGCTGATTCAGAGGTGGTAATTATACCGTGTTCAAGCATTTGTTCGATTTGTGTTTGTATTTCAAGTTGGTCATTTAGGGGTGCTCGATAAGGAATTAAGGCAATTACCTTGTCTGTAGTAGTATTGGTTTTTACGGGAGGTATTTTAAACCTAGGGTCATCGTATTTGTTGGCGGCGAAAACAGGTGCGAATTGATGCAGCACCTTGCGTAAATTATAGGAACAGCGACCTAGGTTACTTGTGCCCAAGCTATGCAAGAGGAGGACATTGGGGCTTTGAAAATAGGATCAGGAACATTACAATGAGAACAAATAAAAGCGTTGGAGTTTACCACATGTGAGCAACCCGTTCCAGGAGGGGAAATTTTAGTATATGGGGCAGTTGTATTAGCCTGTCCATGGGACTCGTGTTGCTTACACGAGGTGAATTTGTACAATGTAGTTGGTAGGAGTACATTATCTTGATACAGGAGTAGCTGAAGACAGTTTATAATTAGTATAAATCTTTTTATGGAATCAAGGGATAATATGCCAAAAGGCAAGGGTGTATCTATGATATGGGATTTTAGGTTCTGCGTTATGTTACCTATTTTTAAGTTTTAAAAAATGCATAACCCATGATGAAAACATTTTTAGCAATGGCGTTAATAGTTAAGTTAAATGGGTGGACAGGTATTTTCTTTTGCAAACTGGTTTCTATTATTTTAAAAGTATTCCGACTAATTATATCGATAGATGCTCCTGTAACAAGTAGTAGAGGTAGGTTTACATTATTGGACAGTTCAGCTCGAACGAGCAATTGTTCAACGAAATTCATGTGGGGAGGAACCTACTGTTGTGCTGTCTTGTGGGTCGGGAGAGGCCTGGTCTGGTGCCGTGGTTGGAGGATCCCTGGGACAGTTATAGTTCACTGCTTGCGCTGGGCTCGTGGTGTAGAGAGGATCAGGGGAGCAGGTAACATGCGCCCGCGTGTTTGTTACTCGGAAGAGTGCGGGAGAGGACAACACAGTTATTTCGTGCTGTGGATAAATTGTGGCTCGGTACACAGGCCTTGGACGGCTCTGTGCAGGCCGTTTGGGGCACTGGGCGTGCCAGTGCATGGCGCCACAATACCTGCAGGATGAAGGGGGTGGATTGGCAGCGTAGTTGTGTCGTGTTGACCACGGTCGCTGAACACTGTACCTCGGTGACGGTGCGAAGGAAAGGTTGGGAGTTGTTCTGGTCGTCTGTTGGCACACTTGTGACGCACTGTGGGTTCTTACGCGCGACACTATCCTATACCACTCTTGGAGGGTGTTCGGTTGCACGGCAGCGACAATGCGCTGATCAGCGACTGGTAACCCATGAGTCAGGGATTCAAATAGGATTTTGTGGGGAAGATTCAGCTGTAGGCCACACACCGTCTTTTTTTACAATACTCCTCTAACGAGGAGCGATCTGACAACTTAATGGCCAAGAATCGTGCGAATGACGCGTTTGTGGTTTCAGGAAAGAGGTCTATTAGGGCCTGCCTTGCGTCAACGTAGTGTAATTTATCTAATTTTAGGCTGCGGAAGTAGTGAAGGGCCTTACCTTGCAGGAAGTTTGGTAGCCTTCTCAGTCTTTCGGTGTATTGTAGTTGGGCCCGATCAGCTTGGGCGTCGTAATTGTCGAAGAAGCTCTGCGCCTCGTAGGAACCATCGTAGCGCGGTAGCTCCACATCTCGCGATAGTCCGGTCGCCGCGGACAGCTGATGTAGCGTCCTCGCCAAACTCCCTAGGACATCTGATGCCACCGGCGGGGGCGGGACGTCATCCTGGCTGGGGGCGACTTCCTGCGTCCTACCAAGGGTGTTTTCTATCTTGAGAAAAGTGGTGTTTTCGCCACTTTCATAGTCGGGATCGGACTCCACGTGCTCCTTTGAATCCTCCTCTCTTTCCTGTTCCATCTTTCTGTACAGACAGTGGTCTACTTGCTTACTTGTACCTTGGCATCCACAATCCTGTCGGTTCTTCGGAAGAAGGAGTCTGTGATATTTTGGGACCTCTGGGACCAGTGTTACCTGATGCTAGACGAACCTCGATGTCACCTCTACCGTGCAGTAATGGTGGAAGGCGACACAGTTGGGCCAATGGTGAAATAAAAAAAACAGAGATTCCACTAAGAAGCGTCTGATTGTCAAGAAGGAATGGGACGAGGAGGCAGGAAAGGATTACCTCTATAGGAGCGGCCTGCGCGGACTGGGGACTGAAACAAATACTGAAACAAAAGACTGCCTAATTGAGGCTTTGGGCCTCCTTTTATAGCTTCCCTGGGTCCAGGCAGGTCACTGCCCTTTTCTAACGTAAACAGGGGGAGAAAGTTACATCATCCAGGAGGGCCACGACCTCGTAAAAATTAGACTGGGCTCGATAGGCCTACTTGCTTATTCTCACTTAGGCCTGATTAGTTTAGCCTTAATTTTCTCCTTTTATTCTCCATTCCTTCTATCTGTACAGTTGCTATATATTATTAGAGTCTTACGTGGTACAGAATGATGTTATTTGATGCTTTCTATTTGCAGTAAATAACAAGTTATATACAGTCACGTGGTTAAAAATGTGGTAGTAGATATCTTGATTATTTACAACAATTCCATGGTCTCAAATCATTACATGTATATATATATCTCTCATCTTTTATATTTCATTCCTTATTAATAATTCCTATATATATTGTGTCATAACATAAATGAGAATTTGAATAAATATTGTGAAAATGTAAAAATTGAGAATTTGGTTAGTGTTAGTTCAGCATGCTAAATTCGAACTTTTAAAATATTTCATTTTTTTAACATCACACTTTAGTTGAATTAAGTATGCTTGATTTAGATAATTAAATAATTAAAATACAGAGGAAATTCTCCGGGCTACATCTTACAAACAGAAACCGAAAGAATGTCCCTTGAATTAAACATTACGAAATTGATTCTAAAGTTCTGGATGAGGATTTTAAAATGGACAGTACAAGATTACCCTATGTTTGCTTGTCCCAGTTCTGGAAAGTTTCAATTGTGGGAAAAGAGGGAAACAACTTTATTTATAACCTGAATAACCTCATTGACTCTAGGGATTTTTCTTCTCTTAAGAACTGTGAAGATTATATGGTTGTGCGAGGAGAAATGCCTAGAAATATCCAAACCAGAGTGGACCAGCTACTCCAATTTGACCGAGCTAAGATACAAAACTCAACTCATTTTATTCACTACCAATCTCGGAGGACTACTTATTATCAAACCTCCCTTAGAAAATTAAACGATTTATAGCCCGTCAAAGGATTCTATGGCTATTTTCCGCAAAGATATCACAGGATTTTGGAACAGTGACCCTTTGAATTGCTACTTCTGCAATGTTGGAATCCAAGACAATTTGGTCTACTATCAATTCCATTGCCCATTCCTACATGAAAAGAGACTGGAAATTCGAGAAATTTCGGGGATAACTCACTACAATGAAAACATGTATAGAAAATATTTACTGCTCTCCTGTTGGATAAAACATTTGTTAATAAATATTTTAAAATTTTAAAGGCATTTGATAAAATGAGCGAAGAAGTGCTCAACTCCACAGACAACGGATGATTGCTCCCCTCCCCTCTAAATTGCTTTTCCTCCACACTCATGTACATATATAACCTTTTAGGGGAATCCCCTTGTAAGACAATAGTGTCTTAATAAGGGTTTTTGTTGTTGTTGTTAAAAAATATAGAAGAAATAAGGAAAATGAAAATATTTTAATATATCTACTGTATTTTCTTTTTCCAATTTAGCACTTTTAATTCTTGAATTAGATAAATCAAGCTCTTTATTGATACAAATGGTTATAAAAGGTTTTATATATGATAACTATATGATTACTATGATTACTATATGTATAATTTCAACAAAAATACTATTAATAATATTGATACTATGTGAAAATAACTTTTTTTTTGGCCAAACATTCATTACGGCAGAACCCCTTTCAAATAAAAGTATAGATTTCTATCAATATTCATTTCACACTCTGTGTTTAAATTTTATATAGGCTATATGTAATAAAATACATTTTAAAATATATCAAAACACTAAATAAAATACAAACTAAAAAAAAACACTAAACACACAAAAAGAACTTAACATTAATAATCAATTCTATGGAAATACCATGAAACTCTTTTGAGAGTATTAGAATTTCTAAGAATTCAGATCGTAGATAAGACCCTCTTAAAGGAACCACTTTTGGAATAACCTCCCATCGAACGGCAGTGCTAAAGGAGATGCTTGTGGCAAAGGTTTTAAGTTGGTGGCTTTATGGGGGCAATCCTGGCTAGAGTTGATGTGCCCTTATCTTGGCGCGAAGTCTGGGGAATGGGGGGGCGGGGTTCATTCTTTCTTCTTTTCAGCTCAGTAGATTATCAATATCAACGAAGTTTTGATGGCATTCCTCCGTCTTTTTTGTAACAAATATTTCGATTAAAATTAGAGAGAAATTTTTTGCAATTTTATTAAATGAATTATATCAATATTGAAATCTATATAAATAAAAATTAAGTACTCTTTGTTTGATTGCTTTTTTTCAATTGTAGACTCCACAATATTTGACATATCCGGATGAATCTTTTCCGCGATATAGAGTTAGGTCTAGAAGAATTACTGTCATAGTGTCGACCACGGACTGTGTAATTAGGTTTAAAATACGCCGACTAACTATTTTCTGGGTAAAAAAAAATGCTGCTGATAATGATGATAACATATAAATGATGTTTTGTGTCATCATCACCACTATACGCATTCGTGATGAAGATAAAGACAATAAATTTATCTTTCAAAAATGTTACTTGTTTTCCTCTAAAGTGTGTAATGAATTGTTTATTTACATATTTCTATTTTTATCAGAATAATATAATTAAAAGAAAACATAAAATATTTAGAAGCTACAAATATTTCCAACAATTAATCTTTAAATTTATTTTTAAATGCTAGTTGATAATCGTTCTTCAACGGGCTTAATTAAAAAACATCGGCTATTTCTTACACACACAAAAAATGTACTTTTTGTAATAAATAGTCGATATTTTCAAATTAAGCCCTTCGAGAGAATAGCAAATATTGCTTGATAACTAGTATTTTAAAATTTGAAAAAATAAAAAAAGAAATATTTATAGTTTTCAACCCTTTCCCAAATTTACCTTGAAATATAAAATATTTATAATTTAAAACTTGAATCCTGGGTATTGCTGTGTTCCTGGCCCTCGAACATATGGGCTCCGGATTAGGGCTTCCAATCCCGGTACATATTTTCAATCCCGGGATCCAGAATTGCTTTTTTCTCAATCCCGGGATATCCCGGGATTGAAAAACATTTTCGTCTTTCTACGCCAAGAGGTATATCGTTTCGTTCGTTATATTTCTATTTTTTTCTTTTATATAGTGCCAATGACGTGGCACATACTTCGATGAAAACAACCTGAGAGCCATATATTTTGCGCCTGCTTATGAACTAAATCATTGCTTTTTGGTTACAGTTTGAAATTATCTGTCAATTACTGTACACGCATCTGGAAAAAATTACTGTTCTTGGAACTCTTAGACCACATCTCTTAATGCAGTGTTGGGCAGTAATCCATTCAAAGTAATACATTACCTTGCAATTACGATTACTTTGCAATGAATTACTTTGCAAAAAAAATTGCATCAGAATGTAAACATAATTACTCGTAATTATATATATAATGATAGCAATTGTGATTAAAATTACTTGTAATTGTAATTATAGCAAATGTAATCATGATTATTTGCAATTGTGATTATAGAAAATGTAATCATTATTGCATTTTGCCCAAATATGTATTAATGTTTAGAAAGAAGACAGCACCGTTTTAAAAACCATGAATTACTTTATTTTGAGAATGAAAATTCAATTTCTAGAAAGATTTTAGCGTAGGAAAGATAATTTGTCAAGAGTGTCATCATGCAAACTAGAACGTATTGCATAGGTATCCAGAGGAGGAGAAGACTCTTTCCGATTCCACAGACGTTGGAGGAATTGTCAGCAAGAATTGATACACACTCTCTAAATGGGGTCCTCGTTTGCCTGACTGAGCAGCAATATTTAGTTCGTGGTTAATCATAGTTGAGTAGGATGCGGAGTCTGGTGTAGGTATTTCAATTGAAGTTGAAGAGGCATCCTCAATAGCTTCTTGCAATTGTTGCTCAATTGTAAGATGGTCATTCGATTGTGATGGCTCATGGCGTTCTTGTAAACTCCGAGGAAGTTGCGAATTATCAGCCTGAATTTTCTTACTCGGCCATTTGTTCCTGTAACGGTTTAAGACGCAAAAGCAATTTCACGCTAAAATCTTTGACCATCTTCTTTTTTTCTAACTGTGCTTGCGGATTGTGCAGATATTGGAGGACTAAAGATGTTTTATTGCATCGCTCTTCTAAAATTCTCTTTTAAAAATTTTTTTGCAGATCTTTCCTAAGAGAATGAGATTGTGCTTGCAGCTCCTCTAGAAGAAACTTTACTGTTGCTTCTGCAGTCAAAAGCGTAGCGTCGCGTCTACAGATAGCCGCCACAGCTGCTCGAAATGGTTTCAGTGCGGAAATTACTTGCGTCATTAATATCAAAATCTTCATCAGTTAGACGGACATTTGCTTTCACATCTATTAGCGCCTTCTGAATCGCTGACTTCACACTGAGAAGTCTCTCCAACATGTTCAATAAACTATCCCAGCGCGTTCTGCAGTCGAGAATGAGACACAGACTGGTGGAAATGCGATTATCTTGCCGCATGTAGTTCAGTAAGATCTCATTCTTCAGCGGAGATTGTTTTAACTGTGCATTTTGGACAGATCCGTCTCGTAGGTAATAGAACCAGATTCTTTCTGATTTAAAAGAAATAAACTTCGCCATCACAATCAAGAAGTGATAAGCTTACCAAAAATGTCCTACGCGTTTTCTATTGAGAAATAATAAGGTCCGATAATATTGTTTTAGAGACTTTGTTTTATGTTCGTATAAGTTGAAAACTACTTTAGGGGCCGATGATTGATAGTGACGAAGCATATAATGAAATTACATTAAATAAATTTAATTAATATTAAATGACAAAAAATCTAGCGAGGGTTTCACAAAATGAACAGCAGAGCAGTGCGTTCATGATGACCCATGCATACAGAGTACAGGATGGAGAGTATAAACATAGATTAAATATATATATATATATAAAACAATTTGGAGCCCAGATAAGAGGTTAATGGCGGGTCCATGTTACACGCAGGTCCGCCACAAAAATAAAGGGATGCCGCTACTATCTAAGAAGCCACTATTTGCATATCAACAAAAACTGGGGCCTCCTCCATGTATACTGCTGCATACCCTCATTCTAGGGGCTGCCATTTTGGAAAGATCTTGCAGAATAACCCTTCGTTATTAGTGCATGAAAATAATTTCAAATCTCCCAGAAAAAAAAAAAAGACCCGAAATGCAGCTGTATAAACAAAACGTCAAAAGTGTGCTATCTCATCATCTGTTTGATTACCAAAATGCTAGATAAGAAAAATATATTTTTGCGATGGTTTTCATGCACAAACCAGTAATCCCGGGATTTTTCGAGCAGAATCCCGGAATTTCAGGATCATTATTTGGCTCCGGGATTGGAGGCCCTACTCCGGATTTTATAGCTCTGCAGCTCACCAGTAGTCATTCAATTGCCTCTTCTGGTGGCCCCTCAATGAAATAGTCCATTGTCCACGCTTACTTTCATTCTTGTCCGTCAGGTCTCCTCTCATCTGTTCTATTTCATTCTCCTGGATCTCTTATACTAGCCGAATGACCGGGCAACGCCCGTGTTTTACCCGATTGAATGTTTTGATTCAAATACTATTTGATATCAGAATATAAACGTTTATGGAGATAAGGATCTTTATTTTTGATCATCTCAAGCTTTCGGGCTTGTCTGCCCTTCCACAGGAGAACAATACATTAAGAATATAACGCCACCTGATGCTAAAACTATTATGAATCTATATACATATAATATATACATTTACACTGAATATTTTTGCATATTATTTTACTTAAGATATGTTTTTATTTGATTAAGGTATTTACATATTTTACTATTGTTTGTTTTATTCTATGAGTTATCATATGGGTTGGGAATTCTATTATTTTATGTTAATTTTATAATGGCTATTGGCTATTACGTATAAGTTACAAAATATTATTGTTGCTATTATTAGCTGTCACTAGGATATATTGTGTTGTATATTTCGGGCAAGTCTATTTGTCTATTGATGCTGTTGTGTGTTTTCTGGATAATAAAGATTCAATGATTAGTCTTTGATATTAGCTATTTATGTTGTTGTAATGTATTTTGAGTTCTTCTAATGCGAAAGTATGACCTGTTTCTTTGCAGTGTTGGAAAATTAGAGATCTATTGTCTTGGTTTATTATGTTGCGTTTATGTTCATATATTCTATTGCTGACTCTACTTCCTGTCTCCCCCACGTATTTGATTTTATTGCATTCTAAGGAATATATTGCTTCTTTTTTGTTAGTGGGTTTTATGATATTAGATTTATTCTTAGATAATGGATTTTTAATGATGGAGCCAATGTTAGGGGAATTACTGTAATATGTTTGGATACCGAAGTTTTTATGTAGTTGGCTATTGTTATAGATGCTTGTGAAAATGGAATGTAACATATTGCCCTGTAAATATCTGTGGTTTTGTTAATTGGGTTATTGATTGTTTTACTTTTGTGGAAATGTTTTAATACAAAGGTGATTGGGTATCCTGCTTTATGGAGATTATTTTGGATGTTCTGTGTTTCAATTATTTTTGAATTCTGTTGCGAGCAATGGGTGTGTATTCTTTTGGTTAGTGTTTTAACTGTGTTTATCTTATGGCTTAATGGGCAATATGAAGTGAAATGTATATAATTTGGTTCGAAACTTGGTTTGTAGTATACGGAGGTTTGTAATCTGTTTTGTGTCCTCATAATATTAATGTCTAAGAATGATAGTTTATTGTTTTTTTTCAACTTCTATTGTAAATTTAATTCTAGGGTGGTAGTTATTTAATGATGTTAATATGTGGTTAACTTTGTTAGCTGTGCATATACAGAATATGTCGTCTATGTATCTTTTATATATTATTATGTCTGTGGGGAATTGTGTGGTTATCCATTTGTCTATTGTATTCATAACTATTTCAGCTAACGGGGAAGATAGCGGGCTGCCCATGGGGGATCCTTTTATTTGTTTAAATGATTGTGAGTTGAAATTAAAAATGTTGAATTTTAATGATATATCTATTAATTCTATTATTTTCTTAATAACTGTTTGGTCTAAACTATTTTCTATTAATAAGGATTTAGTGTTTTCTAATATTGGACCTCGCTGGGCTTATTCTCCTGGGATTGAAACTAGAGGAGGGGACCATCAGACAGAAGATCTGGGAGAACAGGGAAGATGCCCTGGGACTTGAAGCGGGTGCCCTGGAATGGAAGAGGGACCCAAGGAAGTCTCCACAGTGGTTGCCAAAGTGAAATTGGAGTCCTGGAGGGCCGACAGGGATTGGCACGGAGGTTTTCACTGATGGGAGTAAGTCTGGAACCAACACTGGAGCTGGGGTAGTAATTTTCACTAATGGAGAGCTGATCTTCCAAGAAAGCTTAACACTCAGAGTGGACGAATTGGTCTTTTCAGCCGAGCTGGTTTCGATCAGGGAAGCTCTCAGAGTGTGTGCCGAGAAGAACTTCAACCCGGACCGCCTCTATTCAGATTGTATGTCGGCCCTAGTCGCCATCAATTTGGCAAATATTTTAAATTATAAGATATACCTTATTATTTTTCCTTTAATATTTTATGATATTTAACTTATTCTGATTGCAATTTTTATAATTATTTTTCATGCACAAATTTTCCCACCTACTCTGTATTTTAAATGATTTCAACTCTGATATATTAACGCTATGCGGCGCTGAGTTTGTGTATACAAAAATGTAATGCCTCGATAAAGGTTGGCGTTCAGCCAGCCGAAATATTGTCAAATAAATATTTTATTCAATCCAATATATGCCTTTTTACTATCTAATGATTTAAGTATGGATTGCTCTATTTTCAGAACACACACACATATATATATATATATATATATATATATATATAATTTTGTCGTATAGTATTATATCAGGTCTATTAGCGCTGATATTTATATCGTATTGATAGGGTATACGTTTTCTTTCTTAGTCCGGATTTTGTGAATTTTATCCTGTTGTTTTCTGTAAAGCTGTACTTTCTTGAAATATTGAAGTTTACGCATCTCACCACTTCGTTATGCCTCTAAGTGTAGTCGAAAGAAGCAATCTTCCACAGTTTCTAGAAATATGGTTTACCGTCCACTGTACTCTCTCTCTCTCTGTTTAAGGTTTTTTCCTTTCGGGAATAAAATATTTATATCTTGTATAATCATATAAAAACCCTTAATTTTATGTTGTGTTATTTCCTGTTTTGAATCATTATGAGGATTCTGTTATGTACATTAGAGGTTGTTCTTCATTTTTAAAAACTGCTCTGAGTATTTTTTTCTGGCTAATGATTCCTCTTAGATTTTCAATTTGCTTTCCTTTTTGAATCTTCATATTATAATGTTTAGGTTTTCTATTTCGACTTTTAACTGAATGTCTGGGCAATCTTTATGTTATCACCCTGATCGCATGATTAATGGCTTCATTTTTTATGGTTCTTCCACCTAATATATATATTTGTAGAGGCTTAGTAATATCAGTTCGTTTTTCCTTAACCAGGCTCATCAAACCTCTTCGAATTTCTTCGCGTTGGAGATATATATATGTGTGATGAGGTATCCAGTCGACTTAAACTGTGGTGTGTTATCCTTTCGACTCTAGCTATACTGTGTTAACCGAGAGGAACAGTCAGGATGTGGGGAGTTTTCCAGTACCTCTCTGCACCTCTGGAGACCTTTAACAGTTCTCACAGAGTACAGGCAGTCGTGGTCGAGGCAGAGTGGAAAACCTGGGAATGTCCACACAAAAACCAAAGACACAGTTGCACTAGGAAAGTTCAGTGAACAGATAAAAGTTGAGCTAGGAGCAAAAGATGGAGATAGAAGAGTTCTTACTGGTCTACATGGTCGATGAGGAGGATCTTGGTGACAACCGACGAGAGTCACGCTGATGGTGAAGTGACTATCAAGTGACTATATTTTCGGCTAGAGCGGAGGTCTTATATATCTTTGCCGAGAGAGGAAGTATTGCATTTCAGCAGATGCAACAAAAGCGTAGGTCGGATGGCTAAATTTTACACTGGCGCCGTGGCAGTTTCCATCTTTAGAGCTTGTTGTGGGACTTCCATCTATCTCGATTTTAGACGTTTTTGACTTTTATCTCTTGCTTCAGCTCAACTCTTAATCTATTGCAGAGTTTTATTTATTTATCCTCAGTTTGTACAAAGTACATTACATATGATGATGTAATGACACATGTCAATAATCATTTACAGATGTGTTTCTATTATACAACATGAAAATCTTGTTATAAGTATTATACAATATGGGGTTGTTGGTTTAAATTATCATATATATATCCTTATATATATAAAAATGAAATCCAAAATCGATGTTTGTTATCGCGTTGCGCAAAATCTACAGAATAAATTTTTATGAAATTTCGCATGTTGGTAGCTGAAGATTTCGTTTAACATATAGGCTATTCGAAAAACTAAAAAAGTTAATGTGTTTTTTTTTATAAAAAACCAAAAAGCGTTAGTTCCAGCCTTTTACCGCTTGGGCGCAGCACTGGTCGCGACGATGAATGAATTTGATTGTTTAATAATTAACACGTGGTTTGTTTATATGATGAATGTTAGTTTGTTCACACGATGAATGTTTTTAAAAGGTAAGATTATCCAATCGCCGTGAAACTTTAGAAAGTTATATATTTACTATATATATATATATACTACTGGGAAGATTTCTGGTTTGAATTTGATTTGAAATAAATATTCTTTGCAATTTTATTTGCAAAATTTCTACTTTCACTCGCAAGCAGCGCCTCTAGCGGCGTCTGGTGAAATTATATTTATAAATTGTAACAATGCTTAAAATGTTTTCCAAGTATAATAAATTTAATTTGAGAATTTAGTAATATAATATTCCAATGATGTAAAAAATACTTGGAATTCCAATATTAATATATATTTAAAGAAAAAAATTGTAACGTTTTTGTGTTAAATGTTAAAATGTAATGTTAAAATATATTTTCACATTGTTAATTCAATTTGCTGTTGTTTTATAAAAATGATGATGCAACTTTAATTGTTGTTGTGAAAATATCTTTATTTACGGAGCTGCTAACCATAATAATTGTTGTTGTTTATTATCGTTTGTTTATATAAAAAAAATTACATTGTATGTGATGATGATAAAAAAAATAAATTTTAAATTAATATATATAATTAATTGAGAAAAAAGAAATAATTAATTATCAAATTCACAAAAGTGACAATATCTTATTTAAAATATAATAAATGTTTTCAAAATATTATGTGTTTCAAAAATATATTTAAACGCATATAACAATATTTGATTTAGCCATTTTACCATTGAAGGGCTACACATTGGACTCACAAGTCGAAAGCTTAGTAGGGATGAGACGTGAGATAAGATCTGGTGGTTTGAGGTCTAAACCGTGGTACGATGAGGAATGTTATACGGCTAAGAAAAAAATGAAAGAAAGTCTTAAACTGTATTTATTACAAAATAATTTAGTTAACAAATATTTGTTTATCACAAGCAAGAAAGAATATTTATCATTAATTAAACTTAAAAAGAACCAATACTTTGATCATATACAGAATGCCCTCTGTAATGATAGAAACGCTTCCCAATTTTGGAAGATAATACAATCTTTTAAGCAAAGAACAACAATTAAAGGCAATATCCCGATGTGTGTTTGGGAGGATTTTTATCGAAGACTGCTGTCTTCCCCACCTATAATGGACGCGTATATATCACCGGCGCTAACATATATGGACCCGGATCTGGATGCTGAAATTTCGCTTAAGGAGGTCACCACGGAAATATCCAATCTGGGGAAGGATAAAGCAACGGGACTGGATAACATACCAAATGAAGCAATCAAAGTTTTACCTGACGAATATTTGATTCTATTAACAAATGTATACAACAAAATATTGACGACATCCTCGGTTCCATCAGTGTGGACTAGAACAATTATTCATCCTATTTTCAAAATGGCGACCCAAATATACCATCAAACTATAGAGAAATATCATTGTTATCCAATTTATCAAAGCTCTTTACATCCATATTAAAGACAAGATTGAATAATTGGATTGAAAAAAGGGGAATCTTAGCGGAAAACCAAGCGGGCTTCAGAAGTGGATATTCCTGTCAAGACCATATTTTTACCCTTAACTTACTGATACAGATGACGCTGAGCCGCAAAAGGAGGAAGTTATAAGCCTTCTTCGTAGATGTCAAAAAGGCCTTTGATACAGTACCACACTCCCTGCTTTGGAAGAAGTTGACAGTCTACGGTTTAAGTACCCGATTTATCAGCCTTATACAAAGCTATTATAATCAAATGTCAGCAACAATGAGATGGAACGGATCACTTACAGAATTTATAAAAATACAAGCTGGTGTTCTACAAGGTGAACCCCTGTCACCTTATCTATTTATCCTTTTTTCTAAACGACTTGGTTTCTCTGTACGATGACGCTGATTTGCCAAGTATTTATCTACCGAATTATGGAAATATACATCTCCTTCTGTTCGCAGACGACATCGTACTTCTCGGAGAATCCAAGATAAATTTACAAAAAAAGATCGATGTACTCAGAAAATACTTCGAAGATAATTTTTTAACGCTGAACCAGAGCAAATCAAAGGTTATGGTGTTTAGAAATGGAGGTCGAAAGGCACGATCAGATGTTTGGTTCTGGGGACAATTGCCTCTCACTATAACATCTAAATACACGTATCTGGGTTACCAGCTGACAGCGTCAAACTCAACTAAACAGGCGGCAAAGCATTTAAAAAACAAGGCGCTAAATGCTATTAATGCGGTCTGGACAATATCGACTAAAACAAGAATCAATTATATCAGATCCTCACTCAAGCTTTTAGACTCAATGGCTCTGTCAACCTTGCTCTACGCAGCTCCAATTTGGGCAAACAACCGAAAAAACTAGGTTGACAGGGTACAAGACAATTTCTTACGGAGACTTCTAAATTTACCCAGATATACTCCTGGTTTTATTCTCCGTATGGAGTGCGGAAGAACGTCACTGGGAGTTACGGTGCTGAAACTTACACTCGGGTTCTGGCTTAGAATTCTAAAAATGAACAGCAGCCGACTCTCCCATATATGCTTAGCTCAACTATATGAAATATCAAGATATAGAAATATATATATTGGACTTGCGGAAAGTTTGGCCAACATACTCAACTCAACAGGATTTTCTTGGTTAATTAACTGCAACGATGCAAGGATTATCCGGCAAGAAATACCTTTAATAACTAAAATTGCAATAGAACAATCTATTCAAAGTGACCAGGCAAAAATAGAGAATTCTAAATTCTACTCTCACTATAAGTATTTACACAGTTCATTCCGAATTGAAAACTATTTACTTAGCAACTTTCCATTCCCAGTAAAACGCTATATCGCACAACAGAGAATACTATAAAATGAAAGGATTTAAAAGCACGAATGTTTATTTTATAATTAATACAATAATTTGAATATTTGAATGTAATTCGACTGTCCCACAAGCCCATGTCCACAGCCTTCCCGAAACCCATCCATGAGACTCCACTCCCCAGCGCCGCGCACATAAGCAGAATCGTCCAACACAGCACAGAGCTCCCAGAAGCGGCCCGGCGGACCAAACCGGGGAAACCGCTGGGAGGGCCCACCACCGATGAGCCAAGCCCTCCCAATACACTTGCTGCGATGAAGGGGTGTATTAGGAGGGTTTGGCTCATCGGTGGTGGGCCCTCCCAGCGGTTTCGCCGGTTTGGTCCGCCGGGCCGCTTCTGGGAGCTTTGGTGCTGTGTTGGACGATTCTGCTTATGTGCGCGGCGCTGGGGAGTGGAGTCTCATGGATGGGTTTCGGGAAGGCTGTGGACATGGGCTTGTGGGACAGTAGAATTACATTCAAATATTCAAATTATTGTATTATTTATAAAAGAAACATTCGTGCTTTTAAATCCTTTCATTTTATATGTATAGATGGCGCGTTATTGATTTGAGAGAATACTATTTTCGTTTTTCAAGGAAAACCATACAAACATTTTCAAAGAGGGTGATAAGATTTGTGATCTCTGCAAAGAAAATATGGAAACTGAACTATCTCATTACATCTATGAATGCCAAGATATTAGTGAGAAGAAAAGGACATTATTTTCAATGGTAGACACCAGCCAACTTAGGTCAATCCAAATGATGTTAACCAGTGCCCAAACAAGCCGACTAGTTGCTCAGGCCCTATATAATTTTTACAAGGCAGTAGGTGTAAAGAGGAAGAAAAGAGAACTTGGAAGCTATTGTTCTTACACCTCAGAATGATGACGAAACATCGAGTGGCCATCGTGTTATTGCTAATAATTGTATATAGTTGCGGAACTATTGGTTTCCTGTGCTGCTCTTTCCTGTTATTGCACCTTGTACGGAGAATCTGTATAAGACTAATGTCTTAATAAAGGCTTTGTGTGTGTGTGTGTGCGTGTGCATATAACAATATTTATATTTATATACGTTTATAAATCAATATATAGGTGGATTGGATGTTTTCTAGAATCGTTTTAACAAATGTTCGTTAGGCAAACTTTTATTCAGATAAAAACGGTGCGAAGCCGGGTACATTCGCTAAATACAGTTATTTACAAATCTTCGTTTGTGGCAAGATACTATTCCTTTAACTTCAAATTACCGAGTGGATCAATTAATACTGATTTTTTTTCAACTATTCGAATATTTTTCGAGGGACCGGGAAAATATTATCGAGAGTGTAGACAAGTATAGATCCAGTAGGGATTGGATGTGTGCTAGAATCGTTTTAACAAATGTTTGTTAAGCAAACTTTTACTCGGGTAAAAATCGGGCGAAGCCGGGAACATATATATATGTTTGTCGGCTATGCACGCCCTCAATATGTAACTAATCTCGCTGAAATTTGAACAGGACAGAGAGTTAAATCTGGAAGTTTTTTTTTGTCGCACTCTAACCAAGAAAAATTATATTTAACCAAGTACTGAGCAACAATATATTTTTAGTCAGAAATGATGATGACAATATTGCTGTATCATGCTTGATTGCATTAAAAAATTATATTGGGGAATATTCACTAAAGCAGACCACGCGCGAAGCCAGATAATGATTAAAAGTAGGCAGGAACAAAATTCTACCAGCGAAACATTCACTCGAGCAGAAGACACGAAGCCAGGTCATCTCTATATATGAAATATCGTTTCTCGGCCTTTTGGCTAAGATCATGTAGTATATCTCTAGATATTTTTATTTATGTATATCTTTTTAAAAATATATTCAGTAGAGAGTGGATATGTTTGCTTGAAAAATAAATTTCATATATTATATAAATATATGACGTAACGAATGATATTATCATTATTATCATAATATTCTGTGTGTTCCCGAATATTATTATCAATAATATTCGTTAGGCAAACTTTCACTCGGATAAACCCGGCGAAGCCGGGTACACATCCGCTAGTATATATATATATATATATAGAGGGTGATCCAAAAGTCCCGCACAATTTTGAAAATTAATAACTACGCTAATATTTGCGCTAGAGCAATGCGGTAAACACCATTGTGTTCAGGATGCAATGGTAATTTTCATGGCAAATAATGAAAAATTCGAAATTGATTTTAGTTAAAATTTTATTCACTAGATGGCGCTCTACCAGAATCAGAGATTCAGCGGCCAAATTGTCTGATAAATTGAAAAATATAACTGATCGACACGTATTTTACCTTTTTGAATACAGGAAAGAACCCTAATAATATCAAATGATAAATTAATGAAACACCACTTCGCCAAAAGTAGAAGAATTGGTTGACGATTTTCAAATACAATCTGAAATATGTAAAATAGGTATATGCAAATTCAAACATGTGGCAAAAAATATTAATATTTTAGATAGAGTTTTGTGAAATAGATTGAATGTTTGAAAAACACTACTGATATCAATGCACGTTTTTTTTAAATGTTAATATAGAACCAAAAATTATGATGGCACTACTAATAGGATCTCTTGCTATAAGAAATGTGTAGTTTCTTGACTAATTGGCGACCCTTGACTATTTAACTGGATATTTGTCATGATACAAAAAATGAAATATAGAGGGGAGTGACAACATATATTTGTCGTACTTTATTCCAAATATCCCATGGGCTTGTCAAATGTTATTATTGTTTATTATACTGTATACAATTTTAAAAATTTATCCCCTCAAATGAAAATCATTTTTAAAATCGACCCTTTGCTTTGAAAAACGTGGTAGTAAAATCATTTTGTATTATTTTTTGCGCAAAATTTCTAAAGTTGGGGAGTACTGAGAATATTCCTTATGCTATTTCTTCTAATGAGCGAAAAGGGATATTAATAGTTGTAAATGAAAAAATCCAGGTAATTTTATTAGGAAGAGAATGGCTTAAACAGTTGAAGCTTGATTATTCTAGATTGTTTAGCATTAAAATTTTAAATATTGAATCTAATAGAAATAGTTTGATGGATAGGTATGCAGATTTGTTTAACAAAGATTTGGGCTGTCTAAAGAATGTTTGAATTAATTTTAATTTAAGTAAGGATGTGACTTCTGTGTTTTGTAAGGTCAGAAGTTTACCTTTCTGTCTAAAAACAAAGTAGAGAATGAAATTGATCGTTTAGTGAATTCTGGCATTTTAGAACCTATAGTTCATGCAAATTAGGCCGCTCCAATAGTACCGGTATTAAAAAAAGATGGTAGAGTGTAAGGATATGTGGTGATTTTAGATGTACAGCTAATAAAGCAATAGAATTAAATAAGTATCCCCTTCCATCGATCGATGAGATCTTTTCAAAATTATATACAAGCACCGTACTTTCGACTCGAGACCTATCACAGGCTTACTTACAAGTAATATTAGCGGAAGAAGCCAAAGCTTTTGTTTATATAAACAAAACAAAGTGGTTGTTTTCTTATAAAAGACTATCGTATGGCGTAGCGGTAGCACCAAATAAATTTCAGATGATTATGGAAGGTCTATTTGCTGATTTGCCAGGTGTGGCCTGCTACATAGATGATATTTTGGTTGCAGGAAAATACTTTGAAGATCATGAACAAAAGTAGGATCTAATGTTTAGAAGATTGCTGGAAAAAGGTTTAAAGTTAAACAGAGATAAATGTGAATTTAAAGGGGATTCGGTGGAATATTTAGGGTTTAAAATTGATAAATATGGACTTCACCCCTTAGAAAATAAAATTAAAGCAGTGATAGAGTCGCCTGAACCTAAAAATGTTTCGCAATTGAGATGCGTAAAAGAGTCATGGTCAAGTTTGAGTTGTTGTACGTCTAATTAAGACACAAAATTAACGACATCCATCCTTACCTCACTGAAGACACATAGGTTGCCTGTTATGCAGATGATATAGCCATATGGCACACAAGTAGCAGTATAGAAAAATCAGAAAAAATACTGAACACATCAATGAGAGGACTGGAGAAGTGGGCAATGAAACTCAAAATGACCATAAACCCAATAAAACAAACCTATGCGTCTTCTCCACTGACAGGAAAAAAGGCATAAATTTAGCCTCAAAATAAGCATAAATAACCAAATCTATATATATATATATAATTGAATGTCTGTGTGTACTCTATAGATACAAAAACCATACATCCAATCGCCGTGAAATTTTGAGATATTATTAGGTATATCCCCGGAAAGGTTTTCGAAAAATAATTTCTTGAATGACTTTAATATCCTTAGAGTTATTTACAGATTTGTAGCTTTAACTCGCAAGCAGCGCCACCTTGCGACGGAGATAGGCTTAGGTCTGCCCCACCCCCTGTCGAGAGAATGGAATCGCCCGGCCGCCGGCCGGATGGACAGTACAAGTTCCCACCGACCAATCAGAGGGATCGAGAGGTCCTGGCGCACGGGGGCAGAGTTGGTGACACAGCTGTGCCAAGTAGACAAGAAAAAAGCCTCGCGGGTGACCTCCGGGAACTTCGTCCATCTTCCATAAACCACCATGATTTTATACAACTTATCGAGTATTTTTCAAGGGACCGGAAAAAAATGTTCACTAAATAAAACGATGATTTTGTAATGTAGAAAATTAGGAAAGACACAATTCAGGATGACACGGCACACAGGGACCGGGAAAAAATGTTCACTTTATCGAGAGATTAAACTTACGAGTTTCAAATTATCAAAATATATCTTTTTTTATAAGTTTATAGAGAATTGTTCAACAAATGTTCGTTAGACAAACCTTTACTCGGGTAAAACCTCGGGCGAAGCCGGGTACATCCGCTAGTAATTGATAAAATCAGATCTCCAAAATACCTAGGTGTGATACTTGATGAGGAATTGCGATTTTGTTGTATATATATTAATTATTTGTTCCACACAGTGTGTGTAAGCTCACAGGTAAATAGGCACTAACCGAAAAAAATTTCTTTGTTTAATATTAGTTTCCCTTTTATATTTTGTTCTCTCTCTTGTAAATCAATAAATATAATGTTTAATCAATAAAAATTGGAATCAGTTTCATTAAATATTATAAGCAAAGGCAACAATTGGTAGCAGAGCTTGGTTATTTGATATAAAGATCAGAAGGGAAAATATTTAATCTGAAGATTAAGCAAGAAGTTTATTCTGATCGGTAAACTGAAGCACTTCTAAGAAGAATAAAGGTATTTATATAGATTAAGTTAAATTATATCTATATATTGCATGTTTAAATGCTACCCAATATTTAAATAAATTTATACATTTGTTTTTAAATTATATTGTTTTTTTTTATATTAGCTCAAAAAGCGAAAATGGCTAAATATAATTTTTTATCCCAAACAAAAATTGACCAATTAACAGGAAAAAATTATCAAATATGGGCGTTGAAATTCGGCGCAGTTCTGAGAGGAAGAAAATTATTTAAATGTGTAATTTCCGATCCAGAACATGATATGGAAGACAAAAGTTATCGGAATATTTGTAGTGATAAAAATGATGAAGCTTTTGGGATAATCATCACAACATTGACTAATGAACAAGCTGGAATTTTCATAGGTGAAACAAATGCTAATAAAGTATGGGACTCACTGAAAAGAACATACACAGGCAATTTGGAAGATGAAATTATTGATATAGGCTTAGAATTAAAGAACATTAGAATGAAATATAAAATGAAACTGTAGATGAATATATAACGAGGGCAAAAATAAATTGCTGCTAGAAGTTCATCATTAGGGCATCAATTTACTTCAAGAGAACTTTCATTTCCTATTGTCAGAGGCATACATCCAAAGTATGAAAATATTGCTATTGTCTACGATCAAAGAGAGAGGCAACAATTAAAGAGATTCAACAAACACCAAGAGAAGAGGAGTCGAGATGAAATATGCTATCAGATCAATCAGTTGATAATGGACATGAACAAGCATACAGAATTAAAGATAGAAAAGTTAAACAATTTCAGCCAAAAATATGTTTTATTTGTAATAAAAAGGGACATCTAGCTAATGATTGCTGGTTTCGAGATGAACAGAAACAAGGATACCAAAAGAAATGGACTCCTCCTGATTATAGAAATCACAAATAATGTAGGGATAATTCAAATAACCTAGTGGATACTATGAAAAGTGGAATTAATGAGCAAGCATTTGAAACATATGTAAAATATTTGAAGATTCACCAGATGAGAGAAATAATAGGCAAATATGGTGTATAGATTCAGGATGCACCGCACATTTAACCCCAAACCTAACTTTGATGGAAAATGTGATAGAGTAAAAAAGTGAAATCAACCTAGCTGAGAAGGGCAAAACTATCCAAGCCATAGCCAAAGGAGATATGAGACTTACTACATGCACAAGTGAAGGTCAAGAAAATATTCACATCAAAGATATCTTACATGTACCAAATTTAAGGAATAATTTCTTGTCAGTATACGAATTAGTCAACAAGGGAAATTCTGTTATTTTCAATAAGGATGGAACGAAAATTTATAATGAAAGGAATGATTTAGTTGCTGAAGCACATAATAAATATAGAATGTTTATGATGGAAACAAAACTAAGAAATGTACCAATAGCAAAAAATGAAAATATGGTATGTCATGGGAGATTAAACCATGTAAATGAAGAATACATGAAAAAATGATTCAAGGACATACTGTAAGAGGATTGGATCTAATATTTGAAAGGTTACCAGAGTGCGAAGCATGCATAATGGGAAAACTGGTTCAGAAGTCATATAATATTACAGAAATTTATACAGTTAAGCCCCTGCAGTTGATTCATATGGATTTATGTGGACCAATGCTATGTCAATCTTTAGGAGGATCTAAGTATTTTCTTGTTATAGTAGATGATTGCAGTAGAATAATCTTTGTATATTTCCTGAGATCAAAATATCCTTTGAGAGATTTGAAGAATTTAAAGCAAGAACCGAAACCTAATTAAGTCTTAAAATAAAAGATGTAAGAACCGACAATGGAACTGAATTTTGTAACTCTATATTTGAAGGATTTTTCAAGAGAAGTGGGATCCATCACCAACTTACCACCACATTCTCGTACTCACCACAAATTAATGGAGTCGCAGAGAGAGTGAATAGGACTCTTATAGATACAGCAAGAACCTTACTAATTGACTCAAAATTACCCATGAAGGTTTGGGCAGAGGCAATTGCTACAGCTACATACATTAAGAATTATACCCCCACAGGTCTATCAAGCACCATACACCTATGCAGAGATGGAATGGCAGGAAACCATCAGTCAAACACATTCGAATATTCATATGTTTGACACATTGGCTTGAGAGCAAACTAAGAAGAAACAAGTTTTCACCAAAGGGTAGAAAGGGAATATTTATGGTTTATTCCATTAAAGGAAAAGCTTACAGAATATATGATATAATGACAAAGAGAATTCATGAAGTCAGAGCAATAAAATTTAGTAAAGATAAGAGAGGAATTGATTATGCAAATGATATTCAGGAAGATACTAATTGTGATAATTTGACCTATAAAGGAAATTGTGAAGAAATAGTTGCTGAAAACTTTCATATCTTGAAAGAAGACAAACCTGTCACAGAGAGTGAAATGAAGTCAAAGGAGGATACTTCACTAAAACCAGGTCGTGACTGTGAAAATGTCTCATCACAAACTGAACCGATAGAGGAAAGGTGCGTAAAAGGAGGAAGGATGAAAGGTGAAACAAAGAGCATCTTAGAAGAACAAGAAAGGAAATTGATTGAAGAAGGAGTTCGACGCTCACAAAGAATAGAGGATAGGAATGATGCAAACTTAATTATGAAAATAGATCATTTATCCCGGAGAACTTTAAAGAAACAATAGATAGCGGAGAAAGAGATGAATGGCTAAAAGCAATGGAAGAAGAGCTCAGTGAGATAGAGAAACATAAAATATGGACACTAGTACCAAGAGAATATGGTATGAAAGTCATCAATAGTAAATGGGTCTACAGTACGAAGAAAACATCAAATGACGGCATATATAAAATATAGGCCAGACCGGTTGCTGTTGGATGCAATCAAAGATATGGTGTGGACTATAAGGACAAACTACGGAAATGTGCAGATAGCCTTGGACTTGCTGGTTAGAGCTTACACACAGGGGAACGTATGTTGTATATATATTAATTAATTGCTCCACAGAGTGTGTGAAAGCTCACAGGTAAATAGGCGCTAACCGAAAAAAAAGTTCCTTTGTTTAATATTAGTTTCCCTTTTGTATTTTGTTCTCTCTCTTGTAAATCAATAAATATAATGTTTAATTAATAATTATTGGAATCAGTTTCATTAAATATTCTAAGCAAAGGCAACAGATTTACAGAACACATAATTAGCACCTAAATAGAGCTACTAGAAACCTAAACATTTAGAGAAGGCTATGTAGAAAAAAATATGGAGTGAAACCCAAATTTCTCAGAACAACATATATCAACTTAATAAGGCCAATATTGGAATATGCAACACTCGTCTGGGCTCGCTCAAGTTAATCACTAAAAAGAAGACTAGAGACAGTGTTCAAGCAAAAGAGGCCAAAATAATCACCGGTGCTGTTTCATTCACCAACAATGAGAAAATTCAGAGATAATGTGGTCTAGACCTACTCGAAAGCAGAAGACAATTAAAAACAATAAAATTCACCAATAGCTTAAAAAGTAAAGAAACCGAACACATATCCCATAGAACCTATTTAAACTGGACACAAAAAGAAAGACTCAAAAGATCTTCAACACTTCAGTACGACAAAAATATTAGAAAGGGCATAAATATAAAATATAATAAACTTCAAAGTCAAGAAGAACCAATATTTCCTACCACATTGCCATCAAATGTAATCATCAATCTTAACCTGAATGAACCCTGCAATAAAAAAGAGAACAAAAACATACTTAAAAAGAAAGGACTTGACACAATTGGTTTATGCGATCAGAGAAAATTTTAACAGCATATACAGATGGATCATCAGACCTTACCCTGGATAATGGAAGGGCCGGAATTAACATAATACTGCAAGATGTAAAATACATCAGAGTCAAAGAAGGAGAAGTAAAGATATCGTCAAACTTCACTTGTGAACTGACGGCTACCTGGAAAGCTCTTGATGTATGCCTTACTTAACCATCCCTGCATCAAGTACAAGGAATATTAATATACAGCGACTTCATATCCGATCTAGAAGCAATTCAGAAGGGCTATACTAAAATCACACAGAAAATACACTCGTTATTTACCCAATAACTGCATTCTACAAGGGATTCCTGCCTGGGATCGGGGGTAATGAAATGGCAATTTAATTGCCAAAGGAAGCCAGAAAGTTGAGCAAAAGGAAAGAACAAATGTCATTATTTGACGCTAATGCTTTTGATAAATACAATATAATTAAACAAATAAAAAGAAAAGATCAAATTGTGAAGTGAACTCTGAGAGAAAAATGACAAAACTATAACAAGACTTAGAAAAAAAAACACTATAAAGGAATGACAATACAGCCAGATGGCACAAGAACCTATAGAACATGTAACAACTCTCCCGGTGTGGAACTAACACCTACCCACATATTCTCATGCCCGCAGCCTTGCAGTAAATTGACATAGACCCAGATCAGCAGCTTTACACACCCAAGATAGTGGACATTGCTGCTGCTGCTGCTGTGATAGAGATGCATGGAGTAATCTAAGACTCTTCATTGGACACGACAACAACAACAGAAAATTGACATGGACCCAGAACAGCAGCTTTACACACCCAAGATAGAGGACATTGCAACTGCTGTGATAGAGATGCATGGAGACATCTGAAGCTCTTCATTGGACACGAAAACAACAACATGAAATTGACATGGACCCAGAACAGCAGTTTTACACACGCAAGATAGAGGACATTGCTGCGATAGAGATGTAGGGAGACATCTGAAGCTCTTCATTGGACACGACAACAACAACATAAAATTGACATGGACCCAGAACAGCAGCTTTACACACCCAAGATAGAGGACATTGCTGTGATTGAGATGTATGGAGACATCTGAGGCTCTTCATTGGACACGAGAACAACAACAACGGCATTCTAGAGTAAAATAAATTATCAGAGATAGATAAATATTTTTCAAATGAATTAAAATGAATATAATCGATACTAAGTGAGAGTTAATTTTTAAAAAATATATATTAAATATCTTTGAAATTTAAATAGCCGAGAGGATTCCAGCAAACCGTATCTGAAAAAAAATGTTTTAATTTGCATATACCTATTTTACATATCAAAGATTGTATTTAAAAATCGTCAACCAATTCTTCTACTTTTGGCGAAATGGTGTTTTATTAATTTATCATTTGATATTATTAGGGTTCTTTCCTGGTATTCAAAAAGGAAAAATACCTGTCGATCAGTTATATTTTTCAATTTATCAAACAATTTGGCCGCTGAATCTCTGATTCTGGTAGAGCGCCATCTAGCGAATAAAATTGTAACTAAAATCAATTTTGAATTTTTCATTATTTGCCATAAGAAACCCCATTGCATCCTGAACACAATGGCGTTTACCGCATTAATATAGCGCAAATATTTGCGGAGTTATTAAGTTTTAAAGTTGTGCGGGACTTTTGGATCACCCTGTATATATATATATATATATATATATATATATATATATATATATAAAATGAATGTTTGTATGTTTGTTGGTATGTCCGGTATACAAATTCGCAGTAGTTCACTAATTCAAACCAAAATTTCCATACATAGGTAAAAAAACGAGGATGACGATAGGCTATTTTAAAAAATATATAAATCATTTATTAAAACTATATATTCAAATTATTCAACTTAGCTCACGAGCAGCGCCCTCTATCAATTACTAAAAGGTTATAAATACGTTCAAAATCTAAATCTTCTCAATATTTTATTAATAATAGTTCGCTTAATAATAATATTTATATAATGACTGCTCTAATTTGAAATATTTGGTAGGTTTTATTAATTTATATATTTTCATTTTTAGATATAACTGATCTAATTCGCCGTTTAAAATTGTTCGCTTAATAACACATATAATATAAATATTTACATAATAACTGCTCTAATTTGAAATATATGGTAGGTTTTATTTATTTATATATTTTAATTTTTAGATATAACTGATCTAATTCGTCGTTTAAAATAGTTCGCTTAATAACACATATAATATAAATATTTATATAATAACTGCTCTAATTTGAAATATTTGGTAGGTTTTATTTATTTCTATATTTTCATTTTTAGATATAACTGATCTAATTCGCCGTTTAAAATAACTGCTCTTGAAATATTTGGTATGTTTTATTTATTTATATATTTTACACAAATAAATTTACTGGCAATGCGTTTCTTTTAAATATCATCAAATAATTATCTTGCCAGTAAATTTATTTGTGTAAAATTTTAACGATAGATGGCAATAAAATTTAATTTATTTATATATTTTAATTTTTAGATATAACTGATCTAATTCGTCGTTTAAAATAGTTCGCTTAATAACACATATAATATAAATATGTATATAATAACTGCTCTAATTTGAAATATTTGGTAGGTTTTATTTATTTCTATATTTTCATTTTTAGATATAACTGATCTAATTCGCCGTTTAAAATAACTGCTCTTGAAATATTTGGTATGTTTTATTTATTTATATATTTTCATTTTTAGATATAACATCTAATTCGCCGTTTAAAATAACTGCTCTAATTCGAAATATTTGGTATGTTTTATTTGTGTTCACTCTATTTCTATTTAATTGAAGTATTATAATTTCCATGTTTTAAAAACCTATTTCAAAAAGGTTGTTAGAAATATGTAAGGCCTGAAATAGCTTTACATGCGAACATTTATGATGCTAAGCGTAGCTTAATGGTTAGGTGTGCGGCTTCGTATTTCCGCAACCTTGGTTCGAAATTTAGCCTGGGTTTTTTTTTTTATATTATTGAAGCAAAGTTTTTTTTACAGTACCAAAATTTCCATACATAGGTAAAAAAAAAAAATACGAGGAAAACGATAGGCTATTTTAAATTATATATAAATTAAATATTAAAACTATATATTCAAATTATTCTGCTTAGCTCACGAACAGCGCCCTCTATCAAGGTTATAAATACGTTTAAAATCGATATCTTCTCAAATTTTATTAATAATTTTTCGCTTAATAATTAGAATACTTGATCTAAATCGAAATATTTATAGAGGCTCGTCGATTTGAAGATTTACACATGTGTATATCGTAACTAATCTGACTGTAACGTTTGGAGCGGGACGTTTCACAAAAGTGACGTCCACGGTGCCAATTTATAATTTTAACGAATAGTATTTGAATAAAAACATTTAATCGGGTAAAACCCGGGCGTTGCCCGGGTCATTCGTCTAGTATATATATATATATATATTAAAAATGGCATATCCTGACCAGGAGCACCTGTGCTTTACAGAAGGCAGAGCGCCATCTGGTGGAACAGAAATCAATTAAACATTGATTTAGCCTGTTCAATTGGTTTTTCAAGAAGCTACTGGGATCAAAAAATATTTTTTGGCCGCAGTGGTTCAGCCTACTCCACGCTGACGAGCGCCAAAAGCGCGAAACGCGTTCGTGGATGGCTTTTCTTGATTTATCAAGAAATTGGGTTGGCCAAATATCAGGGAACAGGCTAAATCAATATTTAGTTGATTTATGTTCCACCAGATGGCGCTCTGCCTTCTGTAAAGCACAAGTGCTCCTGGTCAGAATATGCCATTTTTAATATAGATTTCAACACTTGATCTTTTTATCTTTTATTTTTTCTTTCGTTTTTTTCATATATATATATATATAATATATGGGACTTTTGGGGTGATTGGTTGTTTGATTGAGTGATTGGTTTTGGATGATTGTTTGGTTGCGAGTAGTAAGACCCTATGGACTTACTTGGTGGTTGATGTGGGCGCAGTCGTTTTGGCTGAAATGGTAAAGTTCTCTCATAGGGGAAAATAACGAGACAGGACACAGGATTGGATTGAGAAATAGGCCAGCGATCAAGAGAGAGGGGGTTTAGACTATTGGCGTATTTGACTAATGGCTAGATTATTCACATTTTAAATATTAGACTTATCTGGATGATGAGAAGGTGGTGGCGAGCTCCAACTGTTCCTTGGCAGGTCCAGGTCCTAACTAACTAACTTGAGTCCGAGATTTAACTCGTTAACTCTCCAGTGCTCTCATTGGATGACTCTCCTCTCGTGGCGGTCTCTGATTGGATCTTAGCTAGTCCTGCTGGACTCTGATTGGATCTTAGCTAGTCCTTTGTCTTTGTCTTGTTTTAACATGCTCCCGGAAGAAGAAGGGTTTTGAACTCAGTTTTATTAGTTCCTGGGTAATAACTTTTGCTTCCTGGATAATGAAAACCTGTTAATGATTGTTTCTTCTCTGATGGCTTTTCTCCCAGATTCGCTAGGCCTAACCTTTATTAAAATCTTTAGATCATACATTGCATATATATTGTGGTGGGGTCACATTTAGTTATATACAAATTATGACAGTTGCCCCCCTATATGTGAATAATTCAAGAAGGGGTAGCCTGAAGTGAATTCTGTAAGGGAAAAACAATTTTGTGGGAAAATTAATTATGGTTACTGGCCAGGTAGCCAACGAGACAAGTCGCAAACAACATCGTCTCCGTGCTACAATTATTTCCCAGATAAGTAAACACTTTTTCTTCTTACTATTATTTATTTATTTAATATTGGAATTTATTTCTAACTTGTTGGATTATATCAGATAGGTTCTGGTAAAACTGCTTAAAATGAATTTTTTATTTTTGGTAGCCATAATTTGCATAGTTATGAAGACTAAAGAAAGTAGTTTCATTGTTAGTTATGCAAATTTTAAGACGCAAATTCTCCCTATCATCGCCCTCAGAGTACGCAGTGCTCGGTGAAGGCCTGGTACGTGAACGGTAGGTGATGGTAGAGGGGCCAAACAAGGAGGTGGAGAGGTTCGTGCAGCCAAATTGTGTTTGTTTGAGGAGGAGCTTCGAGGAGCTAGACCGGATCATTAAAAGTGATCGCCCTCATGTTATCCTGGTGTAGGAGATGTACCTGGAGGATGATGGGAGGATAGGTCTAGATCTCGTTACAGATTTTTCTCTAGCGAGTACAACAAGGCCGCCTTACTGGTCCGGGGAGATCTTCCTTGTTTAGGTTGTGGGTCCTGGGAGGAGGCGGTGGCTGTACAGATCGAGGCGGTGGATCTAAAACTGGTCTTACTCTCAACGTACATACCACCTTAGGACAACGACCTCGGTAAGCTGGACTCCTTAAGTGATTTTTGGTTGGGAAGGAAGGGCACAAGATCGTGATTGGCGGGGACTTTAACGCGCGCAGCCAGCTGTTTGGGGACAGGAAGGAAAATTCTAAAGGAAAGGCGCTGGTCGATCTTTTATTGGTCAGAGCCTGGAGATTTGGAACGTCTATGTTGAATCGGCATTTGTCACGGCAAACGGTGAAAGCATCATAGACTTCTCCTTGGCAAGAACGAGCAGGATCCGGCGTTTGAGGTGGGAAACGAACCCCACGGACGTAAGCGACCACAAACTCAACAGGTTTGAGGCCAGTTGTGAAGTGGAACTGCCATCATTGGAGAGAGTTCCTCGGTACAGCATCAGGGGGCCTAACTTTGAAAGATTCAGACGCCGGTTTGCTTGCACATTTGGGGATAGATTGGCTGGAGCAGTTGACAGAATTTCTATTAATAGCATGGTCAATGAGCTCCACCAGGAATTAAACAACACTTGCAAAACCTTGGGAACTGGATCTGGAAAGGAGGGTACTATTTTTAAGAACCTCTACCTCTCCTGTGTCGATCCAATCCTGTTATATGCTTCCAGGGCTTGGTGGCGCCGAAACAGGAACCAGAAGGTGGCGACAACTCTAGAGAGAGTGCAGAGGACAGTAGCATTCAGAATCACAGGGGGATAACGCACTACCAGCATTGAGGCCTTATTGGACCTCGCTGGGCTTATTCTCCTGGGATTGAAACTAGAGGAGGGGACCATCAGACAGAAGATCTGGGAGAACAGGGAAGATGCCCTGGGACTTGAAGCGGATGCCCTGGAATGGAAGAGGGACCCAAGGAAGTCTCCACAGTGGTTGCCAAAGTGAAATTGGAGTCCTGGAGGGTCGACAGGGATTGGCACGGAGGTTTTCACTGATGGGAGTAAGTCTGGAACCAACACTGGAGCTGGGGTAGTAATTTTCACTAATGAAGAGCTGATCTTCCAAGAAAGCTTAACACTCAGAGTGGACGAATTGGTCTTTTCAGCCGAGCTGGTTGCGATCAGGGAAGCTCTCAGAGTGTGTGCCGAGAAGAACTTCAACCCGGACCGCCTCTATTCAGATTGTATGTCGGCCCTAGTCGCCATCAATTTGGCAAATATTTTAAATTATAAGATATACCTTATTATTTTTCTTTTAAAATTTTATGATATTTAACTTATTCTGATTGCAATTTTTATAATTATTTTTCATGCACAAATTTTCCCACCTACTCTGTATTTTAAATGATTTCAACTCTGATATATTAACGCTATGCGGCGCTGAGTTTGTGTATACAAAAATGTAATGCCTCGATAAAGGTTGGCGTTCAGCCAGCCGAAATATTGTCAGATAAATATTTTATTCAATACAATATATGCATTTTTACTATCTAATGATTCAAGTATGGATTGCTCTATTTTCAGAACACACACACATATATATATATATATGTTTGAAAATAGAGCAATCCATATATTATAATATTTAAAAATGCCTATTTTGGATCATAAAGTTTTATTTCCGAATTTTCGCGTGGCAACTCGCCAAACGTCTTCAGGGAACAAGATTGCTTTGAGTTCTCAAAGCGATCTTGTTCCCTGAAGAAGTTTTGCGAGTTGCCACACGGAATATCGGAAATAAATATGATCCAAAATAGGCATTTTTAAATATATATCCTTATATCTATAAAAATGAAATGCGAAATCAATGTTTGTTATCGCTTCACGCAAAATCTACTGACTCAATCATTATGAAATTTCGCATGTAGGTAGCTGAAGATTTCGTTTAACATATAGGCTAATCAAAAAACTAAAAAAGTTAATGTGCTTTTTTTAAAAAAATAAAAAACCAAAATGCGTTAGTTCCAGCCTTTCACCGCTTGGGCGCAGCACTGTTCGCGACGATAAAGGAATTTGATTGGTTAATAATTAACACGTGGTTTGTTTACACGATGTATGTTAGTTTGTTCACACGATGAATGTTTTTAAAGGTAAGATTATCCAATCGCCGTGAAACTTTAGGAAGTTATTTACTATACTACTGGGAAGATTTATGGTTTGAATTTGATTTGAAATAAATATTCTTTGCAATTTTATTTGCAAATTTTCTACTTTCACTCGCAAGCAGCGCCTCTAGCGGCGTCTGGTGAAATTATATTTATAAATTGTAACAATGCTTAAAATGTTTTCCAAGTATAATAAATTTAATTTGAGAATTTAGTAATATAATATTCCAATGACGTAAAAAATACTTGGTATTTCAATATTAATATATATTTAAAGAAAAAATTGTAACGTTTTTGTGTTAAATGTTGAATGTAATGTTAAAATATATTTTTACATTGTTAATTTAATTTGCTGTTGTTTTATAAAAATGATTATGCAACTTTGAATGTTGTTGTTAAAATATCTTTATTTACGGAGCTGCTAACCATAATAAATGATTTTTGAGCCCCTAATTGTTGTTGTTTATTATCGTTTGTTTATATAAAAAAAATACATTGTATGTGATGATGATAACAAAAATGAATTTTCAAATTAATATACAGGGTGATCCAAAAGTCCCGCACAACTTTAAAAATTAATAACTCCGCGAATAGTTGCGCTAGAGCAATGCGGTAAACACCATTGGGTTCAGGATGCAATGGGATTTTTTATGGCAAATAATGAAAAATTCGAAATTGATTTTAGTTACAACTTTATTCCCTAGATGGCGCTCTACCAGAATCAGCGATTCAGCGGCCAAATTGTTTGATAAATTGAAAAATATAACTGAACGACATGTATTTTTCCATTTTGAATACCAGGAAAGAACCCTTGTAATATCAAATGTTAAATTAATAAAACACCATTTCGCCAAAAGTTAAAAGAAATGGTTAACGATTTTTTAAATACAATCTGAGATATGTAAAATAGGTAAATGCAAATTAAAACATGTATATATATAGCAAAAATATATATATATTTTAGATGGGGTTTTAGGAAATAGATTGAATGTTTGAAAAACATTGCTGATATCAATACACGATTTTTTGAAATTTTAATATAGTACCAAAAATTATGATGGCACTACTAATAGGATTTCGTGCTATAAGGAATGTGTAGTTTCTTGACTAATTGGCGACACTTGACTATTTAACTGGATATTTTTCATGATCCAAAAATGAAATATAGAGGGGAGTGACAAAATATATTTGTCGTACTTTATTCCAAATATCATATGCGTTTTTCAAATGTTATCATTGTTTATTATACTGTACATAATTTTGAAAAAGTATCCCCTCAAAATAAATCATTTTTAAATCGACCTTTTGCGTTGAAAACGTGGTATTAAAATCATTTTGTATTGTTTTTTGCGCAAAATTTCTAAAGTTGGTGGGGGCGGGGTGATAAAGAGAATATTCCTTATGCTATTTCTTCTAATGAGCGAAAAGCGATAAACTAAACATAAGAGGTAAAATTGTGTATACCAGTGTTATTCGAGAAGTTATAACACTTTGGCCTGCACGACATAATATAAGATGTGGGCAAATGACAAACAAAGAAATTACTGTTCACAGAAAAAAAAAGAGTCAAGATGTGAGGACAGCATTCATTATTCCCATAACCCAAAACAAAGAGCTGCAAAATATAACACCTGAGGTAACTGCCTTCTCTCTTGTATTAGGTCACAATCCTTGCTCAATGTGGCGCCCTTCATTCTCAAACACCGCCTACAGACGATAGATGACAGAATGGTCACAATTAAATAGTTTAAATTTATAAAACGTGCCATCTGATAGAAGCCTTCAACATGGCTAATGTGGTAGGCCGTAATCGATAAAAACGCGACTTAATGTACCCCCATAACCGAAATTTTAAGGCGTCAAGTCTGATGATATTGGAGACCACTGGTATATAAAGTGGCGACTTATCAACGAATTTCACCGAACGTATCCTTCAGCAATTGTTTGGCACCGCGGGAGATATGAGGAGGTCCTCCATCTTGCATGAATGTTATTTAGCTCAGTGCTTGTCTGTCCTGCAATATGGGAATAACCTTTTCTCTCAAAAGTTGAACATCACGTTCACCAGTTACAAAATGGGTTTTAAAAGTTCTTCCTTTGATTTTTTCAAAGGGAAATGGCCCAATAATAAAAGAAGAAGTGAACCCACACAAAACTGTAACTCTGGGCTGATGAAGTGGTATTTCCGTAAAAGTCCTAGGGTTTTCTGTTGCCAAAATGAGGTAGTTTTGAATGCTAAATTCTCCCTTTAGAGAGATAAAAGTGAGCATCATCTGTTCTTAGAACATTTGACAGCCAGATTTCATCAATATCAATTTGCCGGAAAACCCATGCAGCGAATTCTTGACGCTTCTCAAAATCGTTGACTTTAAACTCGTGAAAACTTTGAATTTTGTTAGGGTATTTTTATAGAAAAATTCTAAATGTGTGTTCTCTCCAAACTGTTCCATACGAAATCCCCGTTTGTCGAGAAACTTGTCTAGCACTTACTTCTCCATACGTGGACAACGTTTCAATAGCTTCAGCATTCTGCAAAACCGTAACAGCCACTGACTTGCATGTCGATGGTCTTCCACTCCGAGGTTTTGCTTCCAGAGATCCAGTTTCCTCAAAATTTTAATCAATCGCTTTAGAGAGTAGTAACTCATTGGTCCTTTACCGCTTCGAATATCTTTAAAGGGACGAAACGCTCGTAAAGCTTCAGTGGCAGATTCTGAATCACAATTTTAAAAAATCACCAAGAGTGCTTTATATCCTGTAGTAACGGCATTCCAGGGGGAAGGGGAGAAGTCCGACCACACCTCCTTGCGGTCCCCCCTGGACCCTTGGAATATTTGACCAAATTCTGGTTCGTTTCCAAGATGACTAACGTTGCAACGGCACCCATTTTAAAATGAAGAGAAAAACTGACATCTCCAGTAATGCTACCGCGTCCGGGGTAACCGCCGCGTCAGGAGCTGCAGCTCGAGCTCATGATGAGAAATCTTCTACGAGGACACAATTCAATCTACTACAACTCCATATAAATGGTACCCAGAGGAAAATAAAGAGCTGACTTGTCTTCTCTGTGACAACAATGTACATATTAAAGAAACTATTTCCTCATCAAGTGGTTCGTTATTAAAGTTTAGAGAAGGAATTATTGATTCAATGTACATATTACTTGTCCTCAGGAGACAAAATTGAATCAGAATCTGAGATTCAATATCAAAGATTATACAACAATACGAAAGGACAGACCGGGAAAATTCGGAGGAGGACTTGCTGTTTTGATTAAAACTCTAGAAATCAAATTTAAAGAAATCGCCTATAATCAGAGTAAGCCTAGAGAAAGCACGACAGAAGCTCGGGCAATATAAATCTATCTTACAGATAAAACAATTCCAATTATAAATGTTTATCTCCACGATAATACTAGCATCAATTACAGACCTGATAGAGACATTAAGTGAAGCGTCTTCGGATATAGCAATCATACTTGGTGATTTTAACGCCGAAAGACCAACTTGGGGATCACCTGTCCAGGATAACAAAGGTCAGCAGGTTGAGGACATGCTAACCGACCTCGATCTTACACCGTTAAATAACGAAAAGAACACCTATCTATCCAAGTCCACAGGCACAGAATCCGCAATAGACATCACAGCGATAAATTACAACATCGCACCCACAACACAATGGAAAATTCTGAAAAGTGCAATCAGTGACCACAGACCAATTTTAACAACCCTAAAATTCAAAATTGAGAATTTCCAACAGAATAAAAGAACACTGGAAAAAATTCACAGAAAAGTTTGAAGAACTGTGCAACGAAGAATTAAATCACAGAACGATTGACGAAAAATTGGAAAAATTATCTTCGAACATATCCAAAGCTGAAAAAGTATCGATACCTAGAGGTAGACGTAAAGACCTGTGAATACTTTACTGGAAGGACCACAATATCGAGGCAATGATTGCAGAGAGAGACAATAGCAATGAACTTCTTAAAACAAATTAAACAAAGAAATCATAAAGGAACTCATTGAAATTAGTCGCAAAATAGAACAAAATAAAATGGGCCGAATTCTGCGAAAAAAATGGATCTAAAAAAGGAAAGCCATCACTGGAGTATAATTAGTGTTATAAAACAATCAAAACCAACACTAATCCTCCAATACTCTAACCGATATGAATAGCGAGAACGAACAAACAGATGGCTGAAATAATTGCTGAATATCTTTCAAGCACTTCCAGACTCAGCTATACGAATGAAGGCAGGACTCTAAAAAATAATGTAAACAGGTTAGTTAAACAAGCAAGAAATTACCATCAACAAGATATTTACTCGAGAGACTTCACACCGAATGAGCTAAACTCATTAATAGGAAAGTTAAATACAAGATGTCACCTGGAGATGCTCTAATATTTGGTCAAATGATTAAACACTTTGGAGACAAAGCTAAAAATTATATCCTACGAATGCTGAAGATTTCATGGCAAACTGGTAAACTACCAAAGAATTGGAAGATATCAATTATTGTGCCAATACTGAAACCAAACAAAGATGCCAAGGAATGCAAGAACTATTGGCCAATTGCTCTTACCAGCATACTTTGTAAAATAACAGAATGAATTATCCACTGTAGGCTCATAGTCTGGCTCACTAACAATAATAAAATAAACTTCTACCAAACTGCCTAAAGATCCAGACACTGTACAACTTATAAACTGTTCTACTTCTGTCAATCAATAATAGATTTCTAGGAAAAACCGCCAAAGAAGACAACGGCCGTATTTCTGGATATGACCTCAGCTTTTGATCGAGTGTGAAGGGAGAAATTACTTGAAAGGCTGCACAACATCGGAGTAAAAGAAAAAGTCTTAATCTGTATTGCAGACTTCTTAAGGGGTAGAAGGATAAAGGTTCGGGTCAACTGAGCATTTTCCAAGGACCGAAGAACATGGGCTGGTGTACCTCAGGGATCTGTGCTCAGTCCTCTACTCTTCTGGCTATATGTTAACTGTTGTTTATGTAAATAGATGAATATTATTTGTATTATTTAAAGCCTCATTATGTAAAATTATATATATATATATATAAATTGGACATTTGTTGTTGGCCATGGTCAAGTTTGAGCTCTTGTACGTCTAATTACGACACAACAAAAGTGGCGACGAGGATGCGCGATCTACAGAGCCAGTAAAAAGCTGAGGAAAACGGCGTCTATGCAAGTATAACAACTACATATTTTAAACTATCTGGATCAAGAAACAAAGGAGTAGAAAAGATCAGCATGACAAGTTCAAAGTTAATAGTACCTTTTAGATGCTATAGCCCAGTGGAGGACACTTCGATCTTTTTGTACAAATATTTGAGGCTTTCTTTTTGGCATCTGAAGGAGGAGATTAAAGTGCTGATTTTTACCTCGCTACCAGATTCTGAAACTTTGAAGCAGGGAAACGACATTTTCTTCCTGGTCTAATAAAATATCAACCCTATGATACTATCATTCAAAGAAAAAAGCTGCATTTGGATCCAAAGAAGAAAGTGATACCACAGCGATGCAGATTTTTAAAGATAATTCAACAGGAAGGAGAATCAATTTCGGAATATCATAGAGAATTAAAACATTTAGCAATAAATTATAATTTCGGCGATATGCTGGGAACCATGATGCGAGACCGTTTTGTGGCTGGAATCAATTTGGAGAGCCTGCAAGAGAAGCTACTACAAGAAAACGACGATGTCACCCTATATAAAGTTTTGCAGTGGCGATCTCGTTCGAACTGACAAAGATAAATACTAGAAAATTACAAGATAAATTAGTGGCCAAGATATCCCCTGTGAATGGAAAAGATAAAAAGGGTGAGTACAATAATAGTATGGTGCAGCATAGGCCTTTCAGGCAAAGGGGAGAAATAATATTTTATAGATGTGGTGAAAGACATTCACACGTGGCCTCTGTTTGCCCTCATAGAACAAAGACTTGTTTTAAAATGTAAAAAACTGGGTCATTTAGGTAGGGTCTGCAAAGCTAGTAAAAAATGTGGGGATCTAAATTTGTACAAGAGGTCTCTATATATTCTGTACAGGCCGAAACTGATGCCACAATAAATTTAACAGTAGATGATTATTCTTTGTGCTTTACAATATATACAGAAAGTCCAGTTACGTTAATACCTAAAGATATTTATAAGAATTAAGGCAAGGTAAAAATTATTTCCAACAAATTTAAGATTAAAATCCTTTTATGGTAAATCAATAGAGATTATAGGTCAAAGAAATGCTTTATAAAAGAAGCCAACCAATATTTAAGATTAATAGTTGTAAATGGAAAAAATCCAGGTAGTTTTATTAGGAAGAGAACGGCTTGAACAGTTTAAACTTAATGGTTTAGTGAATTCTGGCATTTTAGAACCTATAGTTCATTCAAATTGGGCCGCTCCAATAGTACCGGTATTAAAAAAGGATGGCAGTGTAAGGATATGTGGTGATTTTAGATGTACAGCTAATAAAGCAATAGAATTAGATAGGTATCCCCTTCCATCGATCTATGAGATCTTCTCAAAATTATCTACAAGCACCGTATTTTCGACTCTAGACCTATCACAGGCTTACTTACAAATAATGTTAGCGCAAGAAGCCAAAGCAGTTGTTAATATAAACACAACAAAGGGGTTGTTTTCTTATAAATGACTACCATATGGCGTAGCGGTAGCACCAAATAAACTTCAGAGGATTATGGAAGGTCTATTTGCTGATTTGCCAGGTGTCGCCTGCTACATATATGATATTTTGGTTGCAGGAAAAGATTTTGAAAATCATGAACAAAAGTTGGATCTAGTGTTTAGAAGATTGCTAGAAAAACGTTTAAAGTTAAACAGAGATAAATGTAAATTTAAAAAGAAATCGGTGGAATATTTAGGGTTTAAAATGGATAAATATGGACTGCATCCCTTAGAAAATAAAATTAAAGCAGTGATAGAGGCGCCTAAATCTAAAGAATGTTTCGCAATTAAGATCTTTCATAGGACTCTTAATTTATTATTATAGATTCATAAAGAATATAGCAAACATTTTAGCGCTATTCTATCAACTTTTGAATAAAAATTGTAGATGGAATTGGACGAAAGAATATCGAATGTTATTTTAAAAATGTAAATAATTATTAATGGACTATGGACTAGGCGTAATTCTGAGTCATAGAAATGATAGAAAGGAAGAATGCCCTATAGCTTTTGCTTCTAGAACATTAACTGAAGCGGGAAAACGTTTCGCTCAACTAGAAAAGAAAGCGTTGAGCATAACCTTTGGCGTTGAGAAATTCAGACAATACTTACTGGGACGAAAACTTTTATTGGTCACAGACAACCGACCCTTAATTCATATATTTTCACCTCATAAACCAATTCCCATATGTGCATCATCCATAATTAAAAGATGGTCCTTAAAATTAGCTGCATTTAATTATACTGTGGAATTTCGAAAATCTAGTGATAATTCCAATGTTGACGCATTGTCACGTCTTCCTTTGAATCGAGTGTCAGGGAGTCTCTTGATGAAGACCAGGTACTTCTTCTCAGGAAGTTGAATGAGGTACCGTTCTCTTTTATGGAGGTGACATATGAGACGCCCCAAGATAAAATACTGTCTATAGTATTAAGGAATGTTAGAGAAGGCAACTGTGTGTGTGTAAATTCACAAGGGTACCGAGAGAAAACCCACTAGCTCCTCATTAAAAGATCAATGAGGAATTAAGTTTGGAGTTTGGTTGTCTTCAATGGCGTGAAAGAGTGGTAATTCCCCAAAAATTAATATCTTTAATTTTAAATGACTTGCATGAAATACACATGGGGATTGTTAAAATGAAGATGATTGCCAGACGGTATTTTCTGGTGGCCAGGCATAGACAGTAACATCGAGGAGTTAATTAGAGAATCTAGAATATGCCAAGAATCGGCAAGCATGTCCCCGGCTACCATCTCGGAATGGACTTCGACTTCATCTTGATCTAGCGGGTCCGTTCATGGGAAGAATGTTTTTGGTTCTCGTGGACGCATACTCAAAGTGGATAGACATTTTTATCATCAAAGATATTACCAGCAAAACGATTATAAATCACCTTAGAGAAATTTTTGCCAGATTTGAATTGCCCTAATTTTTGGTCACTGATAACGGAAGACAGTTTGTCTCCGGTGAATTCGAGCAATTTACCAAAATGATTGTTATACGGCACACTAAGACCAGTCCGTATAATCCTAGTACAAATGGTTCAGCTGAGAAATATGCAAGAGAGTTTAAAAACCTTTTGAGAAAGAATAATGGGAAGGATGATTTAGAAACGAATCTACAAAGATTCCTATTTGCTCATAGAGCATTCCCCCAAATTGTAATAAAAGAATTCCCCCGCGGAACTGCTAATGAAGAGAAGTTTAAGATCAAGATTCTCGAATTTAATACCATGATGGGAAATCCGCGAGAGGTATTTCATGGGGCCGTAAGAAGGCAGGAGCAGTAAACTACAGGTTGCGAGGTTTATTTCCGCAACAATGCAACTGGACCTAAACGGTAAAAAGGTACCATTTTGAAATTATTGAGCTACCGTCACTACCTTATAAGTTGAGAGGGCGTCGTGTATAAGAGGCATATCAATCAATTGCGACCTGTGAGAAAGAAACAAGTGGAGACAAGAAATTTTATACTTCCTCGAACATCAGGAGAGAAGCCTGTAGGTGGAAGTCAGAAATAAATTGAAGAGGAGGTTCCAGATGTTACATCAGGAAACAAGGAGGAGACTGCTTCTGTGCATGTACCTTCTTGCACTCCTAGACCAGGGCCTGTGGCTGTGCACGTGCCCTCTTGCACTCCTAAACCGGAGCCTGCCGCTGTGCAAGTGCCCGTCCGCAGTCCTAGACCTCAGAGAGCCAGGAAACCCCCAGACCGACTGGAGTATTATTAAGGGGGGAGATGTGTTGTGTATGCAAATAGATGAAAATTATTTGCATTCTTTAAGGTCTCATTATGTAAGAATATATGTGTATATAAATTGGACATTTTTTGTTGGCCAAACGAAAAGAATAAGAGCTAAATAAAGAGTCATGGTCAAGTTTGAGTTGTTGTACGTCTAATTACGACACAACCTTAACAACATCCATCCTCACTGAAGACACAAAGGTTGCCTGTTATGCAGATTATATAGCCATATGGCACACAAGTAGCAGTATAGAAATATCAGAAAAATACTGAACACATCAATGAGAGGACTGGAGAAGTGGGCAATGAAACTCAAAATTACAATAAACCCAATAACCAAAAACCTATAGGTCTCCTTCACTGACAGGAAAAAGAAGGCATGAATTTAACTCCAAAATAAGCATAAACAACCATATAATTGATAAAATTAGTTCTACAAATTACCTAGGTGTGATACTTGATGAGGAATTGCGATTTACTGAACACATAATTAGCACCTCAAATAGAGCTACCAGAAACCTAAACATTCTGAGAAGGCTATGTGGAACAAATTGGGGGGCAAAACCCAAAATTCTCAGAACAACAAATATCACCTTAATAAGGCCACCTGTTTGGGCTCCCTCAAGTTCATCACTAAAAAGAAGACTAGACAGTGTTCAAGCAAAAGCGGCCAAATTAATCACTGGTTCTGTTTCAAATACCAACAATTAGAAAATTCAGAGAGAATGTGGTCTAGACCTACTTGAAAGCAGAAGACAATTAAAAACAATAAAATTCACCAATAGCTTAAAAACTAAAGAAACCGAACAGATATCCCATAGAACCTATTTAAACTGGACACAAAAAGAAAGGCTCAAAAGATCTTTAACACTTCAGTACGACAACAATATTAGAAAGAGCATAAATATGAAACATAATGAATTTCAAATTCGATAATAACCAATATTTCCTACCCCATTGCCATCAAATGTAATCATCAATCTTAACCTGAATGAACCCTGCAATAAAAAAAAGAGAACAAAAACATACTCAAAAAGAAAGCACTTGACACAATTGGTTTATGCGATCAGATAAATTATTTAACAGCATATACAGATGGATCATCAGACCTTACCATAAGTAATGGAGGGGCTGGAATTAACATAATACTGCAAGATGGAACATACATCAAAATCAAAGAAGGAGCAAGAAAGATTTCACTTGTGAACTGACAGCTATCTGGAAAGCTCTTGATGTATGCCTAAACCAACCATCCCTGCATCAAGCAGAAGGAATTATAATATACTGTACAACGACTTCATATCCGATCTAGAAGCAATTCAGAAGGGCAATACTATAATCACACAGAAAATACACTCGTTACTTACTCAACTGATATCATTGGAGAATAACTGCATTCTACAATGGATTCCTGCCAGTGTTTGGATCAGGGGTAATTGAATGGCAGTTGAATTTGCAAAGGAAGCCAGAAAGTTGAGCCAAAGGAAAGAACAAATGTCATTATTTGACGCTGATGCTTTGGAAAAATACAAGATAATTGAAAAAAAATAAGAAAAAAAAATCAAAATGCGAAATAAACACTGAGAGAAAAATGACAAAACTATAACACGGCTTAGAACAAAACACTATAAAGAAATGACAATACATCCAGATGGCACAAGAACCTATAGGACATGCAACAACTGTCCTGGTGTGGAACTAACACCTACTCACATATTCTCATGCCCAGCAATGGCCGCAGCCTTGCAGAAAATTGACATAGACCCAGAGCAGCTGCTTTACACACCCAAGATAGTGGACAATGCTGCTGCTGCTGTGATAGAGATGCATGGAGACATCTGAGGCTCTTTATTGGACACGACAAAAACAACAACGGCATTCCAGAGTAAAATAAATCATCAGAGATAGATAAATATTTTTCAAATGAATTAAAATAAATATAATCGATACTGAGAGAGAGTTGAATTTAAAAAATTAGAAAATTATTATTTTCGAAATTTAAATAGATGAGAGGATTCCAGCAAACCGCATCTAAAATATCAGGTTTTTTTTTTTTTTTTGCTACATGTTTTAATTTGCATATACCTATTTTACATATCTCAGATTGTATTTAAAAATCGTTAACCATTTCTTCTAACTTTTGGCGAAATGGTGTTTTATTAATTAATCATTTGATATTATTAGGGTTATTTCCTGGTATTCAAAAAGGAAAAATAAGTGTCGTTCAGTTATATTTTTCAATTTATCAAACAATTTGGCCGCTGAATCTGGTAGAGCGCCATCTAGCGAATAAAGTTGTAACTAAAATCAATTTCGAATTTTTCATTATTTGCCATAAAAAAATCCCATTGCATCCTGAACCCAATGGTGTTTACTGCATTTCTCTAGCGCAAATATTCGCGGAGTTATTAATTTTTAAAGTTGTGCGGGACTTTTGGATCACCCTGTATATAATTCATTGAGAAAAAAAGAAATAATTAATTATCAAATTCACAAAAGTGACAATATCTTATTTAAAATATAATAAATATTTTCAAAATAATATGTGTTTCAAAAATATATTTAAACGCATATAACAATATTTATATTTATATACGTTTATAAATCAATATATAGGTGGATTGGATGTTTTCTAGAATCGTTTAAACAAATGTTCTTTAGGCAAACTTTTACTCGGATATAAACTGTGCGAAGCCGGGTACATTCGCTAAATACAGTTATTTACATATTTTCGTTTGTGGCAAGATACTATTCCTTCAACTTCAAATTACCGAGTGGACCAATTAATACTGAATATTTTCAACTTATCGAGTATTTTTCAAGGGACCGGGAAAATATTATCGAGAGTGTAGACAAGTATAGATTCTGTAGGGATTGGATGTTTGCTGGAATCGTTTTAACAAATGTTTGTTAAGCAAACTTTTACTCGGGTAAAAATCGGGCGAAGCCGGGAACATGTTTGTCGGCTATGCAAGCCCTCAATATGTAACTAATCTCGCTGAAATTTGAAAAGGACAGAGAGTTAAATCTGGAAGAGTTTTTTGTCGCACTTTAACCAAGAAAAATTATATTTAACCAAGTACTGAGCAACAATATTTTTTTAGTCAGAAATGAAGATGACAATTGTGCCGTATCATGCTTGATTGCATTAAAAAATATTTTGGAGAATATTCACTAAAGCAAACCACGGGCCGAGCCAAATAATGATTAATAGTAGGCAGGAACAAAATTCTACCAGCGAAACATTCACTCGAGCAGAAGACACGAAGCCAGGTCATCTCTATATATAAAATATCGTTTATCGGCATTTTGGCTAAGATCATGTAGTATATCTCTAGATATTTTTATTTACGTATATCTTTTTAAAATATATTCAGTAGAGAGTGGATATGTTTTCTCGAAAACTTTCACTCAGATAAAACCCGGGCGAAGCCGGGTACACATCCGCTAGTATTTATATATATATATTCTGAAAATAGAGCAATCCATATTGTTATATTTGTTCATAAAGGGCACATCTTGGATTCAATAAATAATCTTTTATTTCCGATATTTCAATGGGCTAAACGGCCATCTTTTTCAAGGTATCATCCCCTCTCGCGGCAAGCCGCGCATTACACTTGAGACACGGGCGTCTCACAATCTCTTCGGGCGAAAATCATCCAAATGAAAATGTAACGTATACAAATAAATATCGTACAATACTAATTAAAATAAATGAATAAATAGAGTGAAAAGTAAATATCTATATATACAAAATAAATATTCGGCTATTGCATTATGAATGAAGACATTTCACTGAAGTTCATATATACATAGAGGTTCCTATTCTAGGAGCATCTAAATTGTGTGTACATGTCCGGTATATCGATCTTTCGGTTTATGCTATTTCTGTCTTCCAAAGAACTCCATTCTCTCCAAGAATAGCCTGCTGTGCTTTTCTTTTATATATTGGTGTATTATTGATGTTTGTTCAAAGTCTGGAATGTGGCCATTGATGAGAGCATGATCTACTAATAAGGAGGTCGGGTTATGGTGTTTTAGGGCTGATTTGTGCTGGTTGATCCTTTCTATTAATGATTTACCGGTTTCTCCTATGTAGACGGCTTGGCAAGACTTGCATGGTATTTTGTATATGACATTGGTTCTATTGTTTGGTTCAGAGACCTTTTTTGTATCAGGATGGCGGAGGATGTTGTCAATGGCCACATTCCAGACTTTGAACAAACATCAATAATACACCAATATATAAAAGAAAAGCACAGCAGGCTATTCTTGGAGAGTTGGAGTTCTTTGGAAGACAGAAATAGCATAAACCGAAAGATCGATATACCGGACATGTACACACAATTTAGATGCTCCTAGAATAGGAACCTCTATGTATATATGAACTTCAGTGAAATGTCTTCATTCATAATGCAATAGCCGAATATTTATTTTGTATATATAGATATTTACGTTTCACTCTATTTATTCATTTATTTTAATTAGTATTGTACGATATTTATTTGTATACATTACATTTTCATTTGGATGATTTTCGCCCGAAGAGATTGTGAGACGCCCGTGTCTCAAGTGTAATGCGCGGCTTGCCGCGAGAGGGGATGAGATCCTTGAAAAAGATGGCCGTTTAGCCCATTGAAATATCGGAAATAAAAGATTATTTATTGAATCCAAGATGTGCCCTTTATGAACATATATATATATGAAAAAAAAACAACAGAAAAAAAAGTGGGTCAGGAGTTGATATTAAAAATAAAGAAAGCATATCCTGATCACGAGCACATGTTCTTTTTAGATAGCAGAGCGCCATCTAGTAGAGAAAAATAAACTAAAACGTTTATTTAACTTGCTCCGTGATATTTGACCAACCCAATTTCTTGATAAATCAATAAAAGCCATCCACGAACGCGTTTCGCGCTGTTGGCGCTCGTCAGCGTGGAGTAGGCTGTACCACTGGGACCAAAAATATATTTGGTCCCAGAGGATTCTTAAGAAACCAAGAAATGGGTATTTAAGGCCAAGTTTGCGTAAATACCCTTACCACATGAAAAAACAAACAAACAAAAAAATAATAATAAGCAGATCAGGTGTTGATATGAAAAAATAAAGAAAGCATATCTGACCACGAGCACATGTGCTTTTTATATGGCAGAGCTTCGTCTATTGGAGCAAAAATAAACGTTTTAGTTTATTAGGTCACAGTGGTACAGCCTACTCCACACTGACGAGCGCCAACAGCGTGAAACGGGTTCGCGGATGGATTTTCTTGATTTATCAAAAAATTGGGTTGGCCAAATATCACTGAGCAAGTTAATAAAACTTTTTAGTTTATTTTGCTCCACCATATGGCGCTCTGCCATATAAAAATAACTAGTGCTCGTGGTCAGGATAGGCTTTCTTTATTTTTAATATACAGAATGATTCAAAAGTCTTGCACAACTTTAAAAATTAATAACTCCGCAAACATTTGCGCTAGAGCAATGCGGTAAACACCATTGTGTTCAGGATGTAATTGGATTTTTAAGGCAAATAGTGAAAAATTATAAATTGATTTTATTTACAATTTTATTCGTTAGATGGCGCTCTACCAGAATCAGAGATTAAGCGGCCAAATTGTTTGATAAATTTAAAAATATATATGATCGACACGTATTTTTCCTTTTGAATACCAGGAAAGAACCCTAAAAGTATAAAATGGTAAATTAATAAAACACCATTTTGCTCGAAGTAGAAGAATTAAATGACGATTTTTAAATGCAATCCGAGATATATAGCGCATAAAAATCGGTGGACGAGTGGGTAACACCCTCGATTCCCGACAGTCATGAATCGGGATTTAATCCCGCGTTAACCTTTTGTTTAATATATGAATAACTCACATATTATTTATTGTTTCAATTATCATAAACTAGGTTGCTCTTGTTGAGCGGTACCTAATAAAGTGATTTTGGAATCCGAGATATGTAAAATAGGTAAATGCTTTTATTTAACTTGCTTTTCTGCCTGTCCATCTGACTGCCTGTCTGTCCACAGATCTTGCAAGCGATTTTTAATATTTAGAGTAGCCGATGGCAAAATGTTACGTCTCTGGGCCGATGCACAATAAGTTTGAGCATAAATGGGTTGAGACAGCCGCTTGAATTTATCGTCCTCCCAGTAGCAACCGCAGACTCAAACTCGGATGGGATTTTTTGAAAGAAAAAAATGCCGTGATCGATTGTGGACGTGTCGAAATCATACTTGAAGAAGCTAAAGACGATTTGAATTCGCTAGCGACCGAGGATAGAATCGTGGCTTCAGAAAACATAATTATTCCAGCCGAATCCATCAAACAAATAAAGGTGATAAGTTCAGAACTCAATGGACAAAACAAGATACTTTTTGAACCTTCAAAATGCGCATTATTAAAAAAAGAACTATCAGTCCCCTATAAACTCCTTACGATCAATCTCAATAAAGGACAGATTTGAATTGCAAACTATAGCCCACCAGCTCAAATTATCCAAAAAGGAATGTTTCTAGGGAGAATACAAGTCTTTGACGAAAATCACTTGACTGCTTTCTCGGAGTGCTCTGATCCTGAAGAAAATTTGGCGCGAGAAATTAGTCCGAAATATGACAATGAGGATGACGTTGCATTTTTACAGAATTTGATTAGTAACGACTTATCAGCAGATCAACAATCCGAAGTCTTATCAATTCTGAAACAATTTGATAAGATATTTGAAACCAATAATACAGTAAGACATATGCCTTTAACAAAACATAAAATCGAAACTAGAGGCAATCGACCAATTATACACAGGTTCAATCGAGTTTCCCCAACAGAACGACAAGCAATCCAACATATTATTTGATCATATTGTCACAAAATAATTATTTTGAATACTCTGTTGTCATCATTATAAATATTTGCCTAGTCATCACCTCTTACTATGCTTGTATATTACCACTTGTAAAATCAATTGCCACATTTTGTATTATATAAGTTTAATTAATAAATTATGTTTAATTAAGCTTTTGTAATTCTTGTATTCTCTACCGTGACAATATTACCACGTGGTGTATTAGGAAAGACAAACTTCAGGATGACACAGCAATTCATTTGAGGCAAATACAAACTATGAATGATAAACAAAAGATATACAAAGAGGGAAGTTTACAGTGTAGATAAAATATAAACATAAAAAGATAATAAATACTTTGCTACATAGCTTCTTCCCATTGGAGCTGTGACCCACAGCTTGCAACTGGATTCTGCCAAAAATCCTATCGAAGTCTAGGAACATTGTCCCTAGTACCTTTGCGTCCTTTTTCTTGCGGCGTAAAGAGCGGCTTTGTCGTCGTATCGTCTATAGGGACATCGTCGTATTGAAGGGAATTCTTGCCTTTGACACAGCGTTGGAATCCAGGAGCCAGTCTCTAAAAATGTGGATCACTGCACCTATGGCCATTTACCCAGCATCTCCACCAAAATGCCACTTGGAAAATTAGGAAAGATAAACTTCAGGATTACACAGCAATTTATTTAAAGCAAGAACAAACTATGAATGATAAACAAATATAAGCAAAGAGGGAAGTTTACAGAATAGCAAAATATAAACATAAAAAATTATTCTCTGTTAATAAAATAATAAATACTTTGCTACAATATATTTAACTACATTGTCAATAAAGGTTTTTCACCAGGAAATTTATAAATTACCCCAATTTAAAAAATATTGACGCTAATTTAATTAAAATATATCAAATAAAATATAATATAAATATACCTAAAAATTTTATATTAAAATTATAATATGGATTTTTTTTAGATACAGATGATATTGTGTGATCCATGATTTTAATTCCAAACTGTTGAAGATTAAAAATAGATTTTTTTTACCTCAAAGAAGAAAGAGATACTCAAAATATCTGAGCTACTAACTAAATCTCTTCGAAAATACAAGCTGAATAATCTATATAAAATAAATTTATCTGTTCTTATTTATTAATCTGCTTCTCAAATATAATTATACATATATTTTCTTAATATACTAAAACCTAATTTAGTAATAGATATTTTAAATTTTTTTTTTTCAAATTGTGTGTGTGAGATCATATACTATAAACTGTTCTGTAGTCATAATATATATATATATATATATATATATATATATATAAATTATTTAATTTAGTTAATATGAAAATAGTTTGTGATTCGAATATCCTTATATATAGTAAAATAGGTGAATTTAAAATTTTTGATCAATATAAGAAATATTTGTGTGTGTGTGTAATGACTGTGTATTTAAAGTATAAGGTTTATAGTTAGGTAATAGTTTAGGTAATAAAAAAAGCAAATGTGAGGGGAATGTTTATATATTTTATATATAGGGTTATCACATAATTTTTAAAAGAGATAGGATCATCTAAAAAAATTGAAAGGTCAAATAACTATAACTAAAATAACTATAAATGAATAAAATAAAGCATCAAGGGCTGCGTATCTTTATTATAATAATTATATACGAGCTTTCGGGCACATACGCCCTTCTACAGGAATTAATGAAACAATAATCCAACTAGTTTGAAATAAGATTTATATATAAATTTAAATTTAACGTGTATATCCACGATACACGTGCATATCAACTTGCAAGGTATCCCATCAGACATGTGATATCTTATACTGTTAATGAATTTGTTTTATCTTATTTTATTTAAGTCTATTGAATTATATGCTTCTGGTAAATCAATTCTGCGATTTATACTGCTATATTGTTTGGACACTATTGCTTCAATTATTAATCTTTGATATTTGTTATTGATATTGTTGTAATGTACTTTAGGTTCATTTAAGTTAAATGTATGTCCTGTTGAATTGGAGTGCTGTACTATTAATGATAATGGGTCATTTCTGTTTATGTTTCTTCTGTGTTCAATGATTCTATTATGTAATTTTCTTCCCGTTTCTCCCACATATTTGGCATTACAATTAATACATTCTATAGAATAAATTACCTCTTTTCTGCTTGATATATATTCGGTTTGCCTGTTTTTTGTAATCGGGTTTCTTAAGATATCTGATAAGTTGGGAGAGTTGCTATAGAAGGTTTTTATTCCATATTTATCTAGTGTTCTAGAAATGTGGATGGATTTCGGGGAATATGGGATGTAACAATTCTGCCTGTATATTTTAGTTTTTTGTGCTGACATGTTAGATGTGACCTGCGCCGCCTGATAGAAATGTTTTAAAATGAATGTTTTGGGATAACCAGCTGATGTCAAATTATGGATAACGGTTTGCGTTTCTTGCGTTTTGTATTGATTTACAGAACAATGAGTACAAATTCTTTTAGTTAATGTTTTCACTGTGTTAATTTTATGACTAATGGGGCAGAATGAATTAAATTTTATATAATTGGGGGTGAATGAAGGTTTGTAGTAAACTGTTGTTTGCAATCTATTGTCTATTTTAATTATTTTAATATCTAAAAATGGCAATGTGTAATTATCTTCTTTTTCTATTGTGAAACGTAAGCTATTGTTATAATTGTTGAGTGAGGCTAAGATGTTGGGAATCTGTTTTTCTGTACAAATGCAAAATATATCATCTATATATCGTCTGTATAATATGATGTCTACTGGATATGATGATGTGATCCAATTGTCTATTTCTCTCATAACTATTTCGGCTAATGGAGTTGATAATGGGCTTCCCATAGGGGAACCCTTGATTTGTTTATATTGTTTTTGGTCAAAAGTGAATATGTTAACCTTAAGACATAATGTAATTAAATCTATTATTTTATCTATTGTGTTAGAATCTATCATATTGTTATTTAAAAAGGTTTTAGTAGTTTCAATTATTAAGTTATGGGGGAGACTGGGATATAAGGCCTCTACGTCGAATGATACTAAAATATGATCTCTCTGATAATTGTAATTGGCTATTTCAGTAATGAATGTTGGAATATTTGCTATTGACATTGGAAATACGTTATTCTTAATTAATGACTGTAAAAATATTGTAACATACTTGGCTACTGGTGCTAGTGGTGAGCTGTGATAGGCTACTATTGGTCTTAATGGGATCCCTTGCTTGTGAACCTTAGGTTTTCCGTATATATAACTTTCTGAGTCTAAATTAGATATGAATAATTTAAATTCATCGTTTGATATCATTTTGCTTTTGTACATCCTGTTCATTTCTTTCTTGAAATATGTATATTCTCGTTTCTTATCACTTTCATTAACTATTGTAAAAATGCTTCTGTCTTCTAATATGTTGTTCATTTTGCTTATATAATCTGTTTTGTCCATCACTACTGTCATCCCTCCTTTGTCTGCACCCGTGATGATTATAATGATATCAAACGATGAATTTAAATTATTCATATCTAATTTAGACTCAGAAAGTTATATATACGGAAAACCTAAGGTTCACAAGCAAGGGATCCCATTAAGACCAATAGTAGCCTATCACAGCTCACCACTAGCACCAGTAGCCAAGTATGTTACAATATTTTTACAGTCATTAATTAAGAATAACGTATTTCCAATGTCAATAGCAAATATTCCAACATTCATTACTGAAATAGCCAATTACAATTATCAGAGAGATCATATTTTAGTATCATTCGACGTAGAGGCCTTATATCCCAGTCTCCCCCATAACTTAATAATTGAAACTACTAAAACCTTTTTAAATAACAATATGATAGATTCTAACACAATAGATAAAATAATAGATTTAATTACATTATGTCTTAAGGTTAACATATTCACTTTTGACCAAAAACAATATAAACAAATCAAGGGTTCCCCTATGGGAAGCCCATTATCAACTCCATTAGCCGAAATAGTTATGAGAGAAATAGACAATTGGATCACATCATCATATCCAGTAGACATCATATTATACAGACGATATATAGATGATATATTTTGCATTTGTACAGAAAAACAGATTCCCAACATCTTAGCCTCACTCAACAATTATAACAATAGCTTACGTTTCACAATAGAAAAAGAAGATAATTACACATTGCCATTTTTAGATATTAAAATAATTAAAATAGACAATAGATTGCAAACAACAGTTTACTACAAACCTTCATTCACCCCCAATTATATAAAATTTAATTCATTCTGCCCCATTAGTCATAAAATTAACACAGTGAAAACATTAACTAAAAGAATTTGTACTCATTGTTCTGTAAATCAATACAAAACGCAAGAAACGCAAACCGTTATCCATAATTTGACATCAGCTGGTTATCCCAAAACATTCATTTTAAAACATTTCTATCAGGCGGCGCAGGTCACATCTAACATGTCAGCACAAAAAACTAAAATATACAGGCAGAATTGTTACATCCCATATTCCCCGAAATCCATCCACATTTCTAGAACACTAGATAAATATGGAATAAAAACCTTCTATAGCAACTCTCCCAACTTATCAGATATCTTAAGAAACCCGATTACAAAAAACAGGCAAACCGAATATATATCAAGCAGAAAAGAGGTAATTTATTCTATAGAATGTATTAATTGTAATGCCAAATATGTGGGAGAAACGGGAAGAAAATTACATAATAGAATCATTGAACACAGAAGAAACATAAACAGAAATGACCCATTATCATTAATAGTACAGCACTCCAATTCAACAGGACATACATTTAACTTAAATGAACCTAAAGTACATTACAACAATATCAATAACAAATATCAAAGATTAATAATTGAAGCAATAGTGTCCAAACAATATAGCAGTATAAATCGCAGAATTGATTTACCAGAAGCATATAATTCAATAGACTTAAATAAAATAAGATAAAACAAATTCATTAACAGTATAAGATATCACATGTCTGATGGGATACCTTGCAAGTTGATATGCACGTGTATCGTGGATATACACGTTAAATTTAAATTTATATATAAATCTTATTTCAAACTAGTTGGATTATTGTTTCATTAATTCCTGTAGAAGGGCGTATGTGCCCGAAAGCTCGTATATAATTATTATAATAAAGATACGCAGCCCTTGATGCTTTATTTTATTCATTTATAAATCGTACAGGGCTTTTTAATTGATAAAATAACTATATATTTTAAAAATTATATTTAAAGAAAAATATTCGATAGATAATTATTTTCAGGCAATAGGTCAATTCGAGCAAGAAGATGGCAAAGATTGACGCTAGGGGGCACTAGGGCGCTGTAATCGACGGCAGAAGACAGATGCCACCATGGTGCGGCGACATGTGGTGGATAGGGAGATCCTCCTTCCCGTACATGCTGGTGAGAATCATATATATCTTATTTATATTTATTTTTAGCATATATGTATAATATTAATTAATTTCATTATCTCTCTTAATCAAATAATTGCAGATATTTTTGTGAAGTTTAATATTTTTGTTTTAAATTTATTCAGCCAAATAAATATTATGCTTTATTATTGTTTGAATTGCTTTATCCTTTTTGATTTTTTTTTCGATTGGATTTATTTTGTTGGCGGCTTTTATTATATACCACTTGATTTAATTTTGTGTTAATCTATTTCTATATTTTAGGTTTTTTTTAAATATTTTTTTTTCACATATTTATTAATAATCATCCATTGAATATTCCTTTCGTTCTTAATTATTCCATTTCTCTCTTTTATTTTAGATCGTTGTTTGATTTGTTTATTTTGTGTGTCTCAAAGAATGTGACTGAAATACAGGGTGATCCAAAAAAGTCCCGCACTATTTTAAAAAATAATAACTCCGCGAATATTTGCGCTAGGGCAATGCGGTAAACACCATTGTGTTCAGGATGCAATGGGATTTTTTATGGCAAATAATGAAAAATTCGAAATTGATTTTAGTTACATTCTTATTCGCTAGATGGCGCTCTACCAGAATCAAGGATTCAGCGGCCAAATTGTTTGATAAATTGAAAAATATAACGGATCGACACGTATTTTTTCTTTTTGAATACCAGAAAAGAACCCTAATAATATCAAATGATAAATTAATTAAACACCATTTCGCCAAAAGTAGAAGAATTGGTTGACAATTTTCAGATACAATCTGAGATATGTAAAATAGGTATATGTAAATTAAAACATGTAGCAAAAAAATGATATTTTAGATGCGGTTTGCTGGAATCCTCTCAGCTATTTAAATTTCGAAGATAATAAATTTTTATTTTTTTAATTCAACTCTCTCTCTCAGTATCAATTATATTTATTTAAAAATCATTTGAAATATATATATATCTATCTCTGATTATTTATTTTACTCTGGAATGCCGTTCTTGTTTTTGTCGTGTCCAATAAAGAGTCTCAGATGTCTCCATGCATCTCTATCGCAGCAAAAGCAGCAGCAATGTTCACTATCTTGGGTATTTAAAGCTGCTGCTCTGGGTCTTTGTCAATTTTCTGCAAGGCTTCGGGCATGAGAATATGTGGGTAGATGTTAGTTCCACACCAGGACAGTTGTTGCATGTTCTATAGGTTCTTGTGCCATCTGGATGTATTGTCATTCCTTTATAGTGTTTTTTTTTCTAAGTCTTGTTATAGTTTTGTCATTTTTCTCTCAGAGTTCACTTCACAATTTGATCTTTTCTTTTTATTTGTTTAATTATATTGTATTTATCAAAAGCATTAACGTCAAATAATGACATTTGTTATTTTCTTTGGCTCAACTTTCTGGCTTCCTTTGCCAATTCAACTGCCATTTCATTACCCCCGATCCCAGCATGAGCAGTAATCCATTGTAGAATGCAGTTATTCTCCAATGATTCCAGTTGGGTGAGTAACGAGTGTATTTTATGTGTGATTTTAGTATTGTCCTTCTGAATTGCTTCTAGATCAAATATGAAGTCGCTGTATAATAAAATTCCGTCTGCTTGATGCAGGGATGGTTGGTTAAGGCATACATCAAGAGCTTTCCAGATAGCTGTCAGTTCACAAGTGAAGTTTGACGATATCTTTCCTTCTCCTTCTTTGATTTTGATGTGTTTTCTATTTTGCAGTATTATGTCAATTCCGGCCCCTCCACAACTCAGGGTAAGGTCTGATGATCCATCTGTATATGCTGTTAAATGATTTCTCTGATCGCATAAACCAATTGTGTCAAGTCCTTTCTTTTTAAGTATGTTTTTGTTCTCTTTTTTATTGCAGGGTTCAACCAGGTTAAGATTGATGATTACATTTGATGGCAATGGAGTAGGAAATATTGGTTCTTCTTGAATTTGAAATTCATTATGTTTCATATTTATGCCCATTCTAATATTTTTGTCGTACTGAAGTGTTGAAGATCTTTTGAGTCTTTCTTTTTGTGTCCCGTTTAAATAGGTTCTATGGGATATGTGTTCGGTTTCTTTACTTTTTGCGCTATTGGTGAATTTTATTGTTTTTAATTGCCTTCTGTTTTCGAGTAGGTGTATACCACATTCTCTTTGAATTTTCTCATTGTCGGTGGATGAAACAGCACCAGGGATTATTTTGGCCGCTTTTGCTTGAACACTGTCTAGTCTTCTTTATAGTGATGAACTTGAGGGAGCCCAGACGGGTGTTGCATATTCCATTATTGACCTTATTAAGGTGATATACACTGCGTGACATTGAAAATGGAACACCAAAAAATAGTGGCCAGAAAATTATGCAAATTTCAGGGTAGACGCGCCTAACCGAGATATGCAAATGATGTAAAATGCGCAGCTCTCGTGCGCACATGGAGTAAGATATAAGGGAAGGAACTTGCAGAAAGAAGAGTATTTGTGTCGTTATTTCTTCAAGGAAAATCATTGTAGAAATTTTGTTCTTGTGTCAAAAGACACGTGTAATAACAGAGGATGCCAGGTCATCGTAAACGGAGGCAGCTCAAGCAGACAGACGCTTTTACGAGGGGCATGGTGATCGGACTGAAAAGGGCAGGTTGGTCCATGCGTCAAATCGCAGCTGATACACACCTTGGTGCGTCCACGGTGCACCGACTGTGGAGAAGATGGTTGGAACAAGGAAATGTGGCAATTTATAAGAATGTCGGTGCAACCAGAGTGACGTCAGCACGTGTGGATCGGCGTATCCTTCGACAAGCAGTGGCGGCCCCACAAGCCACTTGTACCGCCATCCTGCAACATGTGCAAGACACCCTAGATCATTCCATCTCGACCAGAACCATTTCCCGTCGATTGGTTGCTAATGGCTTGCACTCATACCGTCCGCTAAGAAGACTGCCATTGACCCCACCGAATAGGCGCCAACGTTTGGAATGGTGCCGGGCTAGATCGACGTGGATGACGGAATGGCACAGGGTCGTGTTCTCAGATGAGTCGCGTTTCTGCTTGTCCAGTGATAGTCGCCGTGTACGCGTGTGGCGTCGACGTGGAGAAAGGTCCAATCCGGCAGCAATTGTGGAACGCCCCACCGTGCGACAACGTGGAATCATGATTTGAGGCGCAATCGCGTATGATTCCAGGTCACCTTTACTTCGTATTCAGGGCACTATGACGGCCCAACGATACGTTGATGATGTGCTGCGACCGGTGACACTCCCCTACCTTCAGGGGGTACCCAATGCCCTTTATCAGCAGGATAACGCCCGACCGCACACTGCTCGCATTAGCCAACAAGCTCTGCAAGATGTACAGATGCTTCCCTGGCCACCGTACTCTCCTGATCTCTCACCAATCGAGCACGTCTGGGACATCATTGGACGCCGTTTGCATGCCTTGCTACAGCCGCGTTCAGAAGACGAACTGTGGCAAATGGTTGAGAGGGAATGGAGAGCCATCCCTCAGAACGCCATCCGTACTCTGATTGACTCTCTACCTAGACGTGTTGCTGCGTGCATCACCGTCCGCGGTGGTCCTACTTGCTACTAAGCCGACGCCGTTCTCGCTCTGTATTTTGACTATCATTTTGAAATAAAGATCACTTATTGTTCGTCCCTGTCTCTCTCTGTCTGCCGAGTTTAATCACTTTCTGGTCACTATTTCTTGGTGTTCCATTTTCAATGTCACGCAGTGTATGTTGTTCTGAGAATTTTGGGTTTTGCTCCCCGATTTGTTCCACATAACCTTCTCAGAATGTTTAGGTTTCTAGTAGCTCTATTTTAGGTGCTAATTATGTGTTCTGTAAATCGCATTTCCTCATCAAGTATCAGGTATTTTGGAGATCTGATTCTATCAATTATTTGGTTGTTTATGCTTATTTTGGGGTTAAATCTATGTATTTTTTCCTGTCAGTGGAGAAGACGCATAGGTTTGTTTTTATTATATTTATGGCAATTTTGAGTTTCATTGCCCACTTCTCCAGTCCTCTCATTGATGTGTTCAGTATTTTTTCTGATTTTTCTATACTGCTACTTGCGTGCCATATGGCTATATCATCTGCATACAGGCAGGTTTTGTGTCTTCAGTGAGGAAAGGATGGATGTCGTTAATGTTGTGTCGTAATTAGACGTACAACAGCTCAAAAATGACTCTTTATTTAGCTCTTATTCTTCTCGTTTGGCCAACAACAAATGTCCAATTTATATACAAATTTATTTTTACATAATGAGGCTTTAAATAATGCAAATAATCTTCATCTATTTACATATATAATAGTTAAGATATAGCGAGAAGAGTAGAGGAATGAGCACAGATTCCTGAGGTACACCAGCCCATGTCCTTCGGTCCTTGGAAAATGCTCCATTGACCCGAACCTTTATCCTTCTTCCCCTTAAGAAGTCTACAATCTGGATTAAGGTTTTTCTTCTTACTCCGATGTTGTGCAGCCTTTCAAATAATTTCTCCCTCTACACTCGATCAAAAGCTGAGGTCATATCCAGTAATACTGTCGATGTCTTCTTTGGTGGTTTTTCCTGAAAAGAATCTATTATTGATTGACAGAAGTAGAACAGTTAATCAGGTGTACAGTGTTGGGATCTATAGGCAGTTTGGTAGAAGTTTATTTTATTATTGTTGGTGAGCCAGACTATGAGCCTAGAGTGGATAATTCGTTCTGTTAATTTACAAAGTATGCTGGTAAGAGCAATTGGCCGATAGTTCTTGCATTCCTTGGCATCTTTGTTTGGTTTCAGTATTCGCACTATAATTGATATCTTCCAATTCTTTGGTAGTTTACCAGTTTGCCATGAAATGTTCAGCATTGGTAGGAGTTGACTTTTAGCTTTGTCTCCAAAGTGTTTAAACATTTGACCAAAGAATAGATAATCTCCTGGTGACCTCTTGGATTTAACTTTACTATTGATGTGTTCAGCTCCTTCAGTGTAAAGTCTCTAAAGAAAAACCTTGTTGATGGTAATTTATTGCTTGTTTAACTAACTAACTTGTTTATATTATTTTTTAGAGTCTTGTCTTGATTCGTGTAGTTGTGTCTGGAGGTGCTTGAAATATATTCAGCAATTATGTCAGCCATCTGTTTGTTCTCGTGCTCGCTGTTCTATTCATATCGGTTAGGGTATTGGAGGATTGGTGTTGGTTATGATTGTTTTCTAACACTCTAATTATATTTCAGTGATGGCTGTCCTTTCTTAGATCCATTTTTTAGCAGAATTCTGCCCATTTTTCTTTTTTGAATATCCATATTTCTTGTTCTATTTTGTGACTAATTTCAATGAGTTCCTTTATGTTTTCTTCTATTTTATTTGTTTTAAGAAGTTCATTGATATTGTCTCTCTCTGCAATCATTGCCTCGATCTTGTGGTCCTTCCAGTAAGGTATCCACAGGTCTTTACGTCTACTTCTAGGTATCGATGCTTTTGCAGCTTTGGATATGTTCGAAGAGAATTTTTCCAAGTTTTTGTCAATCGTTCTGTGATTTAATTCTTCGCTGCACAGTTCTTCAAGCTTTTCTGTGAATTTTTTTCCAGTGTTCTTTTATTCTGTTGGACATTCTGAATTTTGAAGTTTAGGCTTGTTAAAATTGGTCTGTGGTTACTGATTGCAATTTCCAGGATTTTCCATTGTGTTGTGGGTGCGATATTGTAATTTATCTCTGTGATGTCTATTGCGGATTCTGTGCCTGGGAACTTGGATAGATAGGTATTCTTTTCGTTATTTAACGGTGTAAGATCGAGGTAGGTTAGCATGTCCCCAACCTGCTGACCTTTGTTATTCTAGACAGGTATTCCCAAGTTGGACCTTTGACGTTAAAATCACCGAGTTTGATTGTGATATCCGAAGACGCTTCACTTAATGTCTCTATCCGGCCTGGATTGATGCTAATATTATCGGGGTGATAAACATTTATGATTGATATTGTTTTATCCGGGAGATAGATTTCTATTGCCTGAGATTCTGTAGTGCTTTCTGTAGGCTCACTCTGATTATATGCGATTTCTTTAAATTTGATTTCTGGTGTTTTAATCAAAACGGCAAGTCCTCCAAATTTTCCCGGTCTGTCCTTTCGTAGTGTTGTATAATCTTTGATATTGAATCTCAGATTCTGATTCAATTTTGTCTCCTGAAGACAAGCAATATGAACATTGTTGTCACGGAGAAGACAAGTCAGCTCTTCCATTTTCCTCTGGGTGCCATTTATATTGAGCTGTAGTAGATTGAATTGTGTTCTCGTAGTAGATTTCTCATCAGGAGCCCGGGCTGCAGGTCCCGGCGCGGCGGTTACCCCGGACGCGGTAGCATTACTTAAGATATCGGTTTTGCTCTGATTGGAAAATGGATGCCGTTGCCACGTTAGTCACCTTGGAAACGAACCAGAATTTATTTAATTTTTCCAAGGGTTCAGGGGGGACCGTAGGGTGGTGTGGTCGGACTTCTCCCCCCCCCCCCTCCTCCTGAAATGCCGTCACTACAGGATAAAGCACTCTTAGTGAATTTTTTTATTGCGATTCAGAATCTTCCACTGAAGCTTTACGAGCGTTTCGTTCCTTTAAAGATATTCGAAGCGGTAAAGGACCCATTAGTTGCTGGATCTCTGAAGCAAAACCTCGGAGTGGAAGACCATCGACATGCAATTCAGTGGCTGTTACGGTTTTGCAGAATGTTGAAGCTATTGAAACGTTATCCACATATGGAGAAGTAAGTGCTCCACAAGTTTCTCGACAAACGGGGATTTCGTATGGAACAGTTTGCAGAGAACACACATTTAGCTTTTTCTTTAAAAATACCCATACAAAATTCAAAGTTTTCACGAGTTGAAAGTCAGCGATTTTGAGAGGCGTCATGAATTCGCTGCATGGGTTTTCCGGCAAATTTATATTGATGAAAACTGGCTGTCGAATGTTCTGTGGACAAATGATGCTCACTTTTCTCTAAACGTAGAATTTAACATTTAAAAAAAGCCGTATTTGGGCAACAGAAATCCCTAGGATTTTTACAGAAATGCCACTTCATCAGCCCAGAGTTACAGTTTTGTGTGGGTTCACTTCTTTTTTTATTGGGCCATTTTTTATCTTTTTTTTTTAAATCAATGGAAAAACTTTTAATCCCGTTTTTGTAACTGTGTGGTGAACGTTATGTTCAACTTTTGAGAGAAAAGGGTATTCCCATATTGCAGGTCAGACAAGCACTAAGCGAAATAACATTCATGCAAGATGAAGGACCTCCTCATATCTCCCGCGTAGCCAAACAATTGCTGAAGGATACTTTCGGTGAAATTCGCTGATAATTCGCCACTTTATATACCAGTGGCCTCCAAGATCACCAGACTTGACGCCTTACAATTTCGGTTATGGGGGTTTATCGAGTGTTTATCGATGCCGGCCTATAACATTGGTCATGTTGAAGGCTTCTATCAGACGGCACGCGTTTTATAAATTTCAACAGAAATATTATTTAATGCTGTCCATTGTGTCATCTATCGTCTGCAGGCGGTGTTTGAGAATGAAGGGCGCCACATTTAAAAAGGATTGTGACCTAATACAAGAGAGAAGGCAGCTACCTCATGTGTTATATAAGCTGCCATGTATTATACTATCTACCAATATTTTGCAGCTCTTTATGTTGGGTTATGGAGATAATAAACGCTGTCCTCACATCTTGACTCTTTTTTTTTTTGTGAACAGTAATTTTTTTGTTTGTCATTTGCTCACATCTCATATTATGTCGTGCAGGCAAAAGTGTTATAACTTCTCGAATAACACTGGTACACACAATTTTACCCCTTATGCTTAGTTTATCGCTTTTCGCTCATTAGAAGAAATAGCATAAGGAATATTCTCTGTACCCTCCCAACTTTAGAAATTTTGCGCAAAAAAAAACAATACAAAATGATTTTACTAACACGTTTTTCAACGCAAAAGGTCTATTCAAAAATGATTTTTATTTGAGGAGATACATTTTTTTTAAAATTGTGTACAGTATAATAATCAATGATAACATTTGACAAGCCCATAGGATATTTGGAATAAAGCACGAAAAATATATTTCGTCACTCCCCTCTATATTTCATTTTTGGATCATGACAAATATCCAGTTAAATAGTCAAGTGTCGCCAATTTGTCAAGAAACTACACATTCCTTATAGCAAGAAATCCTATTAGTAGTGCCATCATAATTTTTGGTACTATATTAACATTTCAAAAATTCTAATTTCTAATTGATATTAAAGAATCTCTAATAGACCTTTAATAAGAGACTGCCTCTTGGAGAGACGGGTTAAGCTACGATTTTAGGCATCCTCTCAATGTAAGCTCTACTGTATCTACTTTTCACACTGTTTGGCTAAATAAATGCCATTTTAACCATTTTGAATGTGTATCAATCCAGTCTATTTTTTTATATTTTATAGGCAAAATCACTTCATTTCAATTCAAAGGGAATTCTTAACATTTTTTTGGTCTTCATTCAGCTTACTTTCTATTATATTTTAAGCCATTGTTCCCCCCCCCCCCCCCCCCATTATACATATTTAATACCGTATACACTGTTTTACTTTCAAAAATGTCATTAATAATTTGAATACAGACACACACACATTGAAAACCTTCTTAATAATGATGATAATTTTTAATAAAAATTTTAATGGAATTTGGGAAATAAAACGAAACGAAAAAAGGAAATCTGATAAAAATTAGCTTTATAACTTTCCCCAAAGTTCTAAATGGTCAAATAGCAAGTGACTATATAAATAAAATTATACACAAAGATAAAATATAGATTTTAAAATATTTTTTTTTACTTAATTTTAATGCATTGTAAATTATTCATCTTCAGGGTCATTGGTAGTTATGTGGAAAATTTGGTGACATTTGGTTAAGTAGTTTCTGAGTTTATCGATAAACAGTCAGACAAATTTTGATTTTTATATATATACTAGCGGATGTACCCGGCTTCGCCCGTGTTTTACCCGAGTAAAGGTTTGTCTAACGAATCTCTCGATAAAGTGAACATTTTTCCCGGTCCCTTGAAAAATACTCGATAAGTTGAATAAAATCAATATTAATCGGTACCCGAGTAAAGGTCTGTCTAACGAACATTTGTTAAAACAATTCTCTATAAACTTATAAAAAGAAATAGATATATTTTGATAATTTGAAACTGATAAAGTGATCATTTTTTCCCGGTCCCTGTGTGCCGTGTCATTCTGCATTTTGTCTTTCCTAATTTTCTACATTACAAAATCATCGTTTTATCTAGTGAACATTTTTTCCCGGTCCCTTGAAAAATACTCGATAAAGTTGAATAAATTCATGGTCGTTTATGGAAGATGGACAAAGTTCCCGGAGGTCATCTTGGGCAAGCTCCCGCGAGGCTTTTTTTCTTGTCTACTTGGCATAGCTGTGTCACCAACTCTGCCCTGATTGGTCGGTGGGTACTTGGACTGTCGGCCGGCGGCCGGGCGAATCCATTCTCTCACGGGGTGGGGCAGACCCAAGGTCATCAGGAGCAGCAAACTTAAGCCTATCTCCGTCTCAATGGCTGCTTGCGAGTTAAAGCTACAAATCTGCGAATAACTCTAAGGATATTAAAGATATTCAAGATATTATTTTTCGTAAACCTTTCCGGGGATATGCCTAATAATATCCCAAAATTTCACGGCGATTGGATGTACAGGTTTTGAATCTATAGAGTACACACAGACCACAGACAAACAGACAAACAGACAGACAGACATTTAATTTTATATATATAGACTAGCGGATGTACCCGGCTTCGCCCGAGGTTTTACCCGAGTAAAGGTTTGTCTAACGAACATTTGTTAAAACAATTATCTATAAACTTATTTAAAAAAAAAAGATATATTTTGATAATTTGAAACTCGTAAATTTGAATCTCTCGATAAAGTGAACATTTTTTCCCGGTCCCTGTGTGCCGTGTCATCCTGAATTTTGTCTTTCATAATTTTCTACATTACAAAATCATCGTTTTATCTAGTGAACATATTTTCCCGGTCCCTTGAAAAATACTCGATAAGTTGAATAAAATCATGGTCGTGAATCTCTCGATAAAGTGATTATTTTTTCCCGGTCCCTGTGTGCCGTGTCATCCTGAATTTTGTCTTTCCTAATTTTCTACATTACAAAATCATCGTTTTATCTAGTGAACATATTTTCCCGGTCCCTTGACAAATACTCGATAAGTTGAATAAAATCATGGTCGTTTATGGAAGATGGACGTAGTTCCCGGAGGTCACCCGCGAGGCTTTTTTCTTGCCTACTTTGCACAGCTGTGTCACCAACTCTGCCCCCGCGCGCCAGGACCTCTTGATCCCTCTGATTGGTCGGTGGGAACTTGGACTGACCGGCCGGCGGCCGGACGGGGGGGGGGGGGGGGGGGGCAGACCTAAGCCTATCTCCGTCGCAAGGTGGCGCTGCTTGCGAGTTAAAGCTACAAATCTGCAAATAACTCTAAGGATATTAAAGATATTCAAGAAATTATTTTTCGTAAACCTTTCCGGGGATACACCTAATAATATCCAAAAATTTCACGGCGATTGGATGTATGGTTTTTGAATCCATAGAGGACACACAGACATTCAATTATATATATATAGACTAGACGTATGACCCGGCTTCGCCCGATAATTCCCCCGATGGCTACTTTTTTTTTTTTACGCGGAGTAATCCGGAATGGAATGAATACCCAAATATGGCCATTTTTTATAAGAATCGGTGGTTCAGTGGTAGAATGCTCGCCTGCCACGCGGGCGGCCCGGGTTTGATTCCCGGCCGATGCATTTTTTTTTTACATTTTTTATTGTAATTCATATTGTATACTAGCGGATGTGTACCCGGTTTCGCCCGGGTATTATCCGAGTGAAAGTTTGCCTAACGAATATTATTGATAAAATTATTATTGATAATAATATTCCGGAACACACAGAATATTATGATAATAATGATAATAATATTCGTTGCTTTATATATTTATATAATATATAAAATATATTTTTCGAGCAAACATATCCACTCTCTCTACTGAATATATTTTTAAAAAGATAAATATAAATAAAAAAATATCTATAGAGATAAACTACACGATCTTAGCCAAAAGGCCGAGAAACGATATTTTATATATTGAGATGACCTGGCTTCGTGTGTGTCTTCTGCTCGAGTGAATGTTTCGCAGGTAGAATTTTGTTCCTGCCTACTGAAAATTATTATCTGGCTTCGCCCGTTGTCTGTTTTAGTGAATATTCCCCTAAAGAATTTTGTTTATGTCAATCAAGCATGATCCAGCAATATTGTCATCATCATTTCTGACTAAAAAAATATTGTTGCTCAGTACCTGGTTATTTATAATTTTTATTGGTTAAAGCGCGACAAAAAAACTCTTCCAGATTTAACTCTCTGTTCTGTTCAAATTTCAGCGTGTTTAGTTACATATTGAGGGCGTGCATAGCCGACAAACATATATATATATATTAAGAAAATATTTGTACTATTTTTTCACACATATATATATTGTAGCGTAGAAATCAAGCCTTGAAATATCCTAAGATGTAAAAGTATTTATTGATGACGTCACAGCGACGAGTCGACAATTATTAACAGGTCAGCCAAACTATTTACAGCTAGAGAATCTTAAGCAAGCAAGCAAATAAATATTTTAAAGATGATTTCACAAATACAGATTAACATATATTTTTATAATCTGTAGAATATATTTTCATTGAATAATATTAAATTAAATAATAAAATATTTCTTTGTCACATAGCCTCCTCCTATAGAGAGCATCGACCCGATGCTCAGCAGGAGACTTACGTCGTCAGTCTTAAGAACTAGTACTATGGCCAGGGATATTTTCAGGTGACTGCGGTGGATGTCTTCTTTCAGTTGAGATATCTTCTTCATGAGGGCTTGGTAGGTCTATGTTTACGTCAATGTAGTTTTTTATTTCCACTGTGGTCGGCAAGGGAGGATTTTATAAATTTGCGGCCTTACCTCCCATATGGTCTATCATCTAGTTTTAATGGCGGGGCGTCCAGCTAGATCTTCTAGCAGGTGAGAAATGTTGTCTGTTTCGACCGGGATATGAGGTAGGGCTTCGGTAGCGAGTGAAATTTTTCCTCGATGATTCGTCATTGGGGTCCTGAGATTCAGCTCGAAAGTTGTAGAATACCATTGCGTCTTGCTTTCTTTGGAAATATTCTTTTCTCCTTTCCTCATTGTGTCTTTTCCTGTCACGGCAATAGCGGACGACGTGACCTGGGCGTCCGCAGTAGAAACAGATTGGCCTTCCCTCAGTTGTCCGCCATTCATTGGTGTCGCGTCTTCTTCCTTGTTTCTGATATTGAGATGTAGGATGGGGATTTCTAGGCTGAGCCTCAAATTTAGGATTTGATACCGGCCTGGGTGCTTGAGGGGGACTTATTGTAGGTTCTGATATAGACGCCAATGTCTTTACGATCTCTTCCCTTACTAAATCTTCATTGGCAGCGATTTTGGGCTCCTCTTGAGGAGAGTCCAATGCTTGCTGTATCTCTTCGCGGACAAATTTTCGGATCAGCGATGACAGATCTTCTCCGTCATCCTGGTCACAGAAAGAGGCTACATTTGGTAGGCTCTCGTACCTGGTTGGGGTAACTCGCCTACAACGGAGCGCTTCGACACGGCGACATTCTGTAATGAATTGCTCGGTGCTCTGTACATCCCTCGGTAGGAGTGCTTGATAAAGTTCCTCAGCTATTCCCTTCATGAGGTGGGAGATTTTATCTTCTACGCTCATTTGAGGATCAACCTCTTTGCACAAGCACAGGACATCCTGGATGTGAAATTCGGTACTTTCACCTTTTAATTGTGCCCGTGTTTTAAGTTTCTTCTCCGCTTGCAATTTTGAATTTTCTTTTTTTCCGAACACATTCTCTAATTGAGATGTGAATTCCTTCCAAGTCTGGATGCTTTCTTCGTTGTTCTCAAACCATTTGAGAGCAGTTCCAGACAGATAAAAATAAACTTTAGTAAGACAAAGGGTTTTGTCCCAATGGTTGTACCTTGCCACACGTGCATACCCTTTTAACCATTTTTGGAGATCTTCACCATCCTCCCCGGAGAAAATGGAAGGGTTCCTTGGCAGATGTTGAACAACGTAGTTGCTTACCTGAGTACCTTCCTTCTTTACATTCATAGAAGTTTCTTTTGGTTCAACAGAATCAATTTTTCTTTTATTTCTTAATAGGTATCGGTCCAGTCTCTCCACCAGTTGTAGCGTAGAAATCAAGCCTTGAAATATCCTAAGATGTAAAAGTATTTATTGATGACGTCACAGCGACGAGTCGACAATTATTAACAGGTCAGCCAAACTATTTACAGCTAGAGAATCTAAAGCAAGCAAGCAAAGAAATATTTTAAAGATGATTTCACAAAAACAGATTAACATATATTTTTATAATCTGTAGAATATATTTTCATTGATAAATACGAGACATTGTAACGAATAGTATTTTAATTAAACATTTTTAAAATATATACGCACTCGGGTAAAACCCGGGCGTTGCCCGGGCCATTCGTCTAGTTTTATAATATAAATGAGTTTTAAAAATTAAAAAAAATGCATCGGCCGAGAATCGAACCCGGTCCGCCCGCGTAGCAGGCGAGCATTCTACCACTGAACCACCGATGCGTATAAAAAATGGCCATATTTGGGTATTCATTCCATTCCGGATTATTCCGCGTAAAAAAAAAAAGTTCTTCAAATGAAAAAAAGAAATAGCCTAAAATACTAATCAAAATGTAGCCGAAAAATTGCCTCAGGTTTATAAAAAGCGACATGCAAAATTTGGTACCAATTGGTTCAGTAGTTTTTGAGTTTATCGCGAAACAGAGAGACAGACATTGCCTTTTTTATATATAGAGAAAGATAATACAGAGATATAATAAATCAGAGTGCTGAAAATATAACAGATTAATTGATATTTATCCTTATTAAAAAAATGATTTTTAAACTAATAATTAGATAGAAGCCTTTCTGGTAGTTTATTAAACAATTTCTCAAAGTTAAATTGCGATGAAATGAGTAGTTTGCTCCGGCATAAAGAAGAGGCATATAATCATTTTTTTCTATATGCATGATAATATTTAGAGCAGATTGTTGAAATATAACAAATAAATTAGAATATTCATCTCGATTATTTTTAGGCGAAAAGTTATTTCAAAAACTTTATTTGCTAGAGACCTTTCCAGTACTATACTAAATAACTTCCCAAGGTTTCATGGCGTTCCAATGAGTGGTTTGGTCAGGCATAAAGGACAGACACACCACACACAAACACACACACATACATTCATTTTTATATATATAGATGATCTGGCTTTGTGTCTTCTACTCGAATGAATGTTTTCTGTTAGAATTTTGTTCTGCATACTAAAAGTGAACTCGCTTCACCCGTGGTCTCTGCTCTTTTGGAATTTTTTTCCCTATATAATTTTGTATCGGATTATCAAACATGATACATCAATATTTTCATTATCATTTTCTGACTAAAAAACAACTATTTTTTCTCAGAACCTGTCAATTTCAATTTTTCTTGGCTAAAATGCGACAATGCTGGAGGTTGCGAAATGATTTTTTCAATAAATGTTCAAGACATGGAAGGAATTAGAAATCCAAATATTCAGATTCCTATCTAAAACGTCCTTGGAATTAGAAACAAATAAATGAGAAAATCCAACAAATATATTAATTTTATCTGTTTTAATTTAGTCATTTTATTTCAATATAACATCGTGTGTGTGTAACAATATACCACCATACATTTAACGACACCTTTTTAAATAGTTCCCCTTTTTTAATTAGTATGTTTTTGCTTTTAACTATTTAATCAATTGTTTGATTATAATTCAAATTTTATATGTACCAATTATCCCTTAACAATAATCCACTGGGTGTCTCTGACTTTGTAATATAATTCAATAAATTTAGGGTTCCCAAAAGCAAAGAGACTCAGTTCTGTTAGTAACGGATTTTGCTTACGTCACCTCCGACCTCCCACGAGGAATTGACCAATCTGCTGCGAGCAGGCTTGCAGCTATTTAAGGCCAACGTCGTCTCAGTGATAAGGCTTTTTTTTGTGGGCTGGCATATATCGACTAAAAATAGCGTGAATAATTGATTCTAAAAAACACTTTAAAAAAAAGCTTTTATTTAAAATGCACTAAAAATAACAAAATAAATATTTGTGAAGTATTGTTTTTTTCTGAAGGTACCATTAAACAAATAAAATAATAGACTTAGAAATAAAAGCGGTGGGGGATGATAACACTGGTCAACAAGATTTTTGCACAAGAGAACCTGATTATGTTTCTAGTGTAACTTTTCATGCTGAACTCAAAAATCTAATCAGAAATTTCCCATCACGTATGGTTTTTGCGTGACGGTCTTTTTTTAGTATTGGGAAAAATACAGTAAAAAATGCAAACAATGTCACGTAACTGGTTTATCAAAAAATATTTTTCTTTGTCCACAAAGAAATAGCATCTTATCTACATGTCCTGAATCCAAATATACCATTAGTTTTTTTCTATTACGCAATATTTCTGAGATACACCTACTTGAAATTTGGAAATCTTGTTAATATATAGGCACATATGAACGAAACATTTATTTATTGAAAAGCAGTGACAGTGAATTTTCTTCTATACTTTGCTTGTGGTAGATCCCTCTTGAGTGTCCAGCAGTAGTCGGCAAGCATAACGGGACTCCATTTACCTTGGTACCGCTTCTCCATGCTTGATATATCTTGATGAAACCTCTCACCATGCTCATCGCTAACTGCGCCAAGATTGTCTGGAAAGAAATATAGATGTGAATGCAGGAAATGGATCTTGAGGGACATGTTACATCCCAGTGCCTTGTAGGAAAGCAACAGATCATTAACTATGTCTCGGTAATTTTCAACCTTGACACTTCCTAAGAAGTTTTTGCAAACGTTTCTAAAGGAATTCCATGCAGCTGCTTCAACTTCATTCAAACTATTTTGAAAATTTCCATCCTGCTGCAATTCTCGAATCTGAGGTCCAACGAAAATGCCTTCTTTAATCTTCGCTTCACTTATACTAGAATTTTTTTGTTTTAGGTAGGCAAATCCACTGGCATTTCGATCCATTGCCTTGACAAAGTTCTTCATTAATCCCAGTTTAATATGTAATGGTGGTAAGTAAATATTTTCTGAATCGATCAGGGGTAGATTTGCAATATTTTTATATCCTGGAGTAAAGATTTTACGGTTTTGCCAGATTTTTTTAATGTAATGCCTTTCCCTATCTCTGCTATCCCACTCACATAGAAAACAACAAAATTTTGTATATCCAAGCTGTAATCCACGCAAGAGAGCAACGACTTTAAAATCGCTGCATATTTTCCAACTGTATCTTTCGTATTCTATCTTTTTCAAAAGCAGTTTCATGTTTTCGTAAGTCTCTTTCATGTTGGATGCATGTATTTATCCCAATACTAAAAAAAGACCGTCACGCAAAAACCATACGTGATGGGAAATTTCTGATTAGAATTTTGAGTTCAGCATGAAAAGTTACACTAGAAACACCATCAGGTTCTCTTGTGCAAAAAAAAAAAGGTTTTTTTGTAGACCTGTGTAATCATTTATGCAGCAAATAGGTATAAATTTAATGAAAGGCATAATCTTGCTAATCATTTGCTTCATATAAAATCACATTGATCTCAAATTTATTATTATTGTACCCCAACACTTTTATTTCTAAGTATATTATTTTATTTGTTAAATGTTACCTTCAAAAAAAAGCAATACTTCAGAAATATTTATTTTGTTATTTTAGTGCATTTTAAATAAAAGCTTTTTTTAAAAAGTGTTTTTATAATCAATTATTTAAAACTAGACGAATTACCCGGGCAACGCCCGGGTTTACCTGATTAAATGTTTTATTCAAACACTATTCGTTACAATTATAAATTGGCGCCGTGGATGTGTCACTCTTGTGAAACGTCCCGCTCCAAACTTTACAGTCAGATTAGTTACGATATAAATCTTCAAATCGAGCGAGCGTCTATAAATATTTCGTTTTAATATTTTGTTTTAATATTTAATTTATATATAATTTAAAATAACCTATCGTTTTGTCCTAGGTAGCCTAGTGGTCATGGCATCTGCCCGGTAAGCGGAAGGTCGTGGGTTCGATTCCCATCCCTTGACACTTTTTTTATTTTATCCATTCTGACCAAAATCTATCCGTGAACTTCACACAGTGAACTTCACACAGACAGAATAAGGCAATTATATAAGTAGTAGTATATATAGTTTTAATATTTAATTTATATATTATTTAAAATAACCTATCGTTGTCCTAGGTAGCCTAGTGGTCATGGCATCTGCCCGGTAAGCGGAAGGTCGTGGGTTCGATTCCCATCCCTTGACACTTTTTTATTTTATCCATTCTGACCAAAATCTATCCGTGAACTTCACACAGTGAACTTCACACAGACTGTATAAGGCAATTATATTATTTTTAAAAAAAGGGGGGGGGAGAGCACCAGCGTGGATATTTCCTCTTGTTTTCAATGGATTGACGACCTAAACCAACTTTTAAATCGCTATGACCCTAGGAACATATTCAACCCAGACGAAACGGGGCTTTTTTATAAATGTCTTCCTTATCGCACTCTGGCGTTCAAAGACGAAAAGTGTCATGGAGGGAAACTCAGCAAGGATAGATTAACTGTTTTAATTGAATAAAATCACTGCCTACAGTTTATAGGTAGAACAAAAAATCGTGGATGATGACAGAACTATTCAATGAATGGCTGACCTCAGTTAACAGTGACATGAAAAAGCAAAAAGGTAGAATCTTACTGTTTTTGGACAACTGCACCATGCATAATAACCCGCCACCATTAGGCCTTGTAAAAATGATTTTATTTCCAGCTAAAACGTCATCGAGTGCAACCGTTTGACCAGGGTATAATTAAGAATGTAAAACTCTCTACTGTAAAGCAATTGTTTCTCTTGTGCTGGATAGTATTGAAAAAGGTGAAAAGGTAAACATAACAGTTTTAACCACTATAATCATGATGATAATGCCTGGAAAAATTTCAACCCTACCACTATTTATAACTGCTTTAGAATGTGCGGGTTTAAGCACACCGAAAGCGTAGAACAGTCTTCGGAGCCGCAAATATTACAAATTCTGACTTAGGTTTGTGACGTCTACCTAACTATGGAGAATTAACATTTGAGGACTATTCTCATCTCGACAATGACATCAGTGTCCACACAAAACGATGCCGAAATATTGAATTTGACCCATCTGGATGAGGACAAGGAAGAAGACGAAGAAGAGCAACCGCCAATTCCAGTCACATTGAGTGAGGCAAAGATATCTCTTACTACCCTACGCTTCAACGCCCTCAGAACCGACACAACTGACAATTACATCATAGCTCTCACTACTATCGAAAATTAATTGGACCATGATTAAAAAAATTACAGACTTCTTTTTAAACTGAACATTTGTGAATAATTGTACAAATATTTAATATAATAAATCACACGAATTTTGTTCAAACTCTTGTTTGAGAAAGACCAATACCAGAAAGCTCCAAATAAATCTATTACTTTAAAACACAAAAACCTGTGGTAAGTCACTTATTTAACTTTGTATCAACATAGTATGTATATCCTAAAACTGCCAAAACTGAAAACTCTTGTTTACCTGATTTTTTCCCTCCATCTCTCTTGGTTGTTCCTGTTATTTTTAACTCTTGATAAATTGAAATTTTCTCTGATCCCTCGAGTTTCAAATTATAGAGAGTCAACTGTACATACATTGAAAAATATTTTCATATAATTTTTTAAAATTATTGTTTGCGCCGTGATTTCCATTGAATAGTTGGTTTTTTCGATTTCTCTAGTTAAAGAAGAAATATTCATAGAAAAGTGAATAATAATAATAATTCAATTTGACCACACTGAAGTTGCAACAGCCATTAGTAATCATTTTGACGAGAATAAATTGATCGTTTGGCTTTATAAACTTCTGGAAATTTGCCAACCAAATGTACGACTTCTTTGTTACAAAGTCATATTTCTTTCATTGTTAAAATTATTTTGTTTTATTAATATTTCACAACTCGAGGCAAAATAATTCTTTGGATCTCGCTTGAATTGTTCCAAACATTATTTTGAAGTTGAAAGTCTCGTCAGCTTATAGTCACCGTAAAGATTTACGGCACTGATCGGGCAGATAACCATTTCATCTCTAGCCTTTCATGTTAGGGTTCTGCCCTACCTACGTCGATGGATGTGTATGGAGAACACCAACGAAATTTGAGAAATAAAAATGAAAAAAATTCAATAACGGAATTCTTTGGTATCAGAAGATGACAAGAGTATAAATAGGGAGTATAAATGATTTTTTGTTGAACAAACCCTGTAATGAAAAAATTTAATAGTATGACTGTGTATATACTCTATAAAAGTTTAAAACACTTCTTATCATCTAGTATATTTTTATTAATTAGTTTTAAGCTTAATTTTCGTTTTTCAAGATAGAATAATAGAAGTTAATAAAAAATATCGAAGTGTAAATAACTTTATAGCCCCTCTATATTTGAACATAATAATCTGCCTCTATAAAATTTCATCTTGGGGAAGAAAGAAAGGTATTTTTAGCTCTAATACTCGCTCGTTATTTTGTTTATTTAGCGGCAGTTTCTAATCATATATGCTGAACCAGAAAATAAATAAATAAAGAGTGGGTAGGGGGGTAAACCTAAAAACACAATAAGATTATATAGATATTATTTTTTAACAATTAACAAAAAAATTACAAATTTTGAAGTTATTTTATAAAAATACGCAAAATATAAGAAAAAGGCATTTCCTTATCAGGCAACTAAAATTTGCTGTTGGCTTGCGCCATCTGTCGGAATAAATATGAACAATTCGTTGATTTTTAATTATTCCAGAATTGGCCGAATACACATTCTTGATTAATCAAGCAAAGCTAAGCACCTTCGCGCTCCGAGCTGTTGGACCTCGCAGTGTGATTAATCAATATTGGTTATTTGGCCAATTCTGGAAAAATTAAAAATCAACGAATAGTTGATATTTATACCGCCAGATGGCGCAAGCCTTCAGCAACCTTTAATTGCACGATCAGGAGATGCCTTTTTATTAATTTTTATTCACCTGATAAGAGTACATTATCACCTTTGTACTATATTCTTATATGCAAACACACACACCAAAGTGTACATAGTAAATATTAGAGATAATATATAATTATTGCTTGATAAAATTCTGTAAATCATTAAAACACGAAATGATTCAAATGGAGTGAAAACAATTTTTGCTGAAATTCTTATAGTAATACATTCTGTATTGAAACTTTTTTACGCCGAAATACTCTAAAATAAACTGTTTTTCGTGATAATTACTATGAAAATTTTATATAATGAAATTCTATAAAAAGCTAACGAATAGGATTTTTAGTCTCTTCAAAATTTCGATATATAAAGTTCTTAATGCATGAATTTATTATGGGTTTGACTCTTTCTATAATAATAACATTAAATTTTTCATTGCAGTTGCATTCCATTGATGATGCAGGTACTATATTGTAATGAGGAAGATGTAGAAATTTCGTTGATGCCTAACCCTAAAATTTGCATAATCGAGACAGCTGTCGCGACTGTCTCCATCGATCCGATGACATTGTCACGCACTCTCCACAAACTTCGAGCCACGCGACAGTACTAAATGGGTCCCTTCGATCAATACTAACCTTGTGTGGTTTAGCCTTTCATTAATATCCAGCGAATCTTACACAAACACTCAATCATTATATTTTTAACTATTTTATTTATTTGTTTTAAGTGTACCAAAATATGTGAATATATTAAATATATAAATGTTATTATCAGACAGAATTTCAAATTTTATTTAAAAATACCCTAATCATCAAATTCTCGGATTAACGTTTCCCTACATAATTTTTTTTTCAATTGAACGATATTTTTGCTGGTTTCGTGATTTTCTTTAAATCCAAACTATAATGTCTTCAATGACGAAGGAAATCAAGGTTATCGAAACAGAAAAATAGAAAATCTAGTTAAATAAATTTTGGCAAATTATTATGAGGATTTATAATTGTAGTAAGATTATATGTACTATATATAACCGTTGTATGTAATTATATTTTCTGTGAGCGCTTTATATACAGGCCGTTCAAAGAGATGTACGAGGTCTGTGAGAAAAGTTTCCGACCTTCTGGAAGAGAGAGGAAAATAAAACAGGCATAACTGGAGCGCTGGAAGCCTAATGAAGCTCAAAGTAGAGATTTCACCTACTTCTCCCAGCAATGCAGTTGTTAAAACTAATTCATTTGCATAATACCATTTGTTGATCACGTGACAAAGAAAGCTAATCAGGTGAGACTTTGCGCAAGCAAGGTATAAAAGGCACGGCGAGATGACCGGCGCGGGGGTTAGTAAGGATTGTAAGAATTGTTTATGAGGATGAGAGTACCTGAGCCTAGGAGTTAAAGAACTCAAGCTCAGAGGAAAATTTGATTATAAGTGCCTGCGTGAAGGATATAAAGAACTCAGAAGAGAAAAGTTGATTATGAATGCCTGAGTGAAGGATATAAAGAACTCTAGCTCTCAGAGGAAAATAATAAAAGGCTAAAGAAGCTTATAAGAAGCCTGGATAGAAACTGAGGAAAGTTAAACGGATAAAGAAGTTGAAAAGAAGCCTGTTATAGAGGGTAAAGAAAGTTAGAAGATAATGAAATTGATAAAAAGCCCATTGTAGAAACTGAAGAAAGTGAATGGCTAAAGTTAGAAAAAGGTTTATATTGTCAGGAGGACAGAGTTTCCTGGTATTCCCTCTTATCTTGACTGGACCGACCGGTCGGAGAGAACAGTGGCGCCACGGAAAAGGAGGAAAGATCTCATTTCTCCCCTCTTGCTATAACGGCTGGGTCGATTTGGCTCGTGTAAATAGTAACTCTTATTTTATATTCAAATTCTCTCATATAACTCATTAAATAAATACCTAAAGTAATTCGAAGGCCTAGTTAATTATTTTTCTTTGCGACAATTGTGGTGAAGACGCCGGGTAACGAGACAGTAACCAGGCGAAGTCGTCGCCTTCAAGGATTGCAACCAGATATATCTACAGTGCTTGCTTTTCCTGCTCGGAAGAAAATAAAGAGAGAAGAAAACCGGCCATTCTGCCATCGGTGGAGAGACCCTACTGTCTTTTCGGGAGCACTTGGGGAAGATTCGCAGCGTTGGCTGAGCGATTTCCAGCGTGTGGCACGTTACAACAAGTGGGATGACTCCATGTGTCTGGCCAACGTCATCTTCTACCTCACTGGCACAGCGAAGTGCTGGTTCGAAAACCTCGAAGAAATCTTGAATTCGTGGGAGGAATTTAAGATAAAGTTTTGTGAAATATTTGGGAACAAGGAAGACACGGCTAGAAAAGCCGAGAACATTCTTCGAACTAGAGCGCAGACGAGTGGGGAAAAGTCGATAGCTATATACAAAGTCCTTCTTCTTTGTAGACAAAGCAACCCCAGAATGTCGGAAGGAGAAAAGGTGAGCCACCTAATTAAAGGCGTAGCGGAAGAAGTGTATCAGGCACTTGTTGGGAAGGACATCAGCACGGTGGACCAATTTGTTGCGTTCTGCCGCCGATTCGAAGCATTCAAGAGGATGCGTGTTGCACCGCCCCGGTTCAACCGACTGCCCAATGTGACCACCATCTCGACCGCTGTACCCGAGAACCTAGAAGCCCTGATTAGAAGAATAGTAAGAGAGGAGGTTCAGAAGTTTATAGCTCCTCCCTCTACATTTGCCACCCAGGATATCGACACTCCACCTCCCGACCTACGGGATGTCATCCGTAGTGAAATCCAGCAGACATTGGCTCCTATCTCTGCCCCTCGTCAGCTCGAGGGTTACGCCCTCGGCGTAAATATCTCCACCAGAACGATCAAGTTTACCAACGAAGATCCGAAGGGCCATCAAATAATCAAAGGACTCAGTGGCGTACTGAATATGACAGACCGATCTGCTTCCACAGTGGGCGCCCTGGCCACGTTGCACCTTATTGCAGAGACAGACGCCAAGCTTTTGCGTATGCCAGACTTGGAAGAGAAACAGTCGATTATGGAAGACCAAGAACGGAAAATTACACCATGGGCGAATCAGGAAGCGAACTATCCCAAGGAAGATTTAGAAACCCGTCGCCATATCCCCACCGCGGAAGATTCCAAGCCTCCAGAAGAACCTCACAATCCCCTCTTCGCCGTCCCAGCCGCTCACCCAGTCGCCGCAGTGGGGAAAACTAAATGGCGCGCCCTCTGGAGGTGTGGCCGCCACAGACGAAAATCCTCCCTACAGTAAAGCCGCTACAACGGAAAAGAACTGGATATCTGTCAACATACAAGGACGAAATTTCCGTAATTTCCGAAGCTTTCAGACGTTATATAAAGGCCCCAGTTTTTAAAGAAAATGGACCACTTCTAAGAGCCGCGGACAAGAAGCCTATCGTGACCCTTGGTAAGTGCTGTTTAGAAGTTCAAATTAAACAACTCGATATTATTTCTGATTTTGTAGTAGCCGCTGAATGTAGCCACGATGTTATACTGGGCTGGGATTTCTTCAGAGCCACAGATGCCATTATAGATTGTGGGAAAAACAAATTGTATTTAAGCGAAGCTGAAAAATCCTACGAATGGGAAGACCTGAAACTTTGTGCTGCTATGGACTGTGTCATACCGCCGAAATATTTTGGCAAGATAGTTGTCACCAACCAGGATGTATTTGGCAGCAGAAATGTAGTCGTTACAGGTCCAAACGCCTGCAGTTGGAAAAATGACTTTTTATTCCCTCTTCTCTCGGTAGGTTCTTACATGGCAGAGCGGTGTTGTGGGTGATTAACAGTACTCACCAGTCTCAAGTGATACCTTCGTATATGAAGGTAGGAAAATGCAAGATCTAGAAGTAGGGAGCATATCTAAACTTGACGCTCGTTCTGAAATAGCTGGAAAAGACGAAGTAACTTCCCCAGATGTGAGAGAATGTTTAATTTCAATAATTTCTACTGATTTGGAGGAGACAAAAAAAAAACAGATTACTCACTTGCCTAAATGAGTTTGCTGATATATTCGACTTTGAGAAAAATAGATTCCCTGTCTCTGGCGAAATAAAACATAAAATCGATACGAGTGATTATCCGCCTGTCAGACAGCATCCTTATAGAGTATCTCCTGCCGAAAGACTTGACATTCAGAGAGTGAAGTAGATAAAATGATGGAGACTAAAACCATCTGGCCATCAAGTCCATGGGCCCCTCCCGTTATATTAGTGAGTAAGAAGGACGGCTCGTTGAGATTCTGTGTCGACTATCGTCGTCTAAACAAAATTACAAAGAAAGATGTCTACCCTCTCCCTCGTATCGATGACGCGCTGGACACCCTCGCTGGGGATCCAGGTACTTCTCCACTATGGATATGAGATCGGGTTACTGACAAATCGAAGTAGACGATAAGGACCGGGAGAAAACGGCATTTATCACTCCAGATGGGCTTTATGAATTTGATGTGATGCCATTCGGTCTATGCAACGCACCAGCAACTTTCGAGCGAATGATAGACAACGTCTTACGGGGATGGAAATAGGACATGTGTTTATGCTACTTAGACGACATTGTAGTCTATGGATCGACCTTTAAAGAACATTTAACACGTCTATACAAAGTTTTGAGATGCATTCAGTAGGCCGGGCTGTACCTGAATTACAAAAAGTGTCATTTCGCCTCGAGACAAATAACTATCCTCGGGCACGTCGTTAATGAATTTGGAACGCAGCCAGACCTAGAAAAAGTGAAAGCTATTGTCCACTTTCCAAAACCCCGTAATATCAGTGAGACCAGAAATTTTCTTGGGTTAAGTTCGTACTATAGACGCTTCATTAAAAGTTATGCTAACAAGTCTCGACCCTTGAATAGCTTTTTAAAGAAAGACGAAAAATTCATTTGGGGCGAAGAACAATATGAATCTTTCCGGATTCTCAAGCAGGAATTGGGATCTTCGCCTGTGTTAGGACATTTCGTAGAAGGTGCGATCACTCATGTCCATACTGATGTAAGCGGTTATGGTTTAGAGGCAGTTCTTGTTCAAATCCAGAATGACGCGGAGAGACCTATAGCCGATGCCTCGCGAACACTAACCAAAGCGGAAATAATTATTCCACTACAGAAAAGGAATGCCTCGCAGTTGTTTGGGCCCTTGTCAAATTCCGCCCGTACCTATATGGTAGACCCTTTACTGTGCTTACCGACTGTAGCGTATTTGCTTATTGAATTATGGATATGCAAATATCCTGTTTTACATAATGGTTTTCATCGAATTTTGTATATAAATAGCGACAGTTTTTAGCTAACAGCAGTCTGACAATTTATGTCAATAAACGAGATTACTGGAGTCCGTTTTGCCTCAGTCAAGCGGCACCTCACTCTTGGCTACCTCCCAACCTTCAAGGATAAAACAACTCTGGAAACGAGAAAATCTATGGGAAGCTATGGTAGTGACTACGAGGTTTGCAACGATTGGTACGTGTCTACTGAAACTACCACGAGGTTTTAAGGATTGCGGACTGACTCAAAGCATCAACCTGAGGAAAGATAGCAAATAATCAAACTGTACCGTTCAGAGTCTTCGATTCGAAGGAAGAAAATTTTGAAATCTTCGTACAGCGATTTGAAGCGGCTTGCGAAGCTAATGAAACAAGTGACCAGAAAAAGGTCGTAATCTTGTTAAGTTTATTAAACTCTGAACTCCTTAAACTAGGAAATGATTTGTTCTACCCTGAAAATATTAAAGCTCAGTCTTTTGAAGTAATAATTTAAAAAAAGACAACATTTAGCGCCTAAGCCAAAAGTGATACCTCAGCGATGCATGTTCTTCAAAAGGGTGCAAAAAGAAACTGAAACTGTTTCTGAGTATCTAAAAGAACTGAAGCACCTGGTCACAAAATGTGAATTTGGCAGTGTGCTGGAGATAATGTTGCGGGATAGATTCGTAGCAGGCTTGTCATCCGAAGCCCTCCAGAAAAGACTCTTGCAGGAAGATGATGACGTAAAGCTGGATAGAGTATTTGCCATTGCAGTCTCGTACGAGTTAGCCGAGAAGGATGCTAGTGAACTGCATGGAAATGGCATAGGCAAAGTGACCTCGCATTCTGAAAGAAATAGAAGGGAGAGAGAGCCACACCCCTGTGCAGAAATATAGGTCTACGGCAGGAGTGAGAAGGTGCTTCCGGTGCGGCGAAAGGAATTCCCACCTAGCACCAGCATGCCCACACAAGTCAAAGGCTTGTTATAAGTGCAAAAAGATTGGACATCTAAGTAAAGTATGCAAAGCGGCAAATTATGCACAGAAAAATAGTTATGTGCAAGAACAGATACTGTCCCTCAAGGGTGAAACGGAGGCTAAAGTTACGCTCACTTTAGACGGAAATGTATTAAAATGTGTAGTGGATACTGGAAGTCCGGTAACATTGATGCCGAAAACTATCTTCAAGAAGATCTGGAAAGTAAAATTATTTCCTACTTCGAAGAATTTAAAAACCTTGTGCAATAATCCTATCAAGATAGTAGGATAAAGGGACGTTTTTGTTGGAGAAGCCGGAAAGAGAATTAGATTAATAGTGGTGGATGAAGGTTTCCCAGAGGTTTTACTGGGAAGGGAATGGCTAAGATTCTAAAATATTGACTACTGTAGGCTACTAATTGTGAATAAAATCATCGAAGAATCTTGCATGAAGTCATTAATTGAAAAATATTCAATTCTATTCAATAATGAACTGGGTTGCTTAAAAGATGTAAAATTAAACATTTGCATTAAGAAGGACGCAGCCCCAGTGTTTTGTAAGGCTCAAAGGAAGTAAACATTTCAAGCATGTCGATGAATATCAGCTTATTTTGGTTCCAAAAGACCGTGATCATGATTTCATCTTTGTAAAAGAAAAGCCTTGGGTTTTCTTGACTGGAGACATTTTTTGGGTCCATTGCATTGATTGTCGCTTTGAAGGGTCATAATGATAAACAGAAGTCTAATCACAAATTTATGGATCCTTTAAATGCTTCAGAAGCTGGTCCTGGGTAAGATTCAATTAGGTCTAAACGAATCTCTTTCCGAGTTTGCATCATTTCTCATTTTAAAAGTTTTGGTACCCTTTTTGAGCACAATTTTCGATAGCCGAGATCTGAAAGTAGTTTAAGAACACTCCATTTAAATATTGAAAGTTTTTTAATCAATTGATATGTCGTTATTTTCCGTTGACAATGTCCTCATCAAGAGCCTAATTTTGGTCTGTTAGTCTCTCTTTGTCATGAAGATCAAAATCACCTTTCTGGAAACGCTGAAACCATTTATGTATAGTGCTTCTATCCGAAGTTTCGTTTCCATATACTGTCTGAAGTTTTGAGTGAATTGTTGTGGCTGAAATTTCACAGGACTTAAAGAGGAACGCAGTCACCGACCGTTGTCGAGTTCTTGTGTTCACATTAGGCTTCATATCTGAAAAAAATATATATATATTGTTACATCATGATTAATGGCGTATTTCTTATATTATTTTTAATATATTTGAAATTTAAATTATATATTTATTTATTTTTATATTCTATGATATTTATTTAAAACACAGATTATTTAGATTGTCATCATTTGTATTTAGGTACACGTGACTTCACTGCTCTCTTTGATGTGAGAAAATAAAAAAAGGATTCTGGTGGCTACTTAAAGAAGACTTATCTCGTTATTCCCTTTTATAAATTTGCAGGATGGTTGAAACACGCTCTGGTAAGATGCAAGACCCAGCACAGGAGGGAATCCAGGCTGAAGAGTCTGCCAAGCCGCAACCTGGTGCAACAATTGGTAGAGATGCTAGTTCCGACCCAGTTGTCCTGAATCCCAACATCGACATCCCCAAGTATGATGGAACGGAAGACCCTCGCCCATGGATTGAATCTCTTGAAGAAATTGGCTTCTTGTACCATTGGGCAGACTACATTATCTCTCGTTATGCCGCCATGAACATGACGGGAAGCGCTAAAACCTGGTTGAATTTACACAAGGCTAGTTTCACGAGCTGGGAAAATATTAAAATCCGCCTCATTCAGGATTTTTCTTTGGACGCGAATAAAGAAGAACTTAGAATGAAGCTCAACAGAATGCAACACTGGAATGAACCAGCAATCAGGTTCGCGGAAGACATTCTAGTGTTGTGCAACAAGGTTGACCCCGCAATGGAAGAAGAAACAAAAATTAAACATGTTATTGGAGGACTGAAAAAAGAGTACTCATTCGCGCTCTACCTGAACCCTCCTAAAACGACCGATGACCTTCTTGTCGTGTGCAAGAAAATGGATTCTTTTGAAAAGAAGTATCGGGAACGTGTGGAGAAATCCAGAAACCTATATAACGGTCCACGCTATTCTAGACCCCAACAACAATCGAGGTACGTGCCGCCGACTGCCGCACGAAACTACCAGACCACTTCCAGGCCCCAAGCCCCTGTTTCCAATAATTACAAGAACGACTCCCCTCCTACCCCCGGACAGTATCGAAACAACTTTCCCCAGCCCTCTACCCCTAGACGTCCTTATAATCCTAACTTTGTGCCGAAACCAAACCTTCAGAGAAACACTTACAATAAAAGCCAAGAAGTGAGCAAAAATAGGACGGAAGATGGAAGACCAATCTGCTTTAAATGTAACAAGCCAGGGCACGTGGCCCGTTATTGTAGGGTCAAGTTTATAAGAATCCTAGAAGAGGATCCAGCAGATACCCAAGAGAAGGTCGAAGAAAAATGCCAAATGAATGAAATATCAGAGAAATCAGGACCTCGGCTTTATGCTGATGTATGTCATAGCACACAGACAAATATTCCTACCCGGAATAGATATTCCGTGTTGGAAGATTTAAACTAAGCGTCGCGCCTGAATCTGTCAATCAAAGCAAGTCGACCATAAACGGAATAAAGAAGTTGGACCCTAAATACAAATTAAAAATTAATGTGGACAAGATAGGGACTTTTGAAGCTTTGGTTGATACAGGTGCTGACCTCTCAGTGGTCGACCTCAGAACGGCCCTTGATACAGGCCATGGTATAAGTAAACTCGCAAAAATTTGTGCAGGACCCGATGGAAAAAAATTGGACATGGTAGGAAGTATATTTTTAAATATAAAAATTGATGACGAAACATTATCACACAACTTTGTGATATTGAAAACGCATTTACGGACATTAATTCTTGGGAGAGATTTCCTTAAGAAAATGAACGCAAAATTAGATTGTAAGCAAGAAACTATAAAATATGATTTGACGAATAATCATGACGAAATCAATTTTGAAATGTTGAAAATAAAGAGTGCCAAGGATTCCATTGTACCGGAATGTTCCATGAAATTGATCAAGGCATTGGTAGAAACAGAGGATGGAGAATATATTATCGAGGAGAGCAGCAAAATGTTTCAAACAAATGGACTTCGTCTAGCAAGAAGCTTGATCAATGTTATAAATAGGGAAACACACATCTGGATAACTAATCCGTATCCTCGACCGTTAAAAATAATGAAAAACCAAACATTGGCTTTTGGAAGTAGTCCAGCGAAAATAAATGTGAGTCGAGAAAGAGAGGTAGAAAAGAACGAAGAACCTAGATTCCAAATAAACGAAAATCTTTCACCAAAGGAACAGAAGGAGTTAAAACAAGTTTTAGAAAGGTATGGAGATCTTTTTTCATCGAGATTAGGGAGAACCAATTTGGCAAAACATCGGATAGACACAGAAGACGCGAAGCCAATTAAACACAAGCCTTACCGGGTAAGTGCTAAAGAACGAGATATTATAAAAGAGCAAATTGACGAGATGCTTACAGAAGGCATAATTAGGCCATCTTCTAGCCCCTGGTCTTTTCCAGTAATATTGGTCAAAAAGCGAGATGGTAAATACAGATTTTGTGTGGACTACAGAAAACTGAATAATGTGACAGTAAAAGATGTCTATCCGATCCCTAGAATAGACGAAGTTATGGATACTCTCCAAGGATCTACACACTTCTCAGCAATAGACCTCAGATCTGGATATTGGCAAGTTGAAGTCGAAGAAAGAGACAAAGAGAAAACAGCTTTCACTACAGCGCATGGATTATATGAATTCAACGTGATGCCTTTTGGACTTTGTAACGCGCCTGCTACCTTTGAGAGAAATATGGAGAATATGCTTGGAAATCTGAGATGGCAAATTTGTTTGTGTTATCTGGATGATGTTATCATATATAGCCCGGATTTTCCAACGCACCTCAAAAGACTTGAAGCTGTTTTTAGATGTTTTCGTGAATCTAATTTAAGGTTAAACGACAAAAAATGCCGATTTGCTTTTGAAGAATTGGAGATTCTCGGCTATATAACGAGCAAACATGGTATAAAACCCGCGGAACATAACATCAAAGCTGTCAGAAATTTTCCTCGGCCCAAAAAGGTCAAAGAAGTACAATCCTTTTTGGGAATGTGTTCATATTATAGAAAATTTATCAAAGACTTTTCAAAAATTGCTGACCCTTTGACCAACCTTATAAAAAAAAGTGTATCATTTACCTGGACAGAAAGACAAGAGGAAGCGTTTCAAACCCTAAAAACAGCACTATTAAGTCCACCAATTTTAGGTCACTTCAATCCAAATGCACCTACCTATGTTCATACTGATGCGTCCAACATCGACATAGGTGCAACACTTGTCCAAGACATCGGTGGTGAAGAGAAGGTGATCTCATATTTGAGTCGTACCCTAAGTAAAGCGGAGCAAAATTATTCAACCACTGAAAAAGAATGTCTGGCCGTTGTCTGGTCAATGTCAAAATTACGACCCTACCTTTATGGAAGACACTTTAAAATAGTAACAGACCATCACGCCTTATGCTGGCTCAAAAACTTGAAGGATCCAACAGGTCGATTGGCAAGATGGGCATTGAAAATTCAAGAATATGACTTCGATATAATACATAAATCGGGAAAGAAGCATCTGGACGCTGATGGCTTATCTAGGGGGCCCTTACCAGAAACTGATTGGGATGAGGATTTTGAAAGGCTATTTTTAAATCAAATAACAGACGAAGAGGATAAATTTATCGAAAGTGTTAAGAAAAACCTTAATGGAAGCAGGCGAACAATTGCGCAAAACTTTAAAGAAGAAGATGGATGCCTCTTTAAGAAAAACCCGAAACCTGAAGGCAGGGCGTGGTTGCTTGTGGTTCCAGAGAATAAAAAGAGAGAAATTATGAAAGAATATCACAATCATATGTCGAATGGCCATCTGGGCATCGCAAGAACCATGTACCGAATAAAGAGTAAATACTTTTGGCCATCCATGCTAAAGGATGTCTCAGAATTCGTTAAGACGTGTCACCTTTGCCAAAGTAGGAAAGGCTCAAACCAATTACCTTCTGGACTACTACAGCCCATCCCCCCAGCCAACTTTCCTTTCGAAAGAATTGGAATTGACTTTGTTGGTCCACTACCATCTACGAAAAACAGGAAAAAATGGATAATCGTGCTGACGGACTACTACACTAGATATGCAGAAATAAGAGCAGTCTCGGAAGCAACAGTGAAAGAAGTTTCTAAATTTCTAGTAGAGGATATTTTTCTTCGGCACGGAGCCCCACAATATCTTATTAGTGACAGAGGCTCTCAATTTACCAGTAATTTAATGAAAGAGGTGATGAAAACGTGCAAGATTAAACATTGCTTCACAACGAGCTATCATCCCCAGACTAATGGATTGACAGAGCGGTTAAATAGAACATTGATCAATATGCTCAGTATGTATGTGAACACTGATCAGAAAAATTGGGACGAAATACTCCCATTCATCACTCACGCTTACAATACTACAATTCAGGAAACCACAGGATATTCTCTCTTTTTCCTGATGTTTGGAAGAGAACCCACGTCTCTTTTGGACGACAGGAATATCTCGGTGGACATTGACAAAGATGATTATGATGAATACATAAAACATCACTTAGACAAAATAAACAGAACAAGAAAATTAGTTATTAACAACACAATAAAGACTCAAGAAAGAATGAAAAAGAACTATGACAAGAAACACATGGAAAGAAGCTACGAACCAGGAGAATTAGTAGCAGTTTGGACACCAATTAGGAAAATAGGAAAGTGTGAGAAACTACTGAGAAAATATTTTGGCCCATATAGAATATTAAAGAAGCTGTCTAACGTAAATTACTTAATTGAGCCAAAAGATAATCCTGGCCAAGACCCATTGATTGTCCATGTCTCAAGACTCAAACCCTATTTTGAGAGATTTGATGAGGTAACTCACGAGGACGTGACGACCTCTGGAGAGGGGGAAGTGTTACATCATGATTAATGGCGTATTTCTCATATTATTTTTAATATATTTGAAATTTAAATTATATATTTATTTATTTTTATATTCTATGATATTTATTTAAAACACAGATTATTTAGATTGTCATCATTTGTATTTAGGTACACGTGACTTCACTGCTCTCTTTGATGTGAGAAAATAAAAAAAGGATTCTGGTGGCTACTTAAAGAAGACTTATCTCGTTATTCCCTTTTATAAATTTGCAGGATGGTTGAAACACGCTCTGGTAAGATGCAAGACCCAGCACAGGAGGGAATCCAGGCTGAAGAGTCTGCCAAGCCGCAACCTGGTGCAACAATATATAAAAATCAATTATGATTGCAGATATGGAAAGCAGAGTTTTTATTTACCAGTCAACATGTATTTTATGATAATAAATATATTATTTATATATTTTCTAGAGGTGATTGTGCTTCACTTATATATATAATAAAAAGTATTGTATGTATTATCTTTCTTCTTATATATAAAATCCAATGTCTGTTGTCTGTTTTGCAAATCGCTTTTTATAAATCTGAGGAAAATTTTCGGCTACATTTTTATTAGTATTTTAGGCTATTAATTTTTTTTCATTTGAAGAAATATTTTTTACACGGAGTAAATATGAGGCAAGTAACAACACCAGGCCGATTAAGCGACCAATGAGCGTTCTGCGTTTTTTTTTCAAGTTGTTTGCCTTATTTTTTATATATCTTTTTACACAAAGGTTACTTTTTTGGTAAAAAAGTATTTAGTATTGAGAGAGAAATTTATATTATTAAGTTACAGTAAGTGCACATGATGAAATTAAAAAAAAAAAACTTTACAAAATTAGCGTTACTACGTATATTTAAATAATGGCTTTCCAATTTTTTATTAATTTTGTTCTGGCCTTTTTTTATCTCTTAAAAAAAATCGTTTAAAATGCAGTTGCAGTTATTAGCAAACATATTTTTTCCTAATTTCCATGCGCTCTTTTATTTTTCACAGATAAATATTTACATGCTAGTATTTTGGATTAGCTTTTTATAAACCTTTTTTTTCTTATTCTTACTGAGAAGATGGGTATCGTAGTCAACAACCATCGCATTCACTCACTCAACTCAGGAAATTTAAAGGGTTATAATGCGCTTGGGCGGGTACCTCGGGGGTTGGGTGGAAATGCTGCCATCTATTTAAACTATATTGATTTTGAAACAACTAAATGGATTGCAAAAAATATTTGAAATGAATACCTAAACACTAATATAATACAATATTTGCCAGCACACATACTTTTTGCCTATGGTTTATGTGTTACTTCTGTATTGCTATTCTATGGCACTTCTACTATTTATTATTGATGTACTTTCAGTATGGACGAAATTGCACTGGCACGTTTAAGGCGAAATTTTTAGTGTTCGTTTATGTTTAGTGGCGACGATATGGAGCTTGTGCGGCTCGAAATTGGATTTGTTGTGAGTCGCGCGTTATTAATCGTTGCCAATTGGAGAAAGTGACGTGTGGAAATGTTGTAAGGTTTGTTGAAAGAAATGTGTTGATGACAAAGCATGCATGTAAAAGGGAGTAGAAGATGAGGGAGTGTAACTATGTTGGATTTTTAACTTGTTTTGGGAAAGTTCAGTTATTTCTCTAGTTGAGATTTTGAAGATATTGTATATTTTGATTTTTTTTCAATTTGAAAAAAAATGCGTTTCACCTATGTTAATTTATATTTATATTTGAATATATTTTAAATCGTTGATTATGGTAGCGTGAAAATGATCCTTGTAAAAGGACAGTGTCGTGATAGTGACAAAAATATTTTGAATTGGGACGTTTACATTAAATGGTGAATACGACAATTATTTTTGAAAATTTTAAAGTATTTGATTAAGAAATGGGTGTTTTGGTATAAAGATAACTAATAAGAAAAACAAAAATAAGCTTAGAATTATGATCAATGAGAGATTTTTAAAAATAAAAATAATGATTTTTTTTAAGTTGTAGATTTGGATAATGCCAATTTAGGTAAATTTAGGAAAAGTGGTAAGATTAATAAGTTGATAAAAATGTGTGAATGGCGAATTTTTTTAAAAAGTAAAATTGAGAGTAATAACTTGAAATATATAATCTGATTAAAATTTAAAGTAAATTTGGTAAATGAGGGTGTAAAAGTTTTGAAAATTGAATTTAAAAATGATATAAAAAAGGTAAAAAATGATTTTATAATGCTTAAAGTGAAAATATAAATACACAATTTATGGGGAATCACGTTGTGAACTTGAGAATAAAGTTAAGGTAGGTTTTTAAAAACTTACAATTGTGTGATGAATGTTCTGTCAAGAAACTTGGTCTCTGGTTGTTTTCCTGCTGACGTGGAAATGGTTCCATGTAGGGTTGTAGAAGCTTGTAGCTTCTGTAAAGTTGATGGCGGCTTGTCGCCTTTAGCATTGTCTCGACGATGTCAGGTCGAAGGTGGAGAACTTCTCACCGGGTTTGCGTCATTCTGCTACCCGATTTCAATGACTTGCGGGAATTTCGACTGTGTCGTTGGGGTGGTCAGACAGCTTGCTCCTGGCGTTGGCGATATGTTAGGGGGTCTGCGGAAGTCCCTTGAGGCGTCGTGTCTTCCGTAAATATCTCTTGTTGGGGAGAGATTGCTTGGTCGTTTCGTTGGAATGGCCGGTTTGTTCCTCCATCTTTGCTCTTTCTCGCTTCTATCTGAACAGGCTTCTAACCTTCTTCGTTGTGTCATCCTTCGTTTTGGTCATCCTGTCGACTAGATATGTGGTGAGATCATGTTGACTCTTGTAGAATCTTGTCGTCTAAATCTGTGATAAAGTATCCAGTCGACTTGAGTCCCTGTCGACTCTCGCTATACTGTGTTGACCGAGAGGAACAGTCAGGATGGGGATTTTTCCAGTACCTCTCTGCACCTTGGGAGACCTTTAAAAGTTCTCACAGAGTACAGGCATTCGTGGTCGAGGCAGAGTGGAAAGCTTGGGAATTTCCATACAAAAAACGAAGACACAGTTGCACTAAGAAAGTTCCGTGAAAAGATAAAAGTTGAGCTAGGAGTGAAAGATGTAAATACAAGAGTTCTTACTGGGCTACATGGTCGATGAGGTGGACCTGGGGTAAAACCGACGAGGGCTCACGCAGATGGTGAGGTAACTGTATTTTTGGCTTGGACGGAGGCTTTATATACCTTTTCTGAGAAAGGGAGTATTACATTTCATCAGATGTGAAGAGTGTGGATCGTCTGGCGAAATTCTAAACTGGCGCCGTGGCAGTTTCCATCTTTACTACTTGTTTTGGGACTTCTAAATCTATCTCGATTTTAGACGTTTTTGACATTTTGCTTTAGATTCAGCTCAACTCCTAATCTATTACAGAGTTTTATTTATTTATCCTCAGTTTGTACAAAGTACATTACATATGATAATGTAATGACACATGTCAATCATGCGTATAATCAATTACAGATGTGTATCAATTATACAACATGAAAATCTTGTTATAAGTTATATACAATATGGGGTTGTTGGCTTAAATTACCATATATATGTTATGAATAATTTGTTTGTTGTTAGATAAAGGGTTGATATGACAAAGGATCGATAAGATAAAGTGTTCAAGGTGCAGTTGTGATTAAAAAAAAGATCGTTTTCCACCAACAAGTAGCTTTTATATTCAATTACTTGAGGAGAGATTGCACATTAGGTATTTTTACAATATATAGAATATATAAAGTTAATCCTTAATTAGTGATTCAAAAAGATAGATATGCAAACTACGCATATTTACAACAAAACTGAAAGTTATTCTAAAACGATGATAACAAATTAAAATTATCAATGAATAAAAATAATATATATATATATTTTAAATATAGAAATAATTGAGTTTTTATATTATTCTAGCGGACGTACCCGGCTTCGCCCGGGTTTTACCCGAGAAAGGTTTGTCTAACGAATCTCTCGATAAAGTGAACATTTTTTCCCGGTCCCTTTAAAAGTACTCGATAAGTTGAATAAAATCAATATTAATTGGTTCCCTCGGTAATTGGAAGTTAAAGGAATAGTATCTTGCCGATGAATTGTATCATTATTCTTGTCTCAAATAAATTGCCGTGTCATCCTGAATTTTGTCTTTCCTAATTTTCTACATTACAAAATCATCGTATCATCATTATAATATTTAGAGCAGATTGTTGAATTATAACATAAATTAGAATATTTATCTTGAGATTATTTTTAGGCGAAAAGTTATTTCAAAAATTTTATTTGCTAGAAACCTTCCCAGTACTATACTAAATAACTTCCCAAAGTTTCATGGCGTTCCAATGAGTGTTTGGTCAGGCATAAAGGACAAACAGACACACACACAGATACATTCATTTTTATATATATAGATAACTAGCGGATGTGTACCCGGCTTCGCCCGGGTTTTATCCGAGTGAAAGTTTGCCTAACGAATATTATATATTATGAAGTATAATAAACAATGTTAAAGATTAGTTTTAATTATTAATCAAGATTGTGTGTGAATATGTGAGAAAGATGTAATATCGTTGTTGTTTTCTTGGCCGACTGTTTTACATATGGTGTTATCTTAAAATTGCTTGTTTTGAATATTTTTTTTTGATTGAGTTGAATGAATTGCTGAATTTTTTTTTTGTATTTATATATAAATGAAATTAACTCTGTTGATTTTTTTGTATTTAATCGATAACAGCGAAGTAAGGCATGTTAAAGTTAAGAAAAATATTTTGATGTTAAGCAAAACCTGCTCCATCTCGTTTTACATAAATGTTGAAAATTTGGTCGAAATTGATGCATTGTAACGAAAGTTTTTAGTGAACAACACTTTTGAAATTTGCATTTTATTAATATAGATATAATATAAATGAGTTTTAAAAATTGTTTTAAAAAAATGCATCGGCCTGGAATCGAACCCTGGCCGCCCGCGTGGCAGGCGAGCATTCTACCACTGAACCACCGATGCTTTAAAAAAATCAAATTCATTTATCGTCGCGACCAGTGCTGCGCCCTAGCGGTGAAAGACTGGAACTAACGCTTTTTGGTTTTTTATTTTAAAAAAAAGCACATTAACTTTTTTAGTTTTTTGAATAGCCTATATGTTAAACGAAATCTTCAGCTACCTACATGCGAAATTCCATAATGATTGAGTCAGTAGATTTTGCGTGATGCGATAACAAACATCGATTCCGCATTTCATTTTTATATATATAAGGATATTTCCCCCCTCTGTGAAAAATATTTTAAAATTTAAAATTTTAAAATAAAATATTGGTAATTACAAAATAATTGATTATACGAAATTAAAAAGTCTATAGAAATAATTGAAAATAAACAATAAAAATCAATATCATTTTTTTTTTTCAAAATAAACAAAAGAAATTTGTTAATAAAAATATGTTCACCTCTTCCCCGATTTAAACGGTACTTGTTTTACACGTTTTCGCTTTTACACGGTTTTCCAAATAAGTTTTTTTTTATCGCAATTCTTATCGCGGGAAAAAATGCGGGAAATTTTGGAGGGAAATGATGGCAATTTACCAAATAGGTTTAATTAAAATAAAAAATTAAAACATTTTAATTTGAATAAAAATATATATATATATAATAATATATAATATTAAAAAAAAAAGGTTTTTAATCTTTCCTCCAAAATTTCCCGCATTTTATCCCTCTGAATTTTACTTAATCACAGCCAAATTTACATAAATTTAAAAAAATATAGGCTTATAATGAAGAAAGAAGTTAAAAGAAAAGTTATTTCTTTAGAAACTAAAATGGAAATTTTGGATCGCTTACGAAAGGGAGATAGAGTAGTAGATGTTTAAAAATCATATAGCATGAACGAAGCTACAATAAGAACTATTAGAACAAATGAAAACACAATTAGAAAGAGTGTTGCAGCTGGCAATACAACGAGTATGGGCACAACATCATACACCAGAAATATCGCAATGGAAAAAATGGAGCAAGCGTTAATGCTTTGGATAGAAGATCAAACACAAAAAAAGAGTACCCATATACGAGCGCTATAACAAATAAAGCATTACGAATTTACGAAAAAATTTTAGAGCAATTGCCATCTTCTTTTTCAACTGAAAAGAAGCCAAATATTTTGGCAAGTCATGGCTGGTTTGAAAGATTTAAAATAAGACATTCTTTACACAGAGCTTAAAATTAAAAGGTGAACTGGCTTCTGGCGACGTAGATGCAGCCCAAGAATATCCAGCAAATTTTGCAGAAATTATTAACGACAATTCATACACCCCTGACCAGGTTTTCAATGCTGATGAATCAGGGTTATTCTGAAAAAAATGCCTCAAAAGATTTATGTCTCAAAATTTTATAAATCGGCTAGTGGTAATAAAGCAGCAAAAGATCGCATAACAATTATTTTCTGTAGCAATGCTTCAATTATTATATTATGAAACCATTAGTGAATAACAAATCAAAAATGCCCCGTGCCTTTAAAGGAGTAAACATCAATAATTTTCCCCTTTATTGGAGGGCTAATAAGAAAGCGTGGGTTGCTGCCGCAATGTTTACTGAATGGGTTCATGAATTTTTTATCCCAGATGCTAGAAAATATTTAAGTTCAAAGGGATTGCCTTTTAAAATTCTGTTGTTAATTGACAATGCGCCGGGTCACCCACAATATCTAGAATATGAGAACGTTAAAGTAATATTTTTACCAAATAATACAACTTCATTATTACAACCATTGGACCAAGGCATAATTTCAACTTTTGAAGCTTTGTACATAAAACGAGCCTTTACATATATTTTGGAACAAATGGAGAACAATGAATATATACCAGTTATTAGTGTTTGGAGAAATTTTACAATGTTAGACTGTGTGAATCATATCGCCTTATCATACACTGCGATTAAGCAAACAACGCCCAATAGCTGTTGAAAAAATTGTGGCCAAATGTAGTCAAACATGAACATTCCATTTCAACGTTAAATGTATATTCGCAGATAGTACAGATGGCGCATTCATTGGGCGGAGAAGGTTTAGATGATTTTACTGATGGTGATATCTCAGAGTTAATAGCTGTTAAAGAACTAAGTGAGGATGATTTAGTTAACTTAGTTTGCGAAATTGAGTCTGACAAATCTGATATGAAGAGGAATTAGTACCATAACATTCACTGCTAAAGTCATCCGCGAAGGACTCGCATTGGGAAGAAAGCTGGGTAATCATTTTATGCAAAATCACACAAACGTTGAAAGGGCTTTACGATTCCAACGTGACATAAATCGCTGCTTGGCTCAATATGAAGAAGTTTACAAAGATCTTACAAAAATTCGAAGCACTTGTTAATAACCGATTTTATTACCATCTCTCATAATGTATATATATATTTATGCTTCAAACATCGAATCGCCACAAATAACTTCGAGTGATGAAAGTGAATTCGAACCTTCGATTCCGAAAAAAAGAATGAGAGTAATTTTTGACAGTAATGAAGGATGATAAAATACCTTTGGTTTTATTTTTTGTTCTTCTGTTTATGTATGTATTGTATTCATATTAAAAAAAAAAACAGTGTTTCCGTAATATATTACATATTTTAACCTGTCAATGCATTTTATTTTCATTTCTGTGTACACCTAAAAATATTGAAAAAAATCACAACAGTTAAATAGCAGAATTATGCATTTTCTGCGAGCTTTTCGATTTGCACGGTTTTGATTTGAAAATTTTCAATTTTCGATTTACACGTTTTTCTCAGGAACGTATCTACCGTGTAAATCGGGGGATAGGTGTAATTAGGAAATTATAATAAAAGTATATATAAGAAGTATTAATGATTGATTTATATGAAAAATGTATATGAAGCAAAAAAGGTATTTAAAATATGAGTAATTATGTCATTATGCTAGTTACATTTCAAAATATTAAAAGGCAGTAGAAATGTTATTTTTACACTAACAATAGTTTAAAATGAGTTGTTTCTAAAATAATAAAATTTAAATGTATATGAGGTGATATATAAAGGTATTTCTTAATAATGGTTAAGTAATGAAATGATAATAGAAAGATATATGGAGTGACATTAAGTTATTCGTGTAGGCATAAGAAATTGGTGCTGATATTTGTTCTTCATTGTCCATGTTCAAAATATGGCCTTCCTGTAAAAAACATGGTTAATCATCAATATCTATTAACTTTTTGTTAGAATTTTGGTTTACTGTTAAGTCAATTTCTATTGTTAGTGCTATAGTGAAGTAAAAAAATTGCTTCTGGGTAAAATAATTGAAGCTTATTAGAGTGTATAATTTCTGTTTGTTTCCTTTGGGGTAAATTGGGTTTATTTATTTCATATGTCATATTTCATATGGGCCTAATCTACTTATATAATTGCCTTATTCTGTCTGTGTGAAGTTCACGGATAGATTTTGGTCATCAACGCGCGCATCATCATTATGATCATTATCATTATCTAATGATAATTATTTATTTATCTACTTATATAATTGCCTTATTCTGTCTGTGTGAAGTTCACTGTGTGAAGTTCACGGATAGAATTTGGTCAGAATGGATAAAATAAAAAAAGTGTCAAGGGATGGGAATCGAACCCACGACCTTCGGCTTACCGGGCAGATGCCATGACCACTAGGCTACCTAGAACAAAACGATAGGTTATTTTAAATTATATATAAATTAAATATTAAAAGGATTTATTCAAATTATTCTACTTAGCTGACGAACAGCGCCCTCTATCAAGGTTATAAAAACGTTTAAAATCGAAATCTTTTCAAAATTTTATTAATAATAGTTCGCTTACTAATTAGAATACTTGATCTAAATCGAAATATTTATAGACGCTCGCTCGATTTGAAGATTTATATCGTAACTAATCTGACTGTAAAGTTTGGAGCGGGACGTTTCACAAGAGTGACATCCACGGCGCCAATTTATAATTGTAACGAATAGTGTTTGAATAAAACATTTAATCGGGTAAACCCGGGCGTTGCCCGGCTCATTCGTCTAGTAATATCATATTTCAATAATTCAGTTATTTGTTTTTTTTTTATTTCAGCATTATTGTAAAAGGATGTCCTATATGGCTTTTGTGATATGGGAATATTATCTAAAAGAGATATGCAAATTGAGTTAGTCTTTATGTATCCTATATCAAAATTGTGTTTAGAGAAATCATTCATATATTCATGAAATATATCTGAAATTGTTTGATTAGAGAAATTTGGATTAATATCTACTTTACTAAGGTCTGAATATGAATTATAATTTTTATAGGGCATGGTCTTCGCATACTGTGATCTGAGTTAGAAATAATAATGGGATTTGAGAGAGAGAGAAGTAGGATCTATAAATTTAACATTTGTAGTTGGTATATCAAAATAATTTTTTGAATTAAACAATGGGTTTATATTTTGAAGAGATGAAATTTTTGAATATTATTTGTCTGAAATAGGGTATAGATTAGTGGAATATAACTGCTGATTATCAGTTTTTGGATTAAAAGAATACAAGAATTTAAAATTTTGAAAAATAAAGTTTTTTTTTTTTGAAAATTCTATTTGTGACTTCAAAATATAAAATGTTGGTAAACCTAAAATAAGATATCCTATTGGACTATCACAAACAAACATTTCTTGATACCTTGTAATGTTTCCTAAGGCTAACCAATATTTTGTATAATGGGTAACTAAATCTTTCTACCTGACATATTCTTTCTTTTGTGAAATTGTCTAATATTTTATGATAAATAGAGTGTAAATATTTTGAAGGGATAATGGAAATAGATGATGCAGTTTCAAGTACACATGGTAAAGATATATGGTTTATAAGTACAGAGAAAAACAATAATGTTCTACCTGGGTTGATGCACTTTGGATGAGTATTGTTCTTAAGTGGGCAGTCTGTATGGAAATGTATCTGGTTGGGTAACTGGTGTGATGCACATATTTTACAGGGGTATGGAGGCTGGTTCATTGATATGTTAGTTTGTTGTTGGTGATGATCTGCTGCTGACCTTGGGAATGGCTGGTATTGATGACCTTGGAAGGAGTTGGCGTCAAATCTTCTTGTTGAATGATATGGTCTATTGCTTGTACTTGTAGAGGGCTGCTGAGTGTCTGAAATATTTTTAAATTGTTTGGGTTCTTCTTTATTTGTGGATTATTTCGATTGATTTGTAATTTTAATCCAATCTGAGGGTTATTAGATCCTTGCGACAATTAAGTATTTTTTGAGGTGGTTCGGCATCCCATCTGTTAGAGCTTCTAATAAAAGGGGTTTATCTAGATTAAGGTTTTTTTGGCCAATGAAGATTTTTCTTTAAAATATTGATCAATATAATATTTTTCATTATATTTAAAATTTAGAAATTTTCTAAATGAATTTGAGTCTTTAATTGTAAAATGTGATGTTAGTTTCTGTTCTATTTCCGCGCAATTATCAATATCTTGCAATTATTCAATGAAAAAACTAAATGCTTTTCCCTCAAGATAATTTGCTATATAAAATAAAAGGATTTAAAAGCGCGAATGTTTCTTTTATACATAAAACGAACTTCTACTGTCCTTACTGCGATGAAAAAATATATTGGGAGGGCTTGGCTCATCAGTGGTGAACCCTCCCAGCGGTTTCGCCAATTTAATCCACCAGACCGCTTTTAAATCCTTTTATTTTATATGTATAGAGGGCGCGTTATTGCTTTGTGATAATTTGCTATATTTATTAGGTCAAATTCTTCATCAAGATGTTTCTGTTGACATATTTTGTTAAAGTATTTGAACCAGGATATTATATCAAAATTTTGTCCATTAAATTTCGATATTTCTAAAGTACTTGAATTAGGCATCCTAGCTTGTTCTACCTTTCTTTGTTCACGGGACATTTTGTAAAATATTAGCTTTATAAAATTTAAATAATAATTTATAGAGTAATTCAGTTGAAACACACGTAATCCTGTCGACTTATTGTTATGTATAATCGATGGGATCGATAAGATAAAGGGTTGAAGGTGCAGTCGTGATAAAAAAAGATAGTTATTTACCATAAATAGCTTTTATTTTCAATTACTTGAGGAGTGATTACACATTAGTTAATTTGACAATAAATAAAATTTATAAAGTTAATCCTATATTAGTGATTCAAAAAGATAGATATGTTAACTGCGTATATTTACAACAAAACTGAAATTTATTCTTAAAACGATTATAACAAAAGTAGAATTATCAATAAATAAAAATAAAATATATTTTTTAAAATATATAAATATATGAGTTTTTAGATTATCTATATTAATAAAATGCAAATTTCATAAGTAGTGTTCGCTAAAAACCTTCGTTACAATGCATCAAATTCGACCAAATTTTCAACATTTATGTAAAACGAGATGGAGCAGGTTTTGCTTAACATCAAAATATTTTTCCTAACTTTAACATGCGTAACTTCGCTGTTATCGATTAAACACAAAAAAAAATCAAAAGAGTTAATTTTATTTATATATAAATACAAAAAAATTCAGCAATTCATTCAACTCAATCTAAAATAATATTCAAAACAAGCAATTTTAAGATAACACCATATGTAAAACAGTCGGCCAAGAAAACAACAACGATATTACATCTTTCTCACATATTCACACACAATCTTGATTAATAATTAAAACTAATCTTTAACATTGTTTATTATACTTCATCTATATATATAAAATTGAATGTATGTGTGTGTGTCTGTTTGTCCTTTATTCCTGACCAAACCACTCATTGGAACGCCATGAAACTTCGGGAAGTTATTTAGTATAGTACTGGGAAGGTTTCTAGCAAATAAAATTTTTGAAATAACTTTTCGCTTTAAAATAATCAAGCTAAATATTCTAATTTATCTGTTATAATTCAACAATCTTCTCTAAATATTATCATGATGATACGATGATTTTGTAATGTAGAAAATTAGGAAAGACAAAATTCAGGATGACACGGCAATTTATTTGAGACAAGAATAATGATACAATTCATCGGCAAGATACTATTCCTTTAACTTCCAATTACCGAGGGAACCAATTAATATTGATTTTATTCAACTTATCGAGTACTTTTAAAGGGACCGGGAAAAAATGTTCACTTTATCGAGAGATTCGTAAGACAAACCTTTCTCGGGTAAAACCCGGGCGAAGCCGGGTACGTCCATACAAGAATAATGATACAATTCCAAGGCAAGATACTATTCCTTTAACTTCCAATCACCGAGGGAACCAATTAATATTGATTTTATTCAACTTATCGAGTATTTTTCAAGGGACCGGGAAAAAATGTTCACTTTATCGAGAGATTCGTTAGACAAACCTTTACTCGGGTAAAACCCGGGTAAGCCGGGTACGTCCGCTAGTAATATATAATATTCGTTAGGCAAACGTTCACTCGGATAAAACCCGGGCGAAGCCGGGTACACATCCGCTAGTATATAATATATATGTCGTTGTTTAATTAAATTATATAGTTCAAAATCTTGATATATGCCGTGTTATATATTAGAACCTTTCAAAATGTGATCTTAAAAGTGCAAAACGTTTATGTACGCAAAGATTTGAAATAGCCTTTTAAGATTCCAAAGTGTCTTTAATTAAATAAAAAATGTTCTTATTGATTTTTAAAATAGTCCCTAATAGAATCATAAGAACTTAATGTGTTATAAATATAAATATGTGTTATTAATATAAATAGAAACATATATAACGTTTGCTACAGAAACATATAAAGCCCAATATTATTTATAAATACAAATTAAACATAAATTTATATTTTATAAATATAGGATACTATGAAAAAACAATAGAAAAAATTAAAAGATCAGGTGTTGATATTAAAAATGAAAAAGGCATATCCCGATCAGGAGCACATGTGCTTTTCAGAAGGCAGAGCGCCATCAGATGGAACAGAAATCAACTAAACATTGGTTTAGCCTGTTCCCTGATATTTGGCCAACCCAATTTCTTGGTTTCTCAAGAAGCCTCTGGGACCAAACATATTTTTGGTCGCAATGGTACAGCCTACTTCACGCTGACGAGCGCCAACAGCGCGAAACGCGTTCGTGGATGTCCTTTTTTGATTTATATATGTGTGAAAACACATGTGCTCCTGGTCAGGATATGCCTTTTTAATTTCTAATAGGATAATATAATTTGCTTTTTTTATTAGGCCATATTTGAGACATAAAATGCACAAAATGTTATTTGTATAAATGAATATAGAAAAGAAAAATATAATTTATTTAACGTATAGAGGAAATGAATTCGAGAAACTTCTCAGGAATTTTACTTTTTTGACCTCATTTATTTATTTAACAGATCGGTTACCATAATGATTCTAATTTAAAGATTTAAATTAAAATTGCTCTCAAATAGTTTCTTCTTCTTTATGTTGTCCGCCGAGTTTCTATTGGCTTATTTGGGGCACGTGATTAGATTCCTTAATTTGCTTTGAAAGAATTATTGTGTTATTTTCATTTGTTACATCAAAATTACGATATAGAATTTATTTGTGAGGGATATGCAATACCAGTCCCTGATTTCTTACTTATCTTAAGCCAATCTGGCCGTTTTCTCTTACTTATCCCGAGGTAACCAGGTCGTGTGTTCTTACTTATCCCGAGGTAACCAGACCGTGTCTTCTTACTAATCCTGAGATAACCAAGCCGAGTATTTTTATTTATCCCGAAGTAACCAGGGCGTCTCTTTTCACCTATATCGAGGTAAACAGACCGTGTCTTCTTATTTATCCCGAGGTAACCAGATCGTGTTTCATTACATATTCGAATTAACTAAAGCCACACACAGATAATTTGAATATAAGCATTATTATTTATATAAATACTGAATTATTTAAATTAATATGCATATTAATACTAATTCAAACATTTAAATGACCTGTGTGGGGTAATAGTTATTTCGAATATACATAATAATACAAGATATGGTTACCTCAGGATAAGTCAGAAAGTACTGCAAGATTACCTCGGAATAAGTAAGAAGACACGATCTGGTTAACTCGGAATAAGTAAGAACACCCGACCTAGTTACATAGGGATGAGTAAGAACACACGGACAAGTTACCTAGGGATATGTAAGAAGATTCGGCCAGATAACTTTGAATTTAGTAAGAGGACTCAGCGAGATTACCTTGGGATAAGTAAGAAGACAAGGCCTGGTTACCTCGAGATAAGTAAGATTATCATTATTAAGATTATCGACGCTGGTGAGCACCTCACATTGATTAGTGTGAAGCGATTCTTTAAGATCACTTTTGTAAAATATATATCGTAAATCGAAAAATACCAAAGAAATTAAGAATATAAGAAATCGATTCTGTTAAAGGCTATGTTTTGCCTTTCTAAAAAGTATTTTTATCAAATTCAAGCGCAACACGTGATCGCAAAGCAAAACTATCTTATTGACAAGAAAGCCCATTTTAAATGTCAATTTAATCATTAAATGTGTTCCCGCTCTAAGAATTAGAAAAATATTGTGGGCATGCACTCAGTCCCAAAAGGAATTGCCGAAAAGAAGACACAGAACAAAGAGATGTGTTAAAGGAGGAGCCTCAGAGACAACCATTCATGACAGCTCGGGTTAATTAATCGAGGGACCCGCGGTGAGATATGGCTTTCGCCAACATGAAGTAATACTTTGCACGCCCCTCGTATTCTCTACAGGACATCAAAGACTTCCTACGAGGGCTGATTTAAAGATTCACCTTAGATCAAAGTGATAAACTCGACCATTGCGAGATCGACGAGGATAAGATCTATACTGCCATTGGCCTGGTGCCAACAGGAGAAGCGGCCGGGTGGGACGAGATGCCTTGTGAGTGGTCGGCGGCTTCGAGATTTTTTTCGTGACTGTCGAGTTTCAAGGCGTCTCAGATTTGCAGCGCCTGCCCTCATCTATGCGCCGTAAAAAATATATGTCTCATCCCAAAATGCACGGTTGTCTGGATATCATCGTGCTGCGACCTTTTTATCAACGACGAAATTTTGGGTTCTCTGCAAAATCTTATACTGGCGACTGCGCTAATATCTGCGGCACATCTTCCTGGATTTTCAGAGTTACGTCGGTATAGGTTGAAAACTTTCCTGGAACAGTTCCCAAGTCTCTGATGCGGTCGATACAGCCTACAAGATAAGCAATGCCATATTATATATAAAAAATGAGATTTTTGTTGATTTTGGAATTATTTTTGAGATTATGATATTTTTTTTTATATATTTTGGAATACATTAATATTAGGTCAATGGTCTTGGTAATGCAGTCATGGTTAAAATCTTGAAGGTATAATAATAAAAATAGTTTTGATAAGTAATTGCTTTAATTAGCTAAAGGAATATAAAATAAAAAAAAATGATAAAAGTACTGCCTGGCTTAAGGCGAGTATAGAACAAGGGAAACAAAAGATTATTTACATAATGTAGAAACGGTTTGAGCCGGCCATCGGGAAAGAGAAAATATCTTTATTTACGGGGCTGCTAACCAAAATAAATGATTTTTGAGCCCCAATGGCCGCGTAAAGCGGAATATATAAAACCACTATGACCAGGCTGGAGAGGCTAGGGACAGGATCTCCGTTAGGGAAGAAGCAGGTTAGGCTGGATTGGGTCCGCGGAGGTCAGGAAGCAAGAAGGCGGGAGGACTAGAATTTTGCAGCTCTAGCTCTGGCAGTTGGGCAAGACATTGATCTTGCCTCGTGGTCGGCATAGATGCCCTTGGCTGAGCAGTTGGCGCACTTGGCCGTGCGCGGTTTGGCAAGAGTTGGACAGCTTCGGCCTTGGTGGTCACCAGAAGCGCAGTGGAAGCAGGTGACCGTAGCCTTGGTGCACCTATCGGCGTTGTGGCCGTAGCCACAGCAGCGATAGCAGACGTGGACAGACTCCACGTAGTTTAGGATCACTTGGTCCACAATAATCCTGCCGCGTCTTCCAATGGCCTTGTAAGAAGCCAAGTCCAGCTCAATAAAGGCCGTGCAGGTGCCATTTCTGGTCGGAGATCTGTGTGCCACTCGGGCAGACTTGTCTCCAGGAAGCTGGCTGAGGGCATCGGTGGAAAGGAAGGCCTTGACAATGTCCTCATCCGCGGTTTCCGCCTCCATGTTGAAGAGGTAGATTCTTGGGTGGAATTGCCTCAGTTCCCGGACTTTCAAGTCTTGGAGCTTGTTGTCCAGGGCAGAGCTGACGGCAGGAATGGCCTATGGCATGTTGGAGTGCAGCACCAGTTTTCCCCTGGTGCGCAGAGACGCCCAGACGCCTTGGGGAAAAGTGTGGGCATCGCGGACAGCTTTGAGGATGTCCCGTGGGTCAGCCTGCGGGTTATCTGCAATAATCACGATGAGGGCCGCAGATTTATCCCCATTGAGGGTGCCTTTGGCAACGGCAGGCAGGGGCGCGGGAAGATGCAGGCTTGGCTGGAACCAGTGGTTTGGTCCTCTTAGCGGGCGGGTTTGACGCCTCTGGCTGCTTCCTCTTGGTTAAAGCAAGATTTGGCTTATTGGGAGCAGGTGCTGCCACAAGGGGTGGCAGGCTTGATGAGCTCGGTCTGAACGCTAGAGTCCTTGCAGGTGGGAGCAGGGCTTGTTTGAGTGGTTTGGCAGGTTTTCTTGGGCATTTGGGAATCCGTGATTTTATCCAGCTCCATGAAGTCATTCACGGTGCCCGCGAGGTTCTTCACATCCCTAACTTGGCACTTGATTATTTCCGTTCGCTGCTCAATGAAGCTAACAAGGTCCAGGTGAAGAGCTGCTAGGGAGGGCTGGCCGAGGGATTCCAGGATTTGGTAGTGGCGGGAGATGACCATGTTGTCTTCTTCAACAAGAGCCGCGATGTCAACCGCGGGTTGAGAGGGCTTGTTGGCTTTCTTCTTCTTCTTGTAGGATTCCAAGGCGGGAGAGCGTTAGAGCGTTGAAGAAAATAAATACAATACGGTACACGAATGAGAAAATATATCACAGCATGGAGAGACTGCCATCGGGAAACGACAACAATTTGTTTTTATAGGGGAAGTCCCGACATCTAGTGGTCGATTTAACAGAATATTTGAATCTATTATATATAATTAAAAATATATGTCATAATTTGTACATAACTGGATGTATTCCCACCACAATATGTATGTTTTGGAAATAAAAAGTAGTAGAAATTTAGAAACTTATATAATAGGCAAAGTTAATATTTTAATTAGGCATTTTTCCAACTATTGCAGTATAGCGATAGGCTGGTGTTACTCTGGAGGAAATGATCAGCCGTACTTGATGATTCAAAACTTATGAATTTTATTCTACAATGAGATAAAACACAAAAAGTGAACTATTTTCAGTCTAAACAGTCTCGAGCTATCCGGGTAAGCTTGATTCCGCTTCTTTTATTTCAATGTACTTTCTCTTCTTTATACTTCAGATTTTATCCTCTTTATACTTCCGATTTTATCTTCCTTATACTTTAGGCCTTATATATATATATATATATAAAAATGAATGTATGTGTGTCTGTTTGTTTGTTTGTCCTTTATGCCTGACCAAACCACTCATTGGATCGCCATGAAACTTTGGGAAGTTATTTAGTATAGTACTGGGAAGGTTTCTAGCAAATAAAATTTTTGAAATAACTTTTCGCCTAGAAATAATCAAGATAAATATTCTAATTTATCTGTTATAATTCAACAATCTGCTCTAAATATTATCATGATGATACGATGATTTTGTAATGTAGAAAATTAGGAAAGACAAAATTCAGGATGACACGGCAATTTATTTGAGACAAGAATAATGATACAATTCAAAGGCAAGATACTATTCCTTTAACTTCCAATTACCGAGGGAACCAATTAATATTGATTTTATTCAACTTATCGAGTATTTTTCAAGGGACCGGGAAAAAATGTTCACTTTATCGAGAGATTCGTTAAACAAACCTTTACTCGGGTAAAACCCGGGCGAAGCCGGGTACATCCATACAAGAATAATGATACAATTCCAAGGCAAGATACTATTCCTTTAACTTCCAATTACCGAGGGAACCAATTAATATTGATTTTATTCAACTTATCGAGTATTTTTCAAAGGACCGGAAAAAAATGTTCACTTTATCGAGAGATTCGTTAAACAAACCTTTACTCGGGTAAAACCCGGACGAAGCCGGGTACATCCATACAAGAATAATGATACAATTCCAAGGCAAGATACTATTCCTTTTACTTCCAATTACCGAGGGAACCAATTAATATTGATTTTATTCAACTTATCGAGTATTTTTCAAGGGACCGGGAAAAAAATGTTCACTTTATCGAGAGATTCGTTAGACAAACTTTTACTCGTGTAAAACCCGGGCGAAGCCGGGTACGTCCGCTAGTATTATTTATACTTTAGGCTTTATCTTCTTTATACTTTAGGCTTTATCTTCTTTATACATCAGGCTTTATCTTCTCTATAGCTCCGACTTTATCTTCTCTATACCTTATACTTTATCTTCTTTATAGCTCAGACTTTATCTTCTTTATACTTTAGGCTTTATCTTCTTTATACCTCAGGCTTTATCTTCTCTATAGCTCCGACTTTATATTCTTTATACCTAATACTTTATCTTCTGGCGCGCTTCCTAGGAACCTCTGAATCAGACTTCAGACTTTATCCTCATTATATTTCACTTTATCTTATGGCTTTCTAGGAACTCTAAGTTAAATCTTTCCTGTATGTATATTTCACAATTTTCGAATTCTCTATCAATTTCTTCATCAGAAATTTCTTCTTGGGATAGCAGAATTAATTGGTACCGATCATTCAAAGCTACAAGCCCATTATTCAAACACTCAAGCTGATCAAACTTTGCATAAACCTTAACTTTATCAATGTAAGCCTTTTCCAATTCTGCATATAAATCAACTTTTTCAGTAAATATACCTCTAGCAGATCTTCTTATTTCGCTCACCTCCTCCATTTTACCACCAAACCTATCGCGTCCGGCTCACCAGAAATGTAAAAACGAAAAGTAGAAAAATAGGAATTAAAGCAATAGGCAAAGTCAATAATTTAAATAAGCCTTTCTTTCTAACTATTGCAATTACTGTAGCGATAGGCTGGTGTTAATCTGATAGGAAATGAACAACTGTATTTGATGATTCAAAATTTATGAGGCTTTATTATACAATGCTAAAATGAGACACAAAATGAACCAACCTCATACCAAACAATCCCTAACTATCAGGGTAAGCTTGCTTCTGCTTTAGACTTTATCTTTTTTATACTTCTCTTTATCTTCTTTATACCTTATACTTTATCTTCTTTATACCTTACACCTTTATCCTCTTTATACTTCTCTTATCTTCTGGCTTCCTTATACTTTATCTTCTTTATTAGTAGGTTTTATTATCCAGGAACTCATAAAAACTGAGTTCAAGAACCTTCGTTTCCGGGAGCATGTCAGAACAAGACAAAGACAAAGGATTAGCAAAGATCCAATCAGAGTCCAGGAGGATTAACTAGGAACCAATGGAAAACTTACACGGGTCGACAATCGTCCAATCAGCGCCCTGAGAAGTTTTCGTGTTAAATCGCGAACTCAGTTTAGTTAGTTAGGAGCTCGCCACCATCGCAACAAGTCGGGACCTGGTACCACGGAACCGGTTGGAGCCAGCGCCCATCTTCTCAGCAATCAGATAAGTCCAATCCTCAATAATGTGAACAACCATAGTTAACAGTCAAATACGCCAAATAGCTCAAACCCCTTTCTCCCTTGATCGCTGGCCTATTTCAATCCAATTCTGTGTCCTCGTTATTTTTCCCCTGTGTGAATACCACAGCAAACGACTGCGCCCACCACAATCATCAATCAACTCAATCAATCTCAAAAAAGTAATCATTCAATATCACAGTGAGTCGACAGGATTCGACAGTGAGTCGACAGGATTTGACAGTGAGTCGACAGGATAAAATGGAAAGCGAACAGAACACAGAAGTCAAAAATAGCGGCGACCTGTCGAGGGAAGAAGAGGCGGCCGGAAACGGCGAGACGAGCCCCCTGGCGGGGGTTTCGCTTCAGTTGGCCGCAGTGCTCGCCCAGACGAGGTCATCCGAACGAACGGAGGCGGAACTACCACCCTTCGATGGATCCTACAGCGCCCGCCAATTCTTCCAGTCCTACGACCGGAAGATGGATGACGCCCACGTGGACGCCCCCGATAAGCTACTCCGGTTGCCGAATTACCTGACGCGCCAACCCCTGGAACTCTTCAGGAAACTCCGGTTGGCCACCCAGAGCTACTTCCAGCTGAGGCAAACCCTCACGGATCTCTATCCGGAATCCAGCGAAGCATCCTTCGCAAAATACTTCGCCATGAAGCTTGCTGGTCAAGCAGACCTGGAGGCGTATTACTGGGAGAAAACCGCCATGGGTTTACAACTGGGACTCCCACAGGAGGTGATCCTCGAGACGCTGACGGAGGGGTTGCCGCTCTCCGACCAGCGCCTGTTCCGCGTGGTACCTCCTGAGAGCCTGGGAGAGTGGTTCCGACTGGCACAGCGGATCCACGGGCCCAACGTACCAACTGCACAACACCGCGAGGAACAACCGCCCACCATGTCGGGCCCATACCCCAGCACACCCCGAAGAACAGGTGAATGGACTACACCTACTCCGCCGTCAAACTGTAAGTTCTGCGGCGCTCGTCATTGGCACAGCGAATGCCGGTATAGGCCAGCCCCAACTCAACACGCAAACGCACGGGCAGTGCAAACAGCCCCAACTCAACACGCGAACGCGCGGGCAGTGCAAACAGCCCCAACTCAGCAGCACGCCCGGCGTCCCACACCCCCAACACACGCCAAAGACGTACAAGCCGCGCAGGCCTTTAGGAAATGAGGTAAGGCCTCAACCCTTTGTCGTCAACCAGTTGACGATGAAACTGTATCTAACCCCTGAACTGTCACCGCCATTTTTAATTGACACAGGCGCAAGCTTGAATATAGTGCCTTATAATCTATTTAAAATTTTAAAAACTAACCTCCCTAACTTAAAATTAAAGAAACAGTCCCTAGACCTACAGGCCATAAATGATTTTCTGCCGACAATAGGTAAATAACCCCCCCCTGACAATAGGTAAACTAACTAAAAAAGAAAATTTCCATGTGGTGGAAGCACCTCTACCATTTGGAATTCTCAGCATAAATACCCTCCGTAATTTTAAATTAGCAATAGACTTCATCCAAGGCACTATATTCCAGCTTGGCGCTCTATTGTCTACCCCTACTTACCATTTCAACCATGTACCCAATGAATGCACGTATTGGGAGTGCCAAGCGATGTCACAAAGGACTCACCATGCACACAAACCTTCCGCACATGGCACCCAATGCGCGCATCCATTGGTCAAAACCCAATCACCCACATGCCAATCTAGTCACGCGCACGTACGACACACTTTTTTCAAATAAGGCCAATTGCCTTTTTTATATGCCCTCAAATAACAAGGCCACAACGGCTTCAACTCACCACGACAATGCACAAAATGTTTCCATCCAACGGGACAACTCACACATAAGGCCCACACGTGACCACACGTCGTCACGCAACAATCACACACGTGTACATCGCAACAACCGCGAAACTCACAACAACAATACACAGACAGTATCCATCCAACAGGACAGCTCACACACAGAGCACACACGTGACCACACGTCGTCACACAACAGTCACACGCACAACCAGCGCAACAAGCGCGACACTCACAGTAAAACACAACAAAATTCTTTAAAATACAATATAACGCGGCTGATGATTGTAAAACGAAAATTAAAATTCTTCCCCATACACATGCTACAATACGACAAAAAGCCCTCACTATCCACCTCACTTTTACAAAGATACAACCACATTTTTACCCAAAACAAATTCAGCGTACCATGCTTAAAAATCCCACAAGTAAGAATACCCACGAACTCCGACAAAATCATCACCATACGTCCATATCGTGTTCTCATATGTGACCAACAGGAAATCCGCAACCAGGTCCAACAGATGCTGGTAAATGGCATTATAGAGCAGTCGTTTTCACCTTTCTCTAGCCCGGTCACTCTCGTCACCAAGCGCGACAAGACCAAAAGGTTTTGCATTGACTATAAAAAGGTGAACGAGCTAATCAGCTCTGATGTCCATCCCCTCCCTAGGATCGAGGATATACTCGACCGTCTCGCACGGGCCTAGTATTTCTCCATGGCCGCCATATCCTCCGCGCATTGGCAGGTCCCAATACACCCCGATTCTCGACCACTGTTGGCCTCTGCCACGCTCGAAGGGTTATATCAGCCCACTCGATTACCTTTCGGGTTGAAAACCAGCCCTCATATCTACGAAAGAGCCATGAGTCAGGTCCTACAAAGACACGGACTTGACTGTGTGGCACATTATTTTGATGACTTCATCATTTTCTCCAACACACTGGAGGAACATCGAAACCACCTGTGACAATATTTCGCCTTTTGCGAGGTAGAGAAGTTACAACTTCGCAAAATGCGAATTTTTCAAACAGTCCATAAATATTCTAGGATACACCATCACAGCTGGTACTACCACACCACTCACACGCAACACAGACATCATCCACGCCATCCAACAACCACACAACCGCAAAACACTACAATCCTTTCTAGGCGCTGTGAACATCTATAACAAATTCATCCCGGACTACCTCCGCTTGCGCACACCACTTAACAACTTTCTCAAAAAGGATGTCATGTGGGTCTGGGATGAAAATTGCCAAAAGGCTTTCATTAGCCTGAAAGAGAGCCTCACACAACACCCCATCTTACACCTTTACAAAGAGGGCCTGCCATGCCAGGTGTATTGTGACGCCTCCACCCTCGGTATAGCAGGTATCCTCAAACAGGCTCACCCTGATGGGAAAAAAATACCCAGTCCAGTACTTCAGCCGCTCACTGCGTTCACATGAACGAAACTATTCCATCTCTGAACTTGAGTGCTTAGCAATCGTTGAGAGTGTGGAGAAGTTTCGCATCTATTTGATGGGCAAAAAATTTACTATATTTTCTGACCATCACGCTTTGCAGTGGCTGAAAACAATCAAACACCCGTCAGGCAGATTATTTCGGTGGAGTTTACGGCTGTCGAGTTACGAGTATGAGGTTCGCTACATAAAGGGAACGCAGCAATATGAGGCAGACCTCCTATCCCGTAACCCGTTCTGTGGTTTCTTAGACGCCTCCCTTATTAAGAACCATCAGCCTTCCCCATCGGGAGATTCTAGCCTGACCATTGATCACAATGGACTGCATACCGTTTCCCGAAAAGGTGTAACTAAAATTATAATTCCAAAAACCTTCACCCACCAACTACTACAAACAGTACCCGCACAATACAACCAACCAGGTATATCACAAATGACAAGGCTCATCTCCGCTCAGTATTACTGGCAGGGCATATCAAAAGACATTACACAAAAGGTTAAAACCTGCCCACCCTGCCAGTTAACAAAACGTCCATTGGGACCCACTTACGGGGAATTAGGTCAACCGCCGGAAGCCAAAGGACCCTTTGACCTACTATCCCTCGACACCATAGCAGGATTTGCCAAATATGGCAACGCAAAAATATACCTCCATGTCGTAGTCGACCATTTTTCGTGCTACAAATGGACGTTCCCATCCAAATCCACCAGCATTACCACCTATCAACAGGTACTCAAGCGAGTATTACAGGATGGCTCTCCGAACCGCCTTCTTACGGATAGAGCCCCTGCATTCACTTCGCCAAAATTTAGGAGCTTCCTGCTTAACAGGAGTATCCACCCGTTACTCACAACTAGCAATAATCCACAAGCCAACGGTCTATGTGAACGCCTAAACGCCACCCTCACAGGAAAACTTAGGCTACTACATTTGGAGAACCCTAAGATCGCATGGACCAAGTTGGTCAAACGAGTTACCACTATATACAACAGTACCCCACACTCTGTCACCGGTTTTCCGCCCATCTACCTGATGTTTGGCGTTCTACCCCCAGAACTCTCTGACCACACCACACCTTATCCAGACATCGACAGAGCTAGGAAGATCGCACACACAAGAACCCAAAACAAACACATACAAGATAAAAACACTTATGATCAACGACACAAACAACCGCACTTCGAAATAGGTGACCTGGTGTTAGTTAAATTATATCATCACTCCAACACAGGAAAACTGGCCCCATATTTCACAGGACCATACACCATATTAGAGATCATCTCACCAAATGTGGTCCGTATCGATAGACCCAACCAACCTCTCCAAAGAGATACTGATACGATCCACGTCAACAAACTTAAACTATACACAGAAAACATCCAATATATAACACCACCCGCCATTAAGGTACACCATGTGCAACACAAAAACAATTACACGTTCCCGTTTAAACACCTCACACCTGAACTGTTTCCAGCAGAGCCGTTGAAAATCAAACCAACAAACAGCGAGCATTTCAAGCATTTAGATCCTACCATTTTGTCCAAAAAACGATTTACGCAACTCACACCTAGTCACAAGAAACGCGATATAGCCCATCCCCAAAAACACCCCGTTCCAAATCCGCCACAATCAATAGAAGTCCAACCCGATATTCAAATGCCCCAATTCATGGCAAAAACATGGGAGAAGATGTGCCAGTATCCCATATTTCATCTGATATCTGTTATCTGTCTTCTGGTTCTGCCCTATAGACTCGCCCCATTTATATTCATAGTCACATGCTAATATATGCCCTACGGCCTCGACGGCTGTACCAACTACAGCAAACAATCTTCCATATAGGAAATTCCGTCTTAAAAGCCATCTTCCATATAGGTCAAGTAATTTTAGAATTTCTAGATCTCCTGTGGGAGATTCTCGGAGAAAACTTAGAAAAATTCAGAGGGCCTCGATCCAACTAATTAAAGGGGGCCAGCGGGCGTGCCTCCACCTAAGTCAATTAGGCGGCAGGCGTCAGATTTCCGGAAGTAAGAGGGAGATCGTTTTCAACAAAGACGTCCGCCATCTACATGTCACCAGATTGCAGCTTCGCTCAAGAGGAGGGAGGCCATGGGTCATATTCCCTCGCGCCGTCCCCCACACATCCGGCCATAAAATTGAGGTCAACGCGTCCTCCCAATGAGTTTTACATTTCTATTCTTATGTTTCTTTTTTTTTCTTTTTCTAAAGACTTCCAAAAAACTTTTACATTTTTCCAAATTAGGTACATATCCAACTTACACCCAGACACAAATGAGCTTAAACTTTTAACAACACGCACATTACCACTTAAAGGATAGGAAAAATTAGGTAGCAAAGCTTTCGAGCTTACGTTTCTTCTGAAAGGAATAAACAACCACTTTAGAAGGGTCGAGGACTCTCCTCGAACCCTGTATTCAAAGATTTTAACTCCGGTTATGACACCCGATATAAAAAGTGGATATCGGGCGAGCGTATCTTAAGTGCCCTAGGGAATTACATAAAAATCCTTAGAACGCATTAAGGCTCGGGACACATTAACATAATACATTAGGCCTTGAGACCTCGAAAAACAACACAAACACAAAGACAAAATACACACGTAAGGTCAATTAGATTCCCATGTCTCCTGTATACATAATATAAAGCACAATTGGGAAAGATCATGTTTCTACCCATGAGTCGCACGGGAAAGACAAAAAATCTACGAGGCAAATAAAGGTTGATGATTGCGCGGCGTGACATAGATTTTGGCATGTAATTTGATTACGAAGCGAGTTTGCGAACCTCGCCATACATTTTTCTTATCTCATTCATTTACATTATTTTCTTATTTTGAAATCGAAATTCTTAATCAAATTTACCATTTATCCTAATGCAAATACTTATCATTTATTTTAATCAATTATTTACCATTTATATAACCACTTATTTTTATTTTTTTTTGTTCATAAACCAACAACTAAACAAAATTTTATCAACGAAAACTCACTGGTTTTCTTTTAAAATTATATATTTTATATTTTTTAATTTTGATTTCTCAAAAGCCTTAAATAGAATTCCCTCGATTTTGTTCCCCATCTCGAGTAGAATATGGTTTAGGCACATTTTCTTTTTTTCTCACCATGCGCCAAGGCATTCACTTTGATTTCTTCCAACTTATTTTATTTTTGATTTCTCAAAAGCCCTAATAGAATTCCCTCGATTTTGTTCCCCATCTCGAATAGAATATCGTTTAGGCGCATTTTCTTTTCTTTTTATCCCACTATGTACCATAGCATTCATTTTGATTTCTTGCAATTAAAAACTTTTTTTGATTTCTATTAACTATACTCAACCTATATATCATCAACACCATTCTCTTTAACTCTTATATCACTACCAATGCTTGTATATAGCTTCTCGATAACCACAACTGATTTTCCCACAATTTTTTCCCCCTTTACAGAATTCACGCAGGCTTCCCCTTCTTGAATTATTCACATGTAGGGGGCGCATCTGTCATAATTTGTACATAACTGGATGTAATCCCACCACAATATGTATGAAATGTATGATCTAAAGATTTTTAATAAAGACAAGGCTTAGAAATCTGGGAGAAAGGCCATCAAAGAGGAAACGGTCATTAGTAGGTTTTATTATCCAGGAACTCATAAAAACGGAGTTCAAGAACCTTCGTTTCCGGGAGCATGTCAGAACAAGACAAGGACAAAGATTTAGCAAAGATCCAATCAGAGTCCAGGAGGATTAGCTAGGAACCAATGGAAAACTTACACGTGTCGACAATCGTCCAATCAGCGCCCTGAGAAGTTTTCGTGTTAAATCGCGAACTCAGTTAGTTAGTTAGGAGCTCGCCACAATCGCAACAAGTCGGGACCTGGTACCAAGGAACCGGTTGGAGCCAGCGTCCATCTTCTCAACAATCAGATAAGTCCAATCCTCAATAATGTGAACAGCCATAGTTAATAGTCAAATACGCCAAATAGCTTAAACCCCTTGATCGCTGGCCTATTTCAATCCAATCCTGTGTCCTCGTTATTTTTCCCCTGTGTGAATACCTTACTACTTCAGCAAAGGTCTGCGCCCACCACAATCATCAATCAACTCAATCAATCTCAAAAAGGTAATCGTTCAATATCACAGTGAGTCGACAGGATTCGACATATATATATATATATATATATTCATATAAAATATATTATATTTTATGTTTTTTATTTCTTTCTTAAGATTTTTAATTCTTAAAACAGAATAAGTATTTTATGTTAAATGCTGTGAGAAATCAAAACACACTAATGTTGCTTCAAATGTATATTTTAGTAATTATCACAGCGGTCCAAATAGGAATGGGGAACGGTTTTTAAACGGCTAAGCAGTTACTATTATATAATACTATTATAATATTATTTGAGAGGGTAAGAAGGGCTAGAGGTCATAGAAATGTTTCTCAGAAAATTATTACCGTCAAGTACTTCTAAAAATTAACTCGTAGATGAAAAAAGAGGGCCTCATATAATGAAACTAATATAAAGGTTTAATTTAAGGTGATAACGTCCCATTTATTTATAAGAAATGGAAGCATTAAAGCACGAATGCTTTTTTAACACAATACAAGTTTTTCTACTGTTCTTAATGCAATTAAAAAATATCGAGAGGGCTTGGCTCATCAGTGGTGAACCCTCCAAGCGGTTTCGCCAATTTAATCTACCAGACCGCTTTTTAGAGCTCAAATACTATGTTGAACGATTCTCTCTATATATGCGGCAATGTAAGGTGAAATCTTAGAAATGGTATTCAAGCAAACAATGGACATAAGCTTCTAGGACAAGAGAATTACATCATCATAAATATTAAGGTTTAATTTGTGTTTACCCTGAAAAAAAGAAGTATCTCCGAAACTAGTGAGGACCAGCACCCAAACAGGACTTCGTGCCTAATAGAGATACCGTGAAACCCGCTGCTGTGAAATTTACCGCTCGAAGCTCTATACCCCAACGATTAAGAAGACTGCCAGACCAACACTATCAATATTAAAGGCTATATGTGTAATATATTTGGATGTTTATGTGCTAGTTGTGGCCTTCTAACTTGCATTCGAGATAGGGATACCATTTTTGCATATAATGGACAAACTTCTTGTTTATTTTAGTCAGTTCAACGTGTAGTCTCGTATTGATTTGTTAGCGTAACAATTAAGGTATTTTCTTTGTTCTGGGTTACTTCGTCCTTTTTAGACCACAGAATAGTAAAAAGTTATATCTATTTATATAATATATTTTGAAGAATATAGTGTGCATTCTATAATCACATAAAGGTATAGCTGTGGTAACCGAGAAAGAGAAATTTAGATAAAACCTTTCTTTGATAAAAAAATAATGATGATAAAAAATAAAATGATGTTTTAAGAGATTGTTGGCGGGCGTTGGAAAGGGTTAGGGGTTAAAAAATATGCAATTGTAAGTATTACACAGGCAACCAAATACTTAGATCCAGGTGCAAAGCGAGGATATAGACTTGAGCGTCTTCCTAGGCAATGTTTCACCTGTGATCCTGCATGAGGTTACAGTGCTTTGTCACAATTGTAGGGTTATTGGGTTGAAAAGTTGTTGAAGAAAAAGTTGTTCATTAATATGATTGAAAGGGGTGAAATGGTGCCATGCGATAAGTAGAATTGTTGTATCGACAGTAGGTGATTGTCTTGACTTAAAATCAAAGGTTGATTGTGGTCCGCTAGAGCTAAAAAAATTGAGATTTGTGAACGCTTTGTGCATGCGTTGGTGATTGTGCTCTGCGGATGATTGAAATAAACTTTTGAAACGTGTTCAAGCCAGAAGTTGGGATTTTTAAATCTGGGGAACTGTGTTCAAAGAGTTTGTTGAAATTACGAAATAAAAAAAATTAAAGCAGTGGCAGGAAAGATAGTAGTGTAAAGTACACTGAACTGGTTAGAGAAATAGATTGTTGTATGCCCGATAGTTGATGATAAACATGTTCATATAATATAAGGTATAAAAACAAATATAAAATGAATAAAAATATAGGAATATCATTGTGGGTAAATAAAGTTTAAGTGGACAAAATCAAACATGTAATATATAAAAGTAATAATAATGAAAAATTAAAGTGATTTTTGAAAACAAATAAATGTTTTGTAATACTAAAATAATATTATGAAAAATAAAAGTGAAATTGAATTGTTTTTGATAATGTTGAAATAAAAAACTAGTGATTATATAATTGAAAGGTAAAAAATAAAAAATAAAATATTTTATACAAAATAGAATATAATTAAATATTGTTATCAATTTAACATGTAAAATGTTTGATATGTAGAAAAAAATTAGAGATTTACACAGGATCAGAAAATATCAAAATGTTCAAATTCAAATATCTAAATGTTTTAAAAGTTAGGTTAAGATATCGACTGCTAATGTAGTAAAAGGTGTGAAATAAAAGGAATGCGGGACACGGTCCTAATTTACTGGGGGCGAGTTAGGGGGAAGGTGGCGATGGATTTAGGGACGCGGGAATGGTCTCGAGATGTTTAGTCTATCGTCACTGGAGCCTTTGGTATGCCAACTAGCGGTGTCCATTTTTATGACTCTCTGTCTGGGAATTTGTGAAATTCTCGAGGAAATATAAATGGTTGATGTGAGACACGTGTTACATATGGCGATCATTCCGATAGCGGATATTTGATGACAGCTTTGTGAGCGAGGAGAGAGGACTTTGTATATACATGAAACGTGGCGCGATGGGACTGATGTGTATTGTTTTTGAAGAGGGAGTTATATATATATATATGTAGATAGAATAGGTTTGTGAATTTAACGGGCAATTTTCTGGTCGCTACTTGAGGTTTGTTTTAAAATGATCGATATTAAATAAATCTGGATTCAAATGTAGGAATGGCTGGGAGGTTGTAGGCGGTATAATTCGGAATAGTTACGTCTCGAAGATATCTGGAGTCAAATGATTGAATTCACTGAGATATACATCTGGAGACATTCGCTGTGTGTTTTGAACAAATCGGGTTTGTGGAGGTGTAATGTACAGAAGATTCTCTGTGTAATATTTTAATTTATTGACATGTATAGTGTCACTGTCTCTATTGAGGGGTTGATTGGGGCGATCTATTCGAACTACATTGGGTGAGATTATTTCAATTATTGTATATGGTCCAGTAAAATATGGTGCTAATTTACCTGTGTCCGGATGTCTATAATTTTTTACTAAAACAAGATCATTCACTTCGAAATGTGGTGTTCTTTGCTGCTTATCAAATGTTTCTTTATCTTTTTTATGCTTATTTTGGGTAGGAGAGCTTGTTATCTCTCGAGCTATATTTATTCAGGGTATGGGTTAAGATGAGTTCTTAGATCTGGGGGGACAACACTGAACATTAAGTAGGTGGGTGGAAAACTGGTGACAGAATGGGGTGTGTTATTATACATCTGAGTGACGCGCTTAACTAGTTGGGTCCAGGAAGCATTCGGATTTTCTATATAAGCTACTCTGAGTTTGCCTGTAATGGTCGCATTTAAGCGTTCTATTAAACCGTTTGCTTGTGCGTTATTGCTTGTGGTGAGCAGAGGTTGTATACCATGTGTTATTAGAAATTTACGGAATTTTTCTGAGGTAAAAGCGGGCGTTCTGTCAGATAACACACGTTTTAGAAATCCTTGTTTTAGTACAGTTTTGATGGTTTGAATGTAGGTTAGGGTACTGGTTTACTGGTTAAACCCCTTTGAAAGTGGTGAAAGCTTGTTGGCAGTTTTATGGTCGATTTGAAAGATGTAGTTTTCTCGGTGTTCGTAAGTGTTGTTTTTCGACGTTGTTGCGGACTTAGTAAAAATGTTATTCAATGATGTCAGGTTTAGATGTGAGTAAAAGTGCGACTTTCGACGTGGACACGTTTTGGGGTGAGATGTGTCACAGGCATGAAGGCGTCTTTGTGGCCTGTTAAGTGAGAAAAATTGTTGTGATGCGCTGTGTGACACGAGTGAGTGAATTGAATGGAAAGGTGTCACGTGAAGTCGTTGTTTTTGGTACAGCATCTAACTTGTTTCACCATGCATAACAAATTTACTAGTCATGGGTGGTGGTTGTACAAAACACATCGAGATATTTTGGCTGTTAGTGGATGTGGCACGTTTAGTGGCGACGATATGGAGCTTGTGTGGCTCGAGATTGATTTGTTGCTATGTCGCGCGCTAATAGATGGTGACCAATTGGAGAAAGTGATGGGGGAGTGTGTTGAAGTTTGTTGAGAGAGATGTGTGGATGATTCATAATTATGCATGTAAAAGGAAAGGACGAGGGAGTGAAACTATGTTGGATTTTTAACTTGTTTTGGGGAAGGACAGTTACTTTTCTAGTTGTGATTTTGAAGATATTGAATCTTTCGATTTTTGCAATTAAAAAAAATGCGTTTCACCTATGTTTATTAAAATTGGAATATATTTTTTAAATCGTTGATTATGGTAGTGCGAAAATTATCCTTGTAAAAGGGCAATGGCATGATAGTGACTTATAATTTGAATGGGGCCTTTACATAAAATAGTGAACATAGCTATGATTTTTGCAAAGTTTTGAGTATTTGATAAAGAATTGGTGTTTTGGTATAAAAATAAGATATTAAGAAAAACACACAAATAAGTTTAGAATTAAGATTCAAGTAATCAAAAAAATAATGATTTTTTTCAAATGAAAAATTAAAAGTAATGAATTAAAATGTATAAGTTGCTTAAAATAAAGTAAAAATTGATAAATGAGGGTGTAAAATTTTTAAAATTTGAATTAAATTATATAAAATGGTAAAAATTGATTTGAAATGATTGCAGTGAAAATAAACATCAAATTTATGGAGAATCAAGCTGTGAGCATGAGGAGAGAGTTAAGTAGGTTTTTAAAACTTACAGTTTTGAGGATTGTTCAGTCAGGAGACTTGGTCTCTAGTTGTCCTCCTGATGACGCGGAAGACGCTCCATGTAGGACTTGTAGAAGCTTGTAGATTCTGTTTGGCGACGGCGGCATGTCGCCTGGAAGGTGGTTGCGTTGTAAGGCCGAAGGTGAGGAACTTGTCACCGGCTTATTTTGCGGGATTTTCGGCTGTGTCGTTGGGGTGAAGATTGCTTGGTCGTTTCGTTGGACTGGCGGGCTTGTTCATTCATATTTGCTCTTCCTCGCTTCTATCTGGACAGACTTCCTACCTTCTTTGTTGTGGTGTTCTTCGTTGTGGTCATCCTGTCGACTCTCGCTATAGCTGTGGTAACCGAGGGTCAAACCTGTAGTAACCGAGGGTCAAACCTGTAGTAACCGAGAGGGACAGTCAGGGCGTGGAGAGTTTTCTAGTACCTCTCTGCACCTTGGAGGACCTTTAACAGTTCTCACAGAGAACAGACAGTCGTGGTCAAGGCAGAGTGGAAAGCTTAGGAATGTCCACACACAAAAAACGAAGAGACACAGTCGTAGTAGGAAAGTTCCGTGAACAGATAAAAGTCGAGCTAAGAGCAAGATGGAGATAGAAGAGACTTACTGTCTATATGGTCGACGAAGTGGACCTGGGTACTACCGACATGGGCCCACGCCGATGGTGAAGTTTCTATAAGTAACATTTCGGCTAGGGCAGATGTTTTATATCTTTGCCGAGGGGGGGCAGGCGAGAATTTGGACTTTGAATGGGTGCAAAGTGCGTGGGGTGGCTGCGGCATCCTCCACACCCTTTAGACCTGATGGCAACGGGCTGCCAAATTCCTTTTTAGGGTTGTTGGATTGCTATCTCGGTCTCTTTCTTAGCTCAGCTCTTAATCTATTACATAGTTTTATTTATTCATCCTCAGTTTGTACAAAGTACATTACATATGGTGATGCAATGACACATGCCAATCATGCGTATAATTATTTATAGACGTGTTTCTATATACAACATGACAATCTTGTTATAAGTATTATACAATATAGGGTTATTGGTTTAAAATACCATATATATGATAACCGAGGGTCTCTCTCTGTGGTGTGGTGAACGAGAGGGGCAAACCTGTAGTAACCGAGAGGGACAGTCAGGGCGTTGAGAGATTTCCAGTACCTCTCTGCACCTTGGAAGACCTTTAACAGTTTTCACAGAGTACTGGCTGTCGTGGTCGAGGCAGAGTGGAAAGCTTGGGAATGTTCACACACAAAAAAACGAAGAGACACAGTAGTAGTAGGAAAGTTCCGTAAACAGATAAAATTCGAGCTAAGAGCAAGATGGAGATAGAAGAGATCTTACTGTTCTACATGGTCGATGAGTTGGACCTGGGTTCAACCGACGAGGGCACACGCTGATGATGAAGTGACAATTTTTTCGGCTAGGGCAGAGGTCTTATATATCTTTGCCGAGAGAGGAGGTATGCGGGAGTATATTGGCTTTCAGCGGGTGCAAAGAGCGTGGTGCGTTAGCGATATTCTACACCCAATGACCTGATGGCAACGACCTGCCAAATTCCTCTTTAGAGTTGTTGGACTGCTATCTCGATTTTAGACGTTTTTGGACTTCTATCTCAATCTCTTGCTTTAGCTCAGCTCTTAATCTAATACATAGTTTTATTTATTCTCCTCGGTTTGTACAGAGTACATTAAATATGGTGATGCAATGACACATGTCGATAATGCGTATAATTATTTATAGATGTGTTTCTATTATACAACATAACAATCTTGTTATAAGTATTAAACAGTATAGGGTTGTTAGTTTAAATTACCATATATATATTTTTAAATTTACATTTTGTTATAACACCAAAATAATATTTTACTACCTCTTACAAATATGAATTTTCTTTGCGCGCGTGATATAATTTTATATATCGAAAATCACAAATTTTAATTATAGAATAATAATTTAAAAATTATATGTGTTAGAACATTGTATATAAATAAGTGAACTTATTTATCAAGTTTTATATTGGGTATAGGAAAGGTTTTCGCAAATAATTGCCTAATACTTCAATATTTGGTTCAATGAGCAAAGATATTGATAGGATTAGCTCTGAGATATATATTGATTTTAGCTGACAACCTTGCCCTTTTTTATCAACGAATATTGCTTATCACTTGCTGTAAACTTTGACATATTCGTTAATAAAATATATTTAAAAATTATTGTAACTTATAAAATAATGGAAGGTTATTGCGGGTTTCATAAGTATTTTAAAGTAAATAAATATATACGAGTATATTTAATGAAATTTCAAGTTTTGAAAATTAACCACGCTAAGCTCATTGAGACAGTTGTATCTTTCAATTACATAACAATTAGAACTATTTTACACGCTTATGATTCTTTTAAAAATTAAACAATTATCTATTTCCCTTACTGCAATTAAATATTATTAAGAGGGCCTGGCTAACGGGAAAGAACAACAATGAGTTTTTAAATGGGAAAAGTGACCTCTTGCGGTCGATTTAGCAGAGTATTTGAATCTATGAAATTATAATTTAAAACAAAATAATATTTTTATATAACATTTCCTCCCTGTGAAGAAAATAATATGAGTTTATTCAGAGAAAAGTGATAAAAAATATAGTTAAAAAAAAAAATGTTTGATGGAAAGAAAATAACGTGAGAAGTGATATTCACATATCATATTGGTTTTTTATATGGTAACCAATAGACAGGAAAGTACAAAATGATGCACATATAAATAATAAAAATATTGGTAAAGAGTGAAAAGTGGCAAAGAGAGAAAATAAATTGGTGTTCCATCATCGTATTGGCTTATTGTGAACCAATAGATTGGAACGACATAAGAAAATGATACATAATGTGATGATTGTTAACAAAAGAAAAAAGGTTTTCCATAATCGTATTGGCTTATTGTGAATCAATAGATTGGAACGACATAAGAAAATGATACATAATGTGATGATTGTTAACAAAAGAAAAAAGGTTTTCCATAATCGTATTGGCTTATTGTGAATCAATAGATTGGAAATAGGCAAGAAAAAATACACATATTTTATTAATGAGGAAGGAAAATAAATGTATAATAAATTACAGAAGTATGTGAATAAAAAATAAAGAAGAACAACATAGAAAACAATATAAAAAAATAATTGGCAAAATATATATGGCAATGCCAAAACATTTTATAATTATAAGAAAAAGGCATTTATGAGAAAAAGCAATAAGTTGAGACAAAGTTTATATACAAAGGAAAATGTGCAAATGAGGAATGAACATGTTAAGATTTAAAAAAGGTAATGGTAAGAATAATGAATGGTCATTTAAAAAAGAATCAAGGTGACCAAAAACAAAAGTTGAAATTTACATATTTTGGTCTCGCTAAATTTACATATTAGTTAGGTACGCTTTCAGATATTACATATGAAATAAGTAATGGGTAAAAATGATTTTTTTTTAAAATAATAACATTAAGTAAGGAGATTAAATAAGAAAATATCAAAATATTAAAAGTTTGGGAATTTCAGATATAAAATAGAAATGTGTGTGAAGCTATAAGATATAGTGGTCATATGATAAGCAATAGGGAATTTGGAACATATTGAAAAAAAAATGATAATATGAGAAACATCAAGGTTTAGCTATTTTTTAATAAAGAAATTGAATGTGAGAAATATGTTAATTTTTGTTGTTTTCTTGGCCGACTGTTTTACATATGGTGTTAGAAAATTATAGTTGTATATGGTTCAGCTTAAAATGCAAAGGTTTAAAGGTAAAAATATGGAATGAGAAATATTATATTTAGGTACAAATTATGCAGAACAAAATAAGGTTTTGAAATATTAAGAGGCGTTGTGCAACTTAGAAGGAAAAACAGCAATGGCAAAATAATTTGAATGATTTAACAAAAATGTAAATAACTATACTAAGCGATTGATACTATTGTAAACATGAGTGAGCAATAAAATGTTATAGAAAACTGCGAAAAATATTAGATACAAAGTACTTCGAAATAAATGGATGATGCTGGCTGGAGCTGATTTCCGAAGATGGCTGGATGGGCCAGTGGTGTGATGACTGGATTTGGCTGTAGATGGAGATGACTTGTTGAAGCTATGGTTGTTTGTTGATTCTATGGTTGTTTGTTGACTCTTTGGTTGTTTGTTGAAGCTATGGTTGTTTTTTGAGAAGGCTATGCTTGCTTGCGAAGAAGGCTATGTTTGCTTGTCTTGGGCTATGTTTGCTTGAATTGGGCTATGTTTGATTTGCATGATTGAAAATAAGCTATGTTTGTTGATGTCTATTGTTGATTAGAGAAAGCTATTTTTGATTGGAGTATCTGCATATTTGAATTTTAAAATTTTGCCTTTGGTATATTGAACAAACAGGTAAATATCCTGTCGGCTATTGTTATATTTAACAAAGAAAATGAATGAGATTTTCTGTTGTATTCTTGATCAGATATTGTTTTAATTGAACCCATGGAATATATATAAAAACAATTTGATAAAAGTAATGCCCGGCTTAAGGCGAGTAAAATAAGGAAAACAAAAGATTATTTACATAATGTACAAACGTTTTGAGTTTTTAAAGGGAAAGAGTGACCTCTGGCGGTCGATTTAGCAGAGTATTTGAATCTATGAAATTATAATTTAAAATAAAATAATATTTTTATATAACATATATATTAAGAAAATATGCATATATTGGATTCATAAATATTTTTATTATTCTGATATTTCGAGGGGCAACTCGCCTCTCTTTATCGAGTATGTTTGTGTTTCTTACTAAAACACGTGAGAACGCGTGTATCACTCTCGTTCTACAAGACCAAAGAAATATTACAGTTAAATATTACATTTTTTGTATATATACAGCTAATATTAATATATATATATAATATTATACATAATTATTGTTGTTTTATCTACTTATATATTTACAACAGAGCAATTGTAAACAATTTTGTGTATATATATAATTATGAATCAATGTTAAACAATTTAAAAAAATAAAATAATGAATAAATATAAAGTATATACATCGTTATTTTCAAATAATTAAGATATGAATTCTTTATAAATGTCTGGAAAATTAATTTTACTGTTTATACTTTGTTTATCCTCGGCAGAAGCCCAACTTTCTAAAAACAATCTACAATGCTTTTCTGTAATATTTTTGCATATAAATGATGCCTGTTTGAAGTCTGGTACATGATTATTGTTTAGGGAGTGGTCTCTTGGAGGGATAATGGCTAATATTTTTTAAGGCTGCTTTATGTTGATTGATACGATCCTTAAGTGATTTACCGGTTTATCCTAAATAAGTAGCTTGACATGTTTGGGAGGAAATTTTGTAAATTACATTGACTGTATTTTCTTGGTTTGATGTATTTTTTTGTATCTGAATGGCGTAAGATTTGTCGAAGATTTTGTGCAGATTGATATGTTGTAATTATATTATGTCCCTTAAAAATTCGGGCATTCTCTCTGAGCCGTAGCTATATGGAATAGAACAATATATTTTTTGAGACTGATCATGGCTATTATTTGTAGGTATAGTTCTATGTTTGTGAAAATGTTTTTCAATAAATTTTTTGGGATAATTATTATTTCTCAATTCTTTGAAAATTATATTTCTTTCTTCTGTTGCAATATTCCTATTTGAGTGATGTCTTTCAATTCTTATGTAAATAGATTTTACTACGGCTATTTTATTATGTATGGGGCCAAAGGATCTGAAATTCAAATAGTTTCCGGTGTGAGACCCCAAAGGCTTTACCAATTACAGGAAGCAATCTTCCATATAGGCAGTGCATTTCATACATTTCTGGTTCTCGTCTTGGAAACAATGGGAAAAAATTTCCAGCGGGCATTTAGGTCCCCAGATCAATCACGGGAGCGGAAGTCAGAACTAATTTAGAAATCCCCCGCATGAGCCTCTCTCCACCCCCGGCGCTTCCGGTCATAAAAACGACCCCGGCTCGATTGAGGTCATTTCTGGCCCCTGATTTACACAAGACCTTCGCCATCTTGGCTGTCACCGATTGTCGTCAATGACATTCACTCAGCTCGGAAATCCCAAGGAGTTCACATCCCGATTCTTACAAAAACATATTTAATTATATTGATATAATTATATTAATATTATATTTATAAATAAATTTAATTCTCAAAACACCGCCTTCAAATTAATTTTAAAAATATCGATTATTTTCCCAACACTCCCAAACAACTTATTACATGTTATCCACATAAGATAAACATCCAACACTCACGACCAATACGCAAAATTCAGATCTAAAGGCCAAATACGAACAAAAAACACGCACATTACCACTTAAAAGATAGGATAAGCTTAAAAAAATAAGTAGTAAAGCCTTCGAGCTTACGTTTCTTCCGAAAGGAAGAAACGACCATTTTAAAAGGGTCGAGGACTCTCCTCGAACCCTGTATTAAAAGATTCGATTCCGGTCACGACCTCCCGATAACGAAGTGGATATCGGGCGAGCATAACTTGAGTGCCCTAGGGGACCGCATAAAAACCCCTAGAACGCATTAAGGCTCGGGACAAATTAATACAAAACACTCGGCCTTGAGATCTTTAAAGACAATGCAACCCTAAAAACATTACAACAAATACCAATACAACCTTAGGTTAACTAGATTCCCGTGTCTCCTGTACACATAATTTTAGCACGTTTTCTTTGAAGTTTCTTCTAGAAAGAACGAGCTGACTCAATTCGATTCAATTTGATTTATTTCAAACAACAAAATATAATTACATTACGATTTAATGCGATTTAGTTGTATTTATAACACAAAATAAAACAGAAGAAGAAAAAACAACAAAAAGAATGATGATAAGTAACAATAAAATTATGCCTATCTTCAACCTGTTCTAATAATCCATAAAGGACCTCTGGGACGTTTGATCTTTATTTCCTAAGAGAAAATCCGGCTGAAGAAAGAAGAATATTGACTTCACGAATATGACATGTAGCTTCTTCAATTGTGTCTGCACCAGAAAGCAAATCATCAACATAAAAATCGGTTTGTACTATTTTTGAGGCCACTGGGAAAGTTGACACCTTGTCCCTTGCAAGTTGATGTAGGGTACGCATGGCGAGATATGGCGCACAAGACAATCCATATGTCACATTCAGTAGTCTATAATCCAATAAAGGTTCTGATGGGTTTTTTCTCCATAAAAATCTCTGGAAACCACAATCCCTAGAATCGATTCTTACTTGGCGATACATTTTCTCTATATCTCCTGAAAAAGCTATTGGGCCTGTTCGAAATCTTATCAGAATGTTGAAGATATCCTGTTGTAGTTTTGGTCCTTCATGAAGAAAGTCATTTAGAGATTTGCCATTGCTAGTTTTGCAAAATGCACCAAAAACAACTCTCAATTTAGCGGTAGTGCTTTGCTCCTTAAAAACACAATGATGAGGTATATAATAACATTGTCCTGAAGGTGTATCCAGCTCATCACTGGGAATAAGCTCTATATGATTGATTATAAGATATTCGTCCATGAAATCAAAATATTGTTTTAGGATACTTGGAGATTTTTGTAATTTTCTTTCAAGTGATAGAAATCGTTTCAGAGCATTGATCCTAGATTCGCCAAGAGTTGGCAATGTTCTGAATGGCAGTCCAACATAGTACCTTCCATCTTCCAGAATTTTGAGGTTATTAATATATATTTCTTCACACAAAATATCTTCTCTGGTTAAAGATTTGGCAGAGGGTACTGACTCCAGCTCCCAGAATTTTTTGAGAAAATAATCTTGTTCCTCCGACGCGAACATAGGTATATCTTGATTGGAATTTTCACCTGGCAGTAATATTTTACCTGTAAGTAACCATCCCAATTTGGATCCGCACGCAGTGGGTCCAGAAAAATTTTGGAATCTAACCTTCCCGTTAAATAAGCATGGAGCAAGCTCTGCTCCTATCACTTAATCAATCTGGCTAGAATAGTCAAAATTGGGGTCAGCCAGCAGTAGATTTTTCAAATAAGGCCAATTATCCTTTTCTATAACGAAATTGGGCAATTCTGATGTGATCTTATCAATGACTATAGGATTGGCGTTGAATATTAGGTTTGAGAAATGTGGGCTAAATTGGAGAGAGACCTCACCCATTGATTGTTCTACAAGTTTGTTTCCCAAATCAAAAACTGTAGTTTTACATTCAGCAAGAGGAAGATTTAATTTCTTTTTCGACAACCATTTGTTATAAGACACCTTTGAGAGCCTGTATCTATGAGGGTTCTACATGTTTGAAGAACCCCGTTTTCGATTTGACCTTGATTAAAGCCGTAGAGAGTAATATCCGATCATGACTTTTGTTGTCTGCAAAACATGAGACACTGGCATTGGTCAATGGAGATATGTCCGCAACAGGACTTAACATTTCTGGTTTGAACTGATGCAAAAGAGTATGATGTCTCTTATTACATGATTTGCAATTTTGCGTGAAGACGCATTACGATACTCTATGGTTAGATCTTAGACAGTTGTAACATAGACGATTATCTTTTACAAATGTCCATCTTTCAGGTATCATCATACCATTAAACTTAGGACATTTTAACAAAAAAATTTCACCTTTACATACGACGCATGACTTGACTCTTCTATCTATACTAGAGCCAGAGGCAAATGTTGCTGAATGAGAATGAGTGGATTTATTCATTTTGTAGAATTGTTTTGAATTTTCTTTATTCTGAAAACTCCCGAGACTTCCAGCAAATCTTTCCAGGAAAGAAATCATCTTTTAATACGATGGATATTCTTTCTCAAGCAAACTCATCTCCCATTCCTTTCTTATTGAACGATCAAGATTTGATTGAATTTTATATGAATTAAAATCATATCTGATAAAGTATTACGTTCCAATTCAAGGATAGATAGATTCTGAATTCTTTCGTTACAAGTGTCCAGGAGATCAAGTAAATCTTTAGTCGATTCTTGTTTTACATTTTTTAGATCATGCAAATTTTGAATTTGTTTAAAAGCCAATTCACTTTTTTGTCGAATCTATTGACCAAGGTTTGCAAGGCAATAGGATAATTTTCATCAGAAATATTGAACGCCCTAATAAGTCTAGCGGCATTTCCTTTTAGTGCAGAATTTAAATATTGAAGTTTTTGAAAATTTCCCAGTGTTGGATTTTGATCAAAAGATCTAATAAAAATTTCCTTAAAACTCAGCCAATCTGAAATATCACCACTAAAGGTGGGCAATTGAAATTTGTGAAGTTCTAAATTGGTTTCACCAGAAAATGTATTTTTATTTAAATTTCCCAGCGATCTATTTATTTTTATCAAAAAGAATTGATTTTAGACTTTGCCTCAAAGGATACCTTAAATTTTTCTTCAGCATTAATGCCTTTATATTTTACTAATTTCACATATTGATTATCAAAGCTAGCTTTTAAATTTAACAAGTCTTCTTTATTTTGCATAAGTGCGTATTTATCATTGCCTTATAAATTATATTCTACATCTGCTTTTATCAATTCTAAACTTTTAATCAGAGATTCAAAAATTAAGATTTCTGTTTCCATATTTTAAAGATTAGTATTCAAAACCTTACCTTTCTTTATTTCTATGGCTTCTAAGAACTTTCTATTTCTTCTAGAAAGAACGAGCTGACTCAATTCGATTCAATTCGATTCATTTCAAACAACAAAAGATAATTACATTACGATTTAATGCGATTTAGTTGTATTTATAACACAAAAGAAAACAGAAGAAGAAAAAAAAACAACAAAAAGAATGATGATAAAAAACAATAAAATTCTATGAATATGAATTATAATTAATTAATAAAATACAATAATAATAATAAAAAATAAAACCTAACACATAATATAAACGCGATTCTGGGAAGGATCATGTTTCCACCCACAAGTCGCACAAGAGACAAAAAATCTATAAGGGCAAATAAAACTCGGAAATCTCCGCGTGACCTAGATACATTGGCATGCAACTTTTATCACTAAGAGATTTTGCATATCTCTCTACATACATATTTTTTCTTACCCCATTCATTTACCTTTTTTATTTTTGAAACCCAAATGCTTAATCAAATATTTACCATTTATATAACAACCTTTTTTTTTTGTTATAAACCAATTTTACTATTTCAACCACTCAACAAATTTTTTTTTACGAAAACTCACTTTGTTTTCTTTTAATTTTAATCTTATTTTGATTTCCCAAAGCCCTAACAGCATATTTCCTCGATTTAGTTTTCCATACCTCGAGTTGAATTGATTGGCATTTTTTATTTTTTCCTTTTACTCAACAATGCACCAACGCGCATTCACTTTGATTTCTATTATTATTTTATTTTGTTTTCCCAAAGCCCTAACAGCATATTTCCTCGATTTAGTTCTCCATACCTCGAGTTGAATTGATAGGCATTTTTTATTTTTTCCCTTTTACTCAACAATGCACCAACGCGCATTCACTTTGATTTCTTTTAATTATTTTTTTTAAATTTTGATTTCTAAAAGCCCTAACAGAAAAATTCCCTCGATTTAGCTTTCCATAACTCGAGTTGAATTATATAGGCATCATCATTGTATTTTTTTTATTCCTTCTACTCAACAGTTATTTCACCAACACCAGTCGCTCTTATCCTTTTTATTTCACCTACGATACTTGTATATAGCCTAACAGTGCCCATAATTAATATTTCCCCACAAAATTACTTTTCTCTTACAGAATTCACTTCAGGCTACCCCTTTTTGAATTCTTCACAAGTAGGGGACGCATCTGTGATAATTTGTATATAGAAATATGTAATCCCACCACAATCTATACAATGTATCGTCAAAATATTGAAATAAAAGTTAGGCTTCGCGAAAAAGAGAGAAGAGCAATTACCAGGATTGCATCATCCAGGAAGTAAAGGTCACTACCCAGGACCCATAAAACTAATGTTCAAAGACCTTCTTCTTCCTGGAAGATGGCAATCATGACGACGATGGAGGTACCAACAACCAATCACAGTTAAGCATGAATAACTAATAGTCAACCAGAGGTAACCACGTAGGACGATCCCAACCAATGAGAAGACGAGAGAGTTAACGAGGAAGATCTCGGACTGAAAGTTAGGTAGTAGGCAGGCGACCAGGCTAGAAGCAAGGCGTGCTCAACTCCGACTCCAACCAAGGTAAATTTCTCTTCGATCATGTGAAAGGCAAGGTACCTCCTCCAGTCCCAAATCTCTCACTTATCGCGAAGTCTATGTTCTATCCTATCCAGGTTTTCGTCTCATTTTTTCCCCTGTGGAAGCCCACCATTCAACCAACGACTGCACCACAATCATCAACCTCCACCATTCACCACAAGTCACCAATCCCACAGTAAGTCATCAGGATCTTACATATTATAGTGAGTCGACAGGATCTATTCGGATCTCACATAGAGTCGACAGGATCTAAATCGAAAATCTCACATATATGTTGTAATATATTCTTATATATACCAATATATCATATGTAATATAGTATAATAACCAAAACTGTTAAAACAATTTAAATCGTCAGTTCGGCTATCATGTAATGCATGACAAAATATATTTTGATTGAGTGACAGCCGCCAGGACAGGAAAAAGTCCAAAAAAACATGACGGGGTTACCCGGTGTGCCCCCTTCTTGCTCAAACATATCAGTCCACTTTGAGACACGATGATTGACAGACCCCTCTCTACAAAACTGCCCTGACCGGCGTCGGCTTCCCTTACTCTCTCGCCATCTCTATGGTGACATCCAACATGTCTCGTCCTTTTGTGCAATCCCAAATCCACGCCTGAAACAACATTAAACATTGTGGCCACCACGACTTCAACCAACATGCCACACTACAGTTATCTAAATAGGATAACAAATTACATTACTACATATATTGTTGCATCATGGCTAATGAACCTATTTTATTTTCAATTTGTAATATCATTTCTCATATATTTTAAATTCAAATTTATATTTTATATTTATTTATTTTATTAGACAGAATATATGTATTATAGAATCACCATTTGTATTTTGGTACACTGTGTGACTTCACTGCTCTCTTTGATGTGAGAAATAAATAGATTTATTCTGGACACTACTTAAAGTAGAGTTATCTCATTATTCTCTTATATAAATTTGTAGGATGGTTGAAACACGCTCTGGTAAGACGCAAGACCCGGCACAGGAGAGAATCAAGGTTGAAGAGTCTGCCAAGCCGCAAACAGGTGCAACAATATTAATATGAAAATATAAGAAAAATAGAAAGATGGTATTATTGGATGGATATTGGCATTGCCTGACCGCTCATGTGAGCAATTTTAGATGGCAGTGCGCCATCTAGTAGAACAAAAACCAACTAAACATTGATATGGATTTTTCCAAAGATATTTGGCCAATCCAATTTCTTGATGATTAAAATATTTTTCAACCAGGTATGAGAGGTCAGATAATGCAAATTTTGTTTTCAATATATACATATATTGTGGCGATCAATGATAAAAGGTGCACAGTGCAATTGTTAAATATTTAATTGTTACATTTCTAAAACGGGAAGAAAAAGAAAAAAATTATATATTTGTTCTGTCCACAATCTTAAAAGTCTCTTTCCCTATATATAATTTATATATATGTTAAATAATTGTTTTTAATTTATTTTCTATTTACAAACAGACATATGAAAATATCGTGACATTACTTCCTCTCCAAAGGAATAACGTCTATATGTCCTTTACTATTAACACTATTTGAGGACAGCCTAGATATTTGAGTACCATTTTTCTGTTGTTCACTGTCATTGTAGGTCTTCATGCATAACAAATATAAGACATTTCTGGACCTAGTCATCCTGCAAGATTCGTCCACTGTTACAACTTCGCAGTTAACATATGATATATTCTTTGTAACCTGTATGTTTCAAATTATTTTTAAAGAGCTTCTCGGATAGACCACCTACGGGTGTAAAAATTCAGACAACGTCGCCAATATTGTTGTGGACAGGCCTATGTATAGCATCGTGTCGTATTTTAGATATTTCCTGATTTTTAAGTGTGTGTAAGCGAGATAGCAGGCGTGCGTCTTCAGCATCTATCATAAACCTGCTTATTTTTCGTCTCCTTAATAAACTGGCTGGTATGGCAATACAGTGTCTTTGTTTCTGCCTCTTCTCCATCATCAAGATAGAAGAGAAAAAACCTATATTTTACTGCTTCTTTTGGTATTATCGGAAAAAGTAACAAACGGTAAGATAGAGTCCCAATTATTATTCTCTACGCCAACGTACATAGATAACATTTCTACCAGTGTCTTATTGAATCTCTCAGTCAAGCCGTTTTTGAGGGTGGATAGGCTGTCGTAAAGTGCTGTGGCATTCCGCACATTTTGGTAAGTTAGTTAATGGGTTTTGCTTGAAATGAGAGCCCTATGTACATAAAATTCCTCTATAAACTCATTGTTTGAGGATAAGGTCATTCAATATATATATTGATACTTCAAAAGCTCCTCCGGTTGTTATTGTTTTGTTATTGCATATTTAGTAAGGTAATCAGGGTAAACGAACACCCAAAGGTTGCCATCTCTAGTCAAAGGGAATCTACCCAACACGTCAACGTCTATTTTCTGGAAGGATGCTGAGGCGGGATATAGGCTTAAGATTTCCAGGCGGCAGTTGAGGGGTATGCTTCTACGTCGTTGTCACTTTTCTACAATGTCCGACATAAATACGAAGAGTTCTGTAGAGCCCTGACCAATAAGATATTTTGCGTATCCTGTCATACGTTTTGACAAACCCTAGATGTTCGGCTGTAGGAGCGTTATGGAGGTATTATAAGGACTTTTAAAGATAATGTCTTTGGAACCACTAACAACCAAGAGTGTCCTAAGAGATCATAATTTCATTGTAAAGTATGTTATTAATAATGGAAAATATTTTAAAACTCAAGCCTTCACAGTTTTATATTATATTTGCCAGTAAAGAGTCTAGTTTTGTTCTTTTCAACATCAATCAACAAAGCCAAGGTATACTTTCTTCTGCTTCTTCCGAAGTGTCAGATGATGGGCTTCTAGAAAGTTGCGACCATTTTTATGACAAAAAACATCTCATACCCCTGAATTCTCAGATCTCATCTTTCAAGACGATCAGAAGGGTCTTTCAAATTCGCACGAGGAATGATGTTGTATAGTTTTCTCTGCTTGAGCTAGAGTTCGGAAGGCGTTTTTTAAAATACCTTCTTTAGTTCAACCAAAAAGAGGCAAAACCATAGCCACTTGCATCGGTATGAGGGTAGATTGGCGGAGCCTCTTCAAAGTTTCCCAAAACGGTTTCAGAAATTAAACCTGACTTTGATTGTTTAAACAAGCTTCTTGCCTGTCAAGCCACATAAGCTTTTCCCCTTCTTTAGCAATTCGTTCAACGGTCCTATTATTCAGCAAATCTCTTATTGAATCGTGTATAGTCGGAGCGGAGACCCAAAAAGCTCTTGACTCCTGATAAATTCTTTGGTCTTAAAATCCCATCGCTGCTTTTACTTTGTTTTGGATCAGGATAAATACCGTGCCCATCAATTAAATACCCCAATACTTTAATTTGTATATAACCTAACTTACATTTCTCAGAGTTGAGCTTGATATCTACTTTATTGAAGCATATCAATACCATTTCCAGACGTGGTTGATGTGCGTCCATAGTTTTAGAAAATGCTTTATGTTATTCAAGTAGAAGAGATAGATGGTCCACCTAAGTCCACGTAGGAGGTTATCCATAATTCACTCAAAGGTTGCGGGAGAATTACATAGGCCAAAGGCACTACTTAAAGCTCAAAAATGTCATCAGGGGTTACGGAAAAGTCTTCTCACGGTAGGTCTCATCGAATTTCATCTAGCAATATCCATATTTAAAAGCCATAGTAGAGAAGATAGAAGCTTCTCTCAAAGGGTCCCCAGAGTATCATTAAATCTAGGTAACGGGTGTACACCTTTCCTGGTTATCTTATTCAAGCGATGATATTTCACACAAACCGCCAGGTTCGAGTTTATTTTTAACTAAAATGACAAGAGAGGACCAGAGACTATCAAAGGGTATACTTATTTTAGATTTGAACATCTTGTCCACTTTTTAAAATAATGTTTCTTACGCGCTCGTGAGCCCTTTCCCGTTTCTTATGACGGACTCCTATTTGAATTTCCTTTTAGTCACCGTCGCATTATGACAGGAGGGAGGTTCATCATAGCGGAAGACGCATGCGCGAGCTACAGGAAAAGTAGTTTTAAAAATATCTTTCTGAGAAACAAAAATATCGAAAAAATATATTTACCGTATATTTTAGAGATAATCCCTTACTAGTAAACGAAAAATTATTGTTCCGAAAACTCATTACGATCAAATATTTTATAAAGGAGTGCTTTAGGGTAATAAAATCTCTATATAGGCATCGTCTCGAGTTAAATTCGTTGCACATATATGCATTACTTCATCATAATAATGATAATTTTGATGTTAATTATGAAGATTTTGATGATTGGATCTATAATACTATAAAAACGCCATATAAAAAATAATTTCATTTTAATGAATAGTTATGAGCTAAGCTTGGCAAACCTGAAGCCAAGTGTAATTGATTGTTTTCAGGTTGAAGTTTTGGTGGTTTAAAATGCTAATTATTTTTGTTGAGATATGAAGTGTCGATGTTGAATGGAAGACCGGTTTTAACAACAAATATGGTTTAAGACCGAGGCGTTTTCAGACCATGAAGTCTCTAATAAAATATATTTATGATATCTAATCGGATATAAAAACTAGACATTTAAGAGAGACCAGGGCCCTAATACAATAAACCATATTTCCGATATTTTATACAGTTTCATTGTTATCAGGATTGAACGAGTCTACAAAGACTTTTAGACATAGAGCTACTCTGAAAATACATTGAAAATTGGTGAGAAGATGTGTGGACAGGCAGACGTTACAACTTAAAAAAAAAATATCGTTGAATAGTTCCATCCATGACAAAAGAGGGGCTTAGATGTCGTTAAGTCCAGAAACCAAAAATTAAAAATTATTTTTCTAATACATTATTTTTGAGTGTATTAACTTGATAAAAGCAAATAGAGTGGTATTTTATAACGGTTGACTCTGAAACAAGAATTAAATATACAAATGAAAAAATTTATAAAAGCAGATAAATATTTTTAAAAATGATTGAATTGCATTGTATCTGAGCTACTGTATTGCACTTTGAAAATATTCATAAACATAGAAAAAGATACGTATCTGAGACGGTAATATTTCTGACCTCTTAGTTTGGACTTTATTTAAATTTCTGTGAGTTTTTATTTTATATCAAAGGTTGGAAAAAGTTAGTTTACAGAAGAAAATTTATGGCACGATAGAAGTTTCAAATATAAACATGTCAATTCAAGTTGTAAATGACATCCCTGGTTAATAGCAGGGAAGTCTGGAGATAGAGGGAAAGATATTAATGACTCAACCCTCTTTCTCTCCTGATATAGCTCCATCTCACATTTCTCTGCTACCCACAAATTTTCCCGTTATATTATTTCTGGTAATATTTTATCTCGCCATTTTTATTGAAACTTAGTAAACAAATACAGCAACACCCCTCTAATATGGATTTCAAGGGACCGCCAAAATATACGTATTTTAATGTACAATCGTAAAAAATATATAATATTAATTATTTGTATTTTGGCGATTAATAAAACTAAAAAAAATACAGAGAAATGATAAATATTTTGAGAAATTTACTTTCAGTTTAAAAAATAAAATCCATATATTAACGAAAATTATATTGGGGAATCCGATTTTTTCATCGATTTAAATGTTGTGGTGGGTGGGACAACAGTAATGCCCGAATTATTGAAAATCCCCATTATTGACGTAATACGCAAATACGTAATAAAAGTAAAAATACGAATTATGATGTACTTATTTATTAACTATTTTCGGAACGCTTTCAAGCGTCAACTCTTTCTTTTAAAATGAATGAAATAAAATTTTTCTAATCATAGAGGATACTTCAATCGCCAAATTTGATTCACTACAAAATTCTCAATATATATAAAGGTACATATCTATTATAATATATAGGGAATATATAAAATATATATTTAGAGAGTGTCTAAACATATTGAAAATGCGTTTTATAAACGTATCTCTCGTTTATATTATTCGAATACCTTTTAAGATAACATAATTAACTACCACATTAACATATAATTAGCATTAAAATAATTCAGTGAATTGAGCAGTTTGTGTGTGTGAGATAAAATCAATGAAATATACAGTCGAATGAAATTTTTATTTTTCTCTGCGTTTCATCATCATAATGCTTATCTAATATCACACTAGTATACAAAATGAAAAAAAATTTTCTCCTCCTCAAATTGAGAAAACATATTCCTGGTTAATCTTTTGGGCTGATTAACGTGGTATCAATATATTTTTTAAAATTAGCTCATTTTTTTAAGTTACGGATATAATGCCATCCACCCATGATTTTCATATATTAGAGGTAAGGTTATGACATTAAACTTATTACTATATAAATAAATGCGCCAAAGAAAGTGCAAATGAAGAAACAATATTATACATATATGCATGTGTATATATTTTACTTCAATAATTGCCCTTATATATATATATATGGTAATTTAAGCCAACAACCCCATATTATATATAACTTATAACAAGATTTTAATGTTGTATAATAGAAACACATCTGTAAATGATTATACGCATTATTGACATGTGTCTTTACATCATCATATGTAATGTAATTTGTACAAACTGAGGATAAATAAATAAAACTCTGTAATAGATTAAGAGTTGAGCTAAGCAAGAGATAGAAGTCATAACGTCAAAATCGAGATAGATTTAGAATTCCCACAACAAGGTCTAAAAATGGACCAGACTACCCACACTCTTCACATCTGGTGGAATGCAAAGCCCCCTCTCACATCTGGTGACATGCAAAGCCCCCTTTCTCAGAAACGGCCCCTGTCGCAAAAGGCCCCCCGTCTTAACCTATAAATACAGTCACTTTACAGTCACTTGACAGTTAGTGCAGCATCTGTGCGAGCCCCCGTCGGTCGTACCTCAGAGCCATCTCATCCATCATGTAGACTAGTAAGAAAACTTCTATCTCCCCATCTTTCGCTCCTAGCTCAACTTTTATCTGTTCACGGAACTTTCTTAGTGCAACTGTGTCTTCGTTTTTTGTGTAGACATTTCCAAGCTTTCCACTCTGCCTCGACCACGACTGCCTGTACTCTGTGAGAACTTTTAAAGGACTTACAAGGTGCAGAGAGGTACTGGAAAACTCCCCATCCTGACTGTTCCTCTTGGTCAACACAGTATAGCGAGAGTCAACATTTTATCATCACAAAGTTAGTTGACAGGATTCTACAAGAGTCAACAGTACCTCAACTTATTTCAGATAGACGACAGGATGACCAAAACGAAGGATGACACAACGAAGAAGTAAGAAGACTGTCCAGATAGAAGCGAGAAAGAGCAAAGATGGAGGAACAAACTCGCCAGTCCAACGAAACAACCAAGCAATCTCACCCCCCAACAAGAGACGATATTTTAGGAGGAAACGCCGTCCCAAGGGACCTCCGCAGACCCGCTAACATATCGCCAACACCGGGAGCAAGCTGTCTGACCACCCCAACGACACAGCCGAACTTTCCGCAAGTCATGGAAATCGAGGAGCAGAATAACGCAAACCCAGTGAGAATTTCTCCACCTTCGACCTGACCTAGTCCAGACAATGCTCAAGGCAACAAGCCACAAACAAATTTACAGAAGCTACAAGCTTCTACAATATCTACATGGAGCGACTTCCACGACAGCAGGACGACCACCAAAGACCAAATCTCCTGACTGAACAATCATCACACCATTGTAAGTTTTTGAAAAAAACCTACTTTATCCTCAAGTTCACAACTTGATTCCCTATAAATTTTGTATTTTTATTTTCACTTTAAGCATTTTAAAATCAATTCTTACCTTTTTTATATAATTTTTTATTCAATTTTTAAAACTTTCACACTATCATTTATCAAATTTACTTTAATTTTTAATCAAATATTAATTTCAAGTTATTACTCTCAATTTTACTTTAAAAAAAATGTTCGCCCATCACGCATTTTTACCAATTTGCTAATTTTACATGTCTTTCCAAAATTTACCTAAAATGGTACTATCCAAATCTACAACTAAAAAAAAATCATTATTATTATTATTTTTATAAATCTCTCATTCATCATAATTCTCAACTTATTTTTGTTTTACTTATTAGTTATCTTTTTACCAAAAGACCAATATTTTTATCAATTCTTAAAATTTGGTAATGTTCACAATTTTAAGAAAGCGCCCAATTCAAATTATTTGTAACTCTCACGACATTGCCTTTTACAAGAATCATTTTATTTGCCATAATCAACGATTTAAAAAAGTATGTTCAAATTTTAAATATAAATTAACATAGGTGAAACGCATTTTTATTAATTGCAAAAATGGGAAGATACAATATCTTCATAAACACCACTAGGGAAAACAACTATCTTTCCCAAAACAAGTTAAAAATAAAGATTCACTCCACTTCACCGCCAGTAGCTAAATTAAGTCACAGCCTTCCAAAACTATTACAATCGTTAATATTCGAGGATAAATACACTCCCTCATCTTTCCTTTTACATGCATATTTAATCATCAACAAATCTCTCTCAACAAACGTTACAACACTCACACATCACTTTATCCAATTGGCAACATTTTTTGTGCGCGACTTAACACACAAATCCAAATCTTGAGCCACACAAGCCTCCACTTAGCTCTATATCGTCGCCACAATAAAATAATTTCACATTAAGCGTGCCACATCCACTAACAGTCAAATATTCTCAATGTGTTTCAAACAACCATCACCCATGACTATTAAATTTGTTATTTATGGTGAAACAGGTTAGATTTGTACCAAACTAAGACTTCACGTGAAACCTTTTTATTCACATTTCTCACTTCGTGTCACAGTGCCACAACACAAAACTTTTTCACTTTTCAGGCCAAAGACGCCCTTCACGCCTCTGACACTTCTCACCTTAAAGCGTGTCCACGTCGAAAGTCATATCTTTCACTCACTTCTAGCCTGAAATCATCGTATAACAATCTTATTAAATCTAAACAACTTCGAAAACACAAACACTTACGAATATCAAGAAAACACTTTTTTCAAATATACCAGAAATATGCCAATCTCAACAAGAGAGAAAATCAGTTTCAAGTAAACGACAAAAATAACAAACACCCCCATGATTGACCACCCACGACGATCCCGTGAAAAACAGGAGCAGTGACCGCCAGTAATAGGATCCCCCGAATCTATTTCAGTTACACCTCCATCCCTCACAAGGCAGATCTTGACCGCTAGCTTCATGATCGCCATTTTGAACACATGTGTCACACTACTCGTTTAGATTTCCTCGAGAATCTCACAAATCTCGCACATCGCCTTAATCACAACACATCATACATTAAACATTTTACATGTTAATTGATATCACCAATTAAAACAATTTGGTTAAGTCTTTTATATACTTTATGACGCAAAAGAGAAATCATTCTCTACATATCACCTTTTTGGATAAACGAGAATATTGTTCAATTTTCCACTACTTAACATTTATCTAATCATTATAATAATCTTTAATTATATTGTTATTTGTATAAAATCCTGAATAATTATTCTTATTTTACCTTTCAATTATATAATCAAATTTTTAATCCAACATGATTTTCAAAAAAAAAAAAAAACTTGGATCAAATTTACTTTTATTTTTCATGATATTATTTTAGTATTGCAAAACATCTAATTGTTTCTGAAATTATTTTTATTTTATTATTTATTATATATTTTATATATTACATGTTTAATTTTGTCCACTTACACTTTTTGTACCCGCAATCATATTTCTATATTTCAATTCACTATATTTTATTTGTTTAAATACCTTTATTATCTGACAATGTTTATCATCCACTATCGGGCATACGACAATCGTTTTCAACAATAATATTCTTTAACCACACACACACAATTCCCTAAACTTTATCATCACTATCTTTTCAGCCATTGCTTCAAACCATCGTAGAAAAAACGAGAGCACTGCTTGACAATTTTTTTATTATTTTTATTTCGTATTTCAACAAACTCTTTGAACACAGTTCCCCAGATTTAAAAATCCCAACTTCTGGTTCATTTCATCCGCAGAGCACAATTACCAACGCATGCACAAAGCGTTCACTTTTTTCAACTTTCAATTTTTTTTTATCAGCTCTAGCGGACCACATTCAACCTTTGATTTCGAGTCAAGTCAGACCACCTACGGTCGCTACAATTCACTTCTCGCATGGCTTTATTTCAATCCTTTCTCAATCATATTAATAAGCAACTTTTCTTCAACAACTTTTAACCCAATAACCCTACAATTGTGACAAAACACTGTAACCCTTATATAGAATCGCAAGTGAAACATTGCCAAGTAGGACCCTCAAGTCTATAGCCTCGCTTTGCACCTAGATCTAAGTATTTGGTTTACATGTGCACTTCTAACAATTGCATATTCTTCAACTGCTAACCCTTTCCAACGCCCGCCAATATTCTCTTAGAATGTGAATTTTTATGTCATGATTTTATTTTAATCATCTTTTTTTTTTTAAATCAAACAAAAATGTCATTTTTATTTCACTTTTATATATCCAAACAAATCATCTTGTTATAGCCCTTTTTAACCCTCACAGTTTAAATTAATTAAAAGAAATTTTAATTACTTACCTGTGTTAGAGAGGCTTTACCCGCTTAAACCAGGATAAACCCTTTCACTCCCGGGGCCCATCTATGCTAATTTAAGCCAACAACCCCATATTGTATATAACTTAAAACAAGATTTTAATGTTGTATAATAGAAACACATCTGTAAATGATTATACGCATTATTGACATGTGTATTTACATCATCATATGTAATGTAATTTGTACAAACTGAGGATAAATAAATAAAACTCTGTAATAGATTAAGAGTTGAGCTAAGCAAGAGATAGAAGTCATAACGTCAAAATCGAGATAGATTTAGAATTCCCACAACAAGGTCTAAAAATGGACCAGACTACCCACACTCTTCACATCTGGTGGAATGCAAAGCCCCCTCTCACATCTGGTGACATGCAAAGCCCCCTTTCTCAGAAACGGCCCCTGTCGCATAAGGCCCCCCGTCTTAACCTATAAACACAGTCACTTTACAGTCACTTGACAGTTAGTGCAGCATCTGTGCGAGCCCCCGTCGGTCGTACCTTAGAGCCATCTCATCCATCATGTAGACTAGTAAGAAAACTTCTATCTCCCCATCTTTCGCTCCTAGCTCAACTTTTATCTGTTCACGGAACTTTCTTAGTGCAACTGTGTCTTCGTTTTTTGTGTGGACATTCCCAAGCTTTCCACTCTGCCTCGACCACGACTGCCTGTACTCTTTGAGAACTTTTAAAGGACTTACAAGGCGCAGAGAGGTACTGGAAAACTACCCATCCTGACTGTTCCTCTTGGTCAACACAGTATAGCGAGAGTCAACACTTCATCATCACAAAGTTAGTCGACAGGATTCTACAAGAGTCAACAGTACCTCAACTTATTTCATATATATATATATATATATAGATGGAAATTTTGCCGGGAGGAAAATGATCTAAAGAGACAAGGGTCGCCTCTCCCGTCAAAATAGACGTCTAAAACAGACGCCATCTATTGACCGTCGCCGCAACTAGCGGCCTTTGTCACCGACCCGAGGCCGCTAGTTGCGGCGACGGTCAATAGATGGCGTCTGTTTTAGACGTCTATTTTGACGGGAGAGGCGACCCTTGTCTCTTTATATATATATATATATATATATGAAAAAACAATAGAAAAAAAATAAAAGATAAGTGGGTCAGGTGTTGATATTAAAAATAAAGAAGGCATCTCCTGACCACAAGCACATGTGCTTTTTAGATGGCAGAGCGCCATCTAGTGGAGTAAGAATAAACTAAACGTTTATTTAGCTTACTCCGAGATATTTGGCCAACCCAATTTCTTGATAAATCAAGAAAAGCCATCCACGAACGCCTTTCGCGCTGTTGGCGCTCGTCAGCGTGGAGAAGGCTGTAACCATTGCGACCAAAAATATTTTTTGGACCCAATGGCTTCCCGAGAAATCAAGAAATGGGTATTTAAGGCCAAATTTGCGTAAAGACGCTTAACACATGAAAAACAATAGAAAAAAATTAAAAGATAAGTGGGTCAGGTGTTGATATTAAAAATAAAGAAGGCATCTCCTGACCACAAGCACATGTGCTTTTCAGATGGCAGAGCGCCATCTAGTGGAGTAAGAATAAACTAAACGTTTATTTAGCTTACTCCGAGATATTTTGCCAACCCAATTTCTTGATAAATCAAGAAAAGCCATTTTTTTCTATTGTTTTTTCATGTGTTAAGCGTCTTTACGCAAATTTGGCCTTAAATACCCATTTCTTGATTTCTCGGGAAGCCATTGGGTCCAAAAAATAGTTTTGGTCGCAATGGTTACAGCCTTCTCCACGCTGACGAGCGCCAACAGCGCGAAACGCGTTCGTGGATGGCTTTTCTTGATTTATCAAGAAATTGGGTTGGCCAAATATCTCGGAGTAAGCTAAATAAACGTTTAGTTTATTCTTACTCCACTAGATGGCGCTCTGCCATCTAAAAAGCACATGTGCTTGTGGTCAGGAGATGCCTTCTTTATTTTTAATATATATATATATATATCAAATTACTTACTCTATCCTTATAAAATTTCGTTGAAAAACTTAATTTATTCACCTTTCATTTTCAAAATTATTAGGAGAATTGTTTTTATATATATGATGGGAGGTCTTAACAAAAAGCTGTGTATGCGGAAAAAAATATTTGGTTTAATAAACATTATTTATAGAGATGTAGTGATATTTAGGAAGTAATCAAAATTATATTCATGGATTTAAAGATTTTTTTTGTTAAATCTATTATATTTTGCTTGTTTTTCATCACGCATCAGATTCCAACAATAATCCGCCACCATATGTTGATTTCAAAGACCCTTGTATCGTTGCTCAATAATTTTAATATCTTGGTGGGAGCGTTCAACTTGTTCTTCGCTCTCTGCGCCGAGATTATCAGAAAAAAAGTTTAAATGTGAATCTTTAAATGTGTATCCATAAATTGCAATTATAGATTCATTAATCACCCGAGCTTATGGAATTTGGAAATCATATTTTCTACGATTCTCGCATAATTCGGTGACTTAATATTGCCTAAAAGATGTTTGACAACGTCGATGATGGCAGGCCAAGTATCATTCTCATCTTCTTTCAATGTTGCAATAAGCTCTTGGTCATTTATTAGTTTACGAATTTGAGGTACAATGAAAATGACATCGATGACATTTATAAAATAAAATATTTTCAAATTTATATATATTTTTTAATTGAGCTAATTTTGAAAAATGAAGGTTATATTCATGATCTACTGGTTGGAAATTACTAGAAACAACTTTCAAATATTGAGAAAGAAAAAGCGTGTGCGCTATATTAACTTTTGTTTATAGTCATGAATCAAAATATTTTGAGATATCAATGTGACCAGATGTTTTGTATTGTAGCGATATAATAAAGAAATTGTCTTTAAAATATATTTTATTTTTTAAAAGGCAGATTATCATTTTTGGCCTACTTTTGGCCCACAGAGCTCTATAAAATTATGTGATTGTATCGGTGAATTATATGTGAATCGCTGCGAGAACGGGTGTTTTGTACAAGTAAGAGCTACGTTGATACGTGCAGTGTAACTGTATCATAGTGTCATTAAATTGTATAATGCTATTCGGGAATTTTCAAACAACGCTTTTAAAAATAATTATTCGAGTACGACTGAATTATTCAATACAAACATGACATGGCAATATCACATCTCATAAGGGTGAATGATTTTTTGGCCAATAAACAAGTATAATGTATATTAATTCCCTATGTTCAATTATGGACGGATCTTCGATTTATGTCTATATTGTAAACTCTAATAATTGATCAAACCTATCTTATAATTTAGACAAATCTTATAAATACTATTTTCGTCTGTCTATCGGTGATACACAGTTTCAACTCGGAATCGGTTAGGAGCAGGGGCTTTATTTTTAGAGATATTATTCATGATCCCTCAAAGGAGGAAGAAATAAAAAATTAAGGTTTATGTCTCGAATATCATTGGAGTTAAAAACCAAAAACTGTCAAAATCAATCATTTATACAGATGCCTCAGAAGCGCTCTTCACGCGGTCTACCCACTTCAGCCGTGAGAGTTGGAGTATTTTGATTTCCTCTCTAATTATTTAAAGTTTAACTATACACAGAGCTTTATAATATTTCGGAGTTAACGCGTTTGACAGTTAAGATTTAATGATAGTTTGAAGAGATACATGCAATTAAGTATTAAGTTAAATATAAATATTATTTTTCTCTTATCACAGATACAATATATAACTAATTCCTTTATTTTCAAAAATAAATATTTGATGCGTGTTAAATCCTTTATATCTATAAAAATGAAATTCAAAATCGATGTTTGTTATCGCGTTGCGCAAAATCTACAAAAGCAATCATTATGAAATTTCGGAAGTAGGTAGCTGAAGATTTCATTTAACATATAGGCTATGTTTGCTCGAAATATATATTTTATATATTATATAAATATATAATGTAACGAATATTATTATCATGATATTCTGTGTGTTCCGGAATATTATTATCAATAAACTAAAAAGTAAAATTTTATTTTTATGTAAAACCAAAAATCGTTAGTTCCAGCCTTTTACCGCTCGGCGCAGCACTGGTCGCGACGATAAATGAATTTGATTGGTTAATAATTTTATACGTAGTTTGTTTACGCGATTAATGCTAGTTTGTTTACACGATGAATGATTTTAAAAGATAAGATTATCCAATCGTCGTAAAACTTTAGGAAGTTATATATATTTACTATACTACTGGGAAGGTTTCTGGTTTGAATTTGATTTGAAATAAATATTCCCTGCAATTTTATTTGCAAATTTTCTACTTTCACTCGCAAGCAGCGCCTCTCGCGGTATCTGGTGAAATTACATTTATAAAATGTAAAAATGCTAAAATGTGTTTCAAGTATAATAAATTTATTATATAATTTGAGGATCAAGTAATATAATATTCCAATGACGTTGTAAAAAAAACTTGCCATATCAATATTAATATATATTTAAAGAAAATATCTTATTTAAAATTTAATAAATGTTTTCAAAAAATTATGTGTTTCAAAAATATATTTAAACGCATATAAAAATATTTATATACGTTTATAAATCTATATATAAAGGTGGATTGGATGTTTTCTAGAATCGTTCTAACAAATGTTCGTTAGGCAAACTTTTACTCGGGTAAAAACTGGGTGAAGTCGGGTACATTCGCTAAATACAGTTATTTACAAGTGTTCGTTTGTGGCAAGATACTATTTCTTCAACTTCAAATTACCGAGTGGACCAATTGATATTGATTTTATTCAACTTATCGAGTATTTTTCAAGGGACCGGGAAAAAAAATTGAATTATCGAGAGTATAGACAAGTATAGATTCAGTAGCGATTGGATGTTTGCTAGAATCGTTTTAACAAATGTTCGTTAGACAAACTTTTACTCGGGTAAAAACCGGGCGAAGCCGGGAACATATCAGTTAAAAGTGAGAGAAAAAAATCTTCTAGATTTTTTCTTGCACTTTTAACTGAGTAAAATTATAATTAACCAAGTACTGAGCAACATTATTTTTTTAGTCGGAAATGATGATGACAACTTTGCTGTATCATGCTTGATTGACATAAACAAAATTCTTTAGGAGAATATTCACTAAAGAAAACCACGGGCGAAGCCAGATAACAATTTTCAGTAGGCAGGAACAAATTCTACCAGCGAAACATTCACTCGAGCAGAAGACACACGAAGCCAGGTCATCTCTATATATAAAATATCGTTTCTTGGCCTTTTGGCAAATATCATGTAGTATATCTCTAGATATATTTATTTATATATATCTTTTTAAAAGCCTATTCAGTAGAGAGAGTGGATATGTTTTCTCGAAAAATATATTTTATATTATATATAAATATATTATGTAACGAATATTATTATCATTATTATCATAATATTCTGTGTGTTCCTTTATTTCGACTTAGAGCGCTATGTCCCCCTAGGGACACTTGCACTCTAAAGATAATCAAAAATTTTGAAAGAAAAGAAAGAAAGATATTTTAAATATGTAGAGAATTAGTATGCAAGTTAGTTAGATGAAAATATATAAATTTATATATATATCAACACAATTGATATATGTACAAAGGGTTGGTATGCAAATTTAGTTAAATAGAATCAAATTGTAAAGTTGTGTGTGTATTCGAGAAAAGCAATTTGCAAATTAAAAAAGGTTTCAAGGAATATTTAGAATGAAAATATGATAAATATTAGATAATTATTTAATTGAAACAATACTAAAGAGAGTTAATTTCTAAATAAAAGCGTTTGTTGGTTTTTGTGGGTGTTAAAATAGGAAGATAGGGATCACGTCAATTATATAATCATTAAAATATTCATTAACATATAAAATTAAAAGAAAGGATATATAAGAGCCACGTAAAGTATCTGTTCTTGCCTGTTCTTTTTTTTTTGTTTGCATTGTTTATCTTCTTTCATAGAATATTATTTATAATTGTAAATTTTAATCATACTTAAAATTTAAAAACAATAAGAAATATTTAGAATATTAAATAAAAATGTTACACAAAATTATAGGCAACATATTTGCAACAAATCCCCCCGTAATTTTGGGGAATATTTTCCATTAATTCAATTAAATTAAAGTTTAAAGTTCAAACATGGTACACAATAAGAACGTCGGGCTGGTGGCCGACAGGTCGTGACGTCACCGTCACCTAATGGTTGTCTCCCATAATTCAACGCGCCATATTCATTTATATAACATAAGCCTAGACTTTTAGTTCCTTTTAGATATCTGATAATTCTTTTTTAAGGAAGACATATGAATTTCTCTGGGGTCATCTGAATATTTAGATAGAAGTGTTAAAGGTAAAGTTATATCTGGCCTAGTTCTTACACTCAAATACATTAATGAGCCCAAAAGCTTTCAAATTTCATTCCATCTAAATTGGAGTCCATTTTAATAACCATTGGCATATGATCCGAATATGGAAGTGGATTAATCAACAAATCAATTCTATGTTCTACGAGCGAATGAGAAACTATACAGTAATCTACCACAGAGGAACCCCGTTCTGATATGAAGGGCTTTGTATTTTCTATCTTGTTTTGTTGCATCTTTCTTGATGGTGAAAATTAATTTACTTTTGATTACTTCAGAGCCTTTGGGAAGAGATTGAAGTGTCCAAACTTTATGTTCCCTTAGAGAGTCAAGCTCCTTTTTCATAGCTCCTATCCACCTTTCAGAATCAGGTAAATTCATAGCTTATTTGTAGTAGTTGGGAATGGAAAATCCTTGATGAGATGTCTTTAAAACAGTATCTCCGGTTTGGTAACTTGAATCGGGTGAGTCATTATCCTCTTCTTCAACATCACTTAAGGAAGGTTCATAATAGAATCCAGGTCCAGGATGATGAGGTCTCAGATCATAATGGTGTTGTTGAGTTGGTGATGAAGCATTTTCTTGTAAGATTGCTTTTGTTATAGATGGATGGTAATTTTCCTCAGAATCTTCATCTTCCAAGTTAAATAATGTATAATTTTGGGTCATCTTATCTTTTTCTTGATTTAAAAGTTCTGATCATTTTCTGGTTTCAAAGAATTTTATATCTCTGGTTTCAGTAATAGAGAAATTTTGGGGGTTACAAATTCTATAGGCTTTTCTATTGTTGAAGTATCCCACAAAAGTTGCAGTTTTGGTGATTTTTACAAATTTTGATTTTTTGTGTTTGGGGGTCCACATTTCTGCTAAAGAACCAAAGATTTTCAAATATCCAATTGTTGGCTTTCTTCCTGTAAAAAGTTCTTCTGGAGTGCACCTTTTGTTATGTCTTGATAAGATTCTATTTTTAATGTATGTGGATGCATCCATGGCTTCAGCCAAAAATATTGTTGGCAGTTCTGCTTCTATCAAGAGTGCTCTGGTGCCTTCTATAAGAGATCTGTTTGCTCTCTATGATCTTCCAATTTGTTCTGGACAATAGAAAGTTGTTTTCTGGTGTTCAATACCCTTGGTTGTAAAGTATGATTCTAGATTAGAATTGACAAATTCCAGGCCATTATCACTTCTTATCGATTTTACTTCTTTTTATAAAGAATTTTCAATTCTTTTTATGAAATTATTGATGGCATCTGGAGTGTTAGATTTATAGATTTAAGAAAGTTTGTAAATATTTTTCTTGGATAATCATCCACTATTGTTAGAATGTATTTTGCTTTGCCAAATGAGATTGGTTGTATAGGGCCAATGAGATCAACATGTAGGAGATCAAGATATTGGGATGATTGATCAAATTCGACTTCTTTAAAAGGTTTTCTGGAGAATTTTGTTGGGTGCATGTTACACAATTCAGATCATTTCTTGTATTGCAGTTAAATATGTTTACTAATGCATTGTTTTGCATCATTTTCATGTATTCTCCGTTGATGTGATCAAGTCTTTTGTGCCATATATCCCATGATGTGTCACTGATTTTTAAAGTTTTTGGGGTTGGTAGAAAACATGTATCTGTACCTTCATTGATTATGTAGAAGTCTTCAATCTTTGATGCTGTTAATAAAGTGTCCTTCTTCATTCTGAATGTGTCCACCCTTTTGTCAAAAATAATCAGTTTTTTGTCTTGAATGACCTTGCTTACAGATATTAAATTGTTACTTATTTTTGGTTCCTAGAGTACATTTTTCAGAATGATAGGTTCTTCATCACTGTTCTTTATTTCTATATCTCCAATTGATTCTGATGCGATGTAGCTATCATCAGCCAAGGTTTTTTTCTTATTCGTGGCTTGGATATTCTTCAGATGGTCAAGGTGAAAAGTCATGTGACTGGAAGCTCAACTGTCAAGAATCCATTGTTGTTCCAGATTGTCTCTTGCTGCTTCACAAGTTTAGTAAAGCCCCATTTCTATTTTCATCTTTGGCAAATGTAGCCTTTTAATTTTTATTGGGTGTATTTGCTTTGTAGCCACTTGATCCTTGTGATGCAAATGTTTGCTTCACATTTGTATTTTTTTCGTGTTTTCAGGGTTGTGCCAGCATTCAGCTGCTTTTTTTCCTGGTTTGTGGCATATGAAGCATTTGTATGTCTTTGGTGTTTTAATTTCTTTGTAATGTTTATATTTGTCCTTGCTGTAGACTTTAAAAACTGAGGAAATTTCTTCCTTTGTATCATTAGAAAACTTTTGTGGTAGAGTTTTAATGAGTTTCTTAAGTCAAAAATTGTTATTTTTTCTTGGGTGCTTAGTTGAAGTACGATGAGATTGTATTCGTGGGGTAAACCTCTTATAACTGAAGTGATAAACTCTTCGTCTTCAATATCAGCGCCTAGATTTCTGGCTTTTTCCAAATGTCTCTCTGCTCTGTAGAGATAATCTTCCCATTTTTCTTCCTTTTTAATTATTAATCTAGAAACGTCATTTCTAGCTTCAATTATTATCTTCCTTTTATCGCCCTCATATTTGGCATGTAGAGTTTTCCAAATTTCCTTGGTAGTTTTACATGTTGGTATCAAGGCAACTAAGGAATTAGTAATCGAACAGGTAAGAATACCTTTGGCTTGTGCGTCTTTTTTTCCATTCTTTAAACTTTTCTTCTTTTTTGGGTGGATCAGCTTCCAAAATGGCGTCCAATTCTTTTCCTTCCAGAATTGAAATAATTCATAATTTCCAAGAGGCGATATTTTTGCCATTAAATTTTGGTATTTGCACATTACTCTCCATTTTCTGAAGATATTACTATACCTTTTCGATAATCAACTTTCCGTTGAATTCCAAAGAAGTTAGTATTTTGGTATTAGCGACGCGAGGCCTTTTTTAGGCGCAGTGGAAGCGTAGTTGGACCCATACCCATTGTTGGTTTTTGTGGGTGTTTAAATGGGAAGATAGGGATCACGTCAATTATATAATCATTAAAATATTTATTAACATATAAAATTAAAAGAAATGATATATAAGAGCCACGTAAAGTATCTGTTCTTGCCTGTTCTTCTTTTTTTTTTTTCATTGTTTATCTTCTTTCATAAAATAGTATTTATAATTGTAAATTTTAATCATACTTAAAATTTAAAAACAATAAGGAATATTTTTAAATATTGAATAAAAATGTTACACAAAATTATAGGCCACATATTTGCAACAGCGTTCCAACGGAATTTAGTAGTTTTTTATAAAATTCAAAATAAATCTGCAAAAAGAGTTGAATTTTATATATTTGTCTTTTGTTGAAATTAGATCAAACGGGGTTTGATACATTTAGTCCATTGTTTATTCTATACCCTTGGAAGACGAGGCAATTTAGCAGCAGATGAATAGAAGTTTGTTCCTCACATCCACAGAAGCATCTTGAATCTTGCACTGCTTTGATGAATTTTCAAAAGCTTCTAAAATATCCGTGATTGGTAATAAATTGAGAGTTGTGGAAAATTTTCCGAAAATATTTCGGAATATTAGCAGGAAAGAAACTTCGAAATGTTTGGTTAGTATTTTTCTTCAATAGTGTCGTTTTATATTTAATAAAATTTTCAATTATATCTGGAATATCCAAGTCATATCGCTGTTGGTCCTCAATCTATAAATTATTCAGATCATATTTTATATTTCTGGATTCCATATAATCCGTAATCAAAGAATATGTGCCAGAGTATGCACACAACTATAGCTAGTTGTCTTATAAGTTTGTGTACACCATAATAATTTTTGATATTGAAGTAAGATAAATTTGTGTTTATAATATGATGCACTAGCGCGTCATCTGTTATCAAAATTCAGAACTATTTTGAAGGCGTAAGATTCTTTTTGATATTATACAATTTATACTGCCCTTAGTGCAATGGAAAAATTAATGAGAGGGCCTGGCTCATCAGTGGTGAACCCTCTCAGCGGTTTCGCCAGTTTACCGCTAAGAGGGTTCACCACTGATGAGCCAGGCCCTCACATTAATTTTTCCATTGCAGTAAGGGCAGTAGAAATTGTTTAATATCAAAAAGAATCTTACGCCTTTAAAATAGTTTTAAATTTTGATAAATTTGTGTACGTACTATTTACTTATATATTAATACCAGACATCAGTTCCATAAGTGAGTATCGGTTTAAATATTGTTTTGTATAAAATGAGTCTTTTCTTGGTACTTAGTCCCCAAGATTTGCCACATATCGAAAAAAGTATTTTTTTCAGTCTTTGAATTCTATTTAGTATATTTTTCAAATGAGGATTAGAATTTAATTTATTCTTCCTTCTATGGTTTGCAAAGGTAATTCTCAAAATTTCTATTTCTTGAACAGGCGTAATAATATTATTTTTTAATTTAATTTCAAATTTATCTTTGTTATGAAAATGAAAAATACTAGTTTTATCAAGACTTATTTTCAATTTGTTTTGTGTACACCTGTCGTCAACTTTTTCCAAAATTCGCTCAATTAAATTTTTAAGGGTTGCTAAGTCTTTGTTCCAGCATATTATTGTGACATCATCGGCATAGCAAATTATTTCTGAATTTGGTAGTTGAACTTTGGTTAACATATCATTTATAAATATCATCCAAAGCAATGGAGACAATGGTCCACCTTGTGGGCAACCTTTTGATATTTTTCTGCTACTATAATTAAAAATTATTTTCCTATTTTTCAAAAGGGATTGTGAAATTTTTTTCAGGTCAGCAGGCATATTATCTTCTTCAATTCTTTTGATCAAAGCTGGCCACCATGTATTGTCAAAGGTTCCTTCAATGTCTATTGCAATTAGCGTCACTAATTGTTTCTGCCTATGTTCTATTATAGTATCTGTTATTTTATTCAAGTACGTTGTCGTTGATTTTGATTTGACAAATCCATGTTGTCGGGAGCTCAAAAGATTATTACCTTCATAAAATTCATAAATTCGATGTTTTTAAATTTTTTAAAGATTTGAAATCAATTAGATAGGTCGATAACTTTTTGTAATTCTAAATTAGATTTATGTGGTTTAGGAATTACCTTTAAAGCTGCTATTTTCCATTTCTCCGGATAATACCCCTTTTGAATACATTTATTAAAAGGTTTGCATAATATAAGCCTAATTTTTGGGTAGGCACATTTGAACATATTGTTACCTATGTTGTTTAAACCTAGAGCTTTTTTAACATCAGATTTAGAAATAATATTCAGTATTTATTCTTCTTCGATAATAATTATATTTGAATTGTTCATTCGTGGCTCAAAATTTCGAATTAATTTGTTGTTGAAAATTGTCCAAATTAGGATCGTCTTCAGGAATTAAATGGTCCATTAATTTGGTCATTGTTTGCTCATTTAAATATTCTGGTGATTTGTCAATTATGGAATTCCATTCTGTACATTTGATGATCTTAATTTATTGAAGAACTTGTAGTCATTACCAAATGGATTATCTGTGTAATTTTCTTCAATAAGGTTACACCAGTTAGTTCCTTTAGCTTTTTTTTTATTGCATTACTGTATTTTGTTTCTTGCCAACTTAAATATATTGTAACTGATTGTTTTATGACGGTAATGCAAATTTCCAGTATAATGAAAATGATTTTTCATTATTTACAGTTCATTAATCCAACAGTCAATTATGGAGACATGTTTACTAATAAGGGGGTTTAACCTTCAAAGATTTATATGCTGCTTCTCTCAATAAATTCGTGAGTGCGTTCACTATCCCATCAATGTCTGCCTCATCTTTCACTCTGCTTATATCAATTTCCAGTTTTTTTGTATCTTGAAATGATATGTTATTATAAATATATTTCCAATTCGCATCTTTTTCAAAGAATTTCCATGTGGAAATTTGATTATTGAATAAATGACCATTTTTTAACATGATATCATTTTTCAACAGCAACATGTATTTTTTATGTCGTGAATTAAAATCACCGCAAGGGACTACAGGTTGATTTATATACGTTTTGAGCAGATGTCCAATGAAAAATTGATAAACAGGGTTAAAAGTATTCGGATGAATGTAGAAATTAGAAATAATTAATTTTGCTTTAAATGTAGAAATAGATATTGCTGTACAAAAATAATTTGTGAATTTTTCCTATTTGCTGAACTTTATATTTTTATTTTAAATTATATTTGCCGTATAATTTGAGAGTCCATATCATAAATAACATTTTCACATGAAACATATGGTTCTTGAATCAAAAGAATGTCAGGTGGGTTATCTCTAGTGTTAGCCTGTAGTTCACTTATCGCAGTAAAACCTTTTCTTACATTTTGTTGAATACATCTCACATTTTCAAACATATAGGAGATTAATCTATTTAAGATCGAGCTTTAAATTGTACACTGGTCCGCAAAATTAAAGGAACAACACATGTTTAAGAAAAATAAAAGTTATATTAAGGGATATATATCAAGTTTTGGTATATTCAAAAGCTTCCATAAATTATGAGAGTATGTAAAACAGAAAAACAAACAAAGTTTTCCCAATATGCAAATTAGCACCGTCTACGTTGACTCCGCTTCCAGCACGTGCCTGAGTCTTTCTCAAAGCGTCCTAATTTTACGCTCCACTAGATTTTTATTGAACCTTTTTGTTTTTTTAAAGTTTTCATTGCTTATAGGCAGCATTTATCACAAGAAAAAAATGCTATTGGAAGGATGGAAGCAGGCCAATCACAGGTAGTAGTAGCAAGATGGCTTGGAGTGACAAGAAACGCTGTCTCAAGGCTTTGGAAAAAATTTCAAACGACAGCTAATGTTGCCAGAACACCCGGACTAGGACGGCCAAGGGTCACAACGTTAAATCAAGACCGTTATTTGAGGCTCCTTGTGCGTCGCAACTACGAAGTGACCTCAATGCAGCTACAGGAGTCTTAGTATCAACTGATACAATACGCAGAAGGCTTCATAAGAAGGGCCTCTATGCTCGACGACCCATAATTTGTGCGCCATTGATACCTCCTCAGAAGAGAGCAAGGAAACTTTGGTGCAGACAACATGTGGCCCGGAATCCAGATGAATGGAGGCGTGTAATGTTCACTGATGAGTCCAGATTCTCTCTAAACAGCGATTTTCGTAGTATTTAGGTCTGGAGAGGGGTAGGAACCAGAAATAATCCCCGGAATATGTTTGAAAGGGATCCCTACAGAAGCCAAGGTTTTATGGTCTGGGCTGGAATCTTCTTGAGCGGTCGCACAGCACTCCATATTTTTCGGCAAGGAACCCTGACTGGACAGAGGTATCGGGACGAGATCTTGGCTGCATATGTGATGCCTCAAGCATTGGAAATGGGAGAAAACTTTTTTCTAATAATTGATAATGCCCGTCTACATGGGGCTGGTGTGGTCAACACTTTTCTCCAAAACCATGCAATTGCTCGGATGAATTAGCCAGCTCGATCCACAGACCTAAATCCAATTGAGCATGTATGGGACAACTTAGGACGGCGGATCTCATCCCTCCAACCCCCTCCTAGAAACACTTATGAGCTAGAAACAGCCTTAACACAAGAGTGGGCGTTGATTCCACAGGAGCTGATAAACTCCCTAATTCTTAGTATGGGTCACCGATGTAGAGCCTGTCTATCAGTTAAAGGCGATCACACCCCATATTAACAACAATATCCAAGATATTTATGCACTGACTGCAAGATGATCATTGCTCGACCGGCTAATTTGCATAAAATACGTGTTAGAATTCTTTGATTTCGGGTATTCTAATCAATTATTGGATAATAAATTTGTGTATAAAATTTCATTGATAAATGTTCAATAAAATTTGAGATAAATGAAAAAATATGATGTTCCTTCAATTTTGCGGACCGGTGTATTTGATACATAATTTCCTTCGTATATTTGTGAATATTGTATCCTTTGGATAATTCTGTCTATTTGTGATTTGTAAATAGGGCATAAACTTGAATTTGATTTATGGTTTGTAGAAAGGTTTTTAAATTTAGGGTGCTTCGAGCAATTGTGACAATTTGGTGCTTCAGTAAAGTTGTCGCTACCCTGTACACACCGCATATTTTACCTATTTTAATGTTTTGTATTCTTTTGTTTTGTGGTTCGGATTAAACTCAAAACAATTTTGGCATTGTCTTACAAATATTCTGTCTCGAATAGAACATCGCTCTAAATCGGTGTATATCTCATTACCTATTTTTCTTAAAATTTGGTAAACCTTAGGAGTTACTGTTAAAAATATATTGTGATATGGAGAGTTTAATCTCATTGTAAATATATCTTTTATTTCATTTTCCAAATTTTCTAGATCAGAGTTCATTCTGCATATGGGTTGAACGGAGTTCGCTGTATCTGTAATTTTGGATACATTTTTGACTTAGTGTGGGTATGTAAATTTTACTAATCAATTTCAAATATTATGATTTGTTTAATTCGTCCAGTTGTATCTTATTATCAGTTTGGTTTGGAACCTTTATAATTACAGACCTTTTATCGTTTATAATTCTATTAATCTTAATGTTTTTACGATTTTCTCTGACATTTTTTTATATTATTATAAATTTTTTTAAGTGCATCAGAATTAGGTACACCATCATTTAAAGCCACAATTAAAGTAGCTTCATCTTTGAATGACTGCTGTTTTATTTCGATTAGTTCTGCCTACTCTCGCACAACTTGTTATTCTGTGTGTTCCGGAATATTATTATCAATAATATTCGTTAGGCAAACTTTCACTCGGGAAAACCCCGGGCGAGAAGCAAGGTAAATCCGCTAGTATTATATAAAAATGTGTGATAGTATATAACATTTTGGTTTAAATAAAACTTTAAAACTAATAAAATTGTGAACATTTTATTAATAATTTTTAAAAATGTAATTAACTATTTTTTAATCTTTTTTAATTTCTAAATTAAATATATAGTAAATATATATATAAGCATAGGGCGCATCTCCTGTCAAAATAAACGTCGAAGCTAGACACCAACTATTGACCGTCGCCGCAAACTAACGGTCTCGGGTAGGTGACAAAGCCACAACACCAGCTTTGGGAAACTGAGAAGCGTTCACCTGGAAACCATGGTTTCGGGCTAATGGCCCTTGTCAGCCCAGGGAGGACTTTATTCCCCGAGATTTACAAGAGACCTAATGGAATCATTACAATCTGCCATAGAGATGTTTATCTGGCTAAGCAACTGGGACAAATCTATGGTCAAAATATTTCCTCCCGGCATATTTCGTCTATATTTTGGCCATAGATTTGGCCCAGCCACTTTTACCAGCTAATTTTTTTAAGTAGATAAAATTGGATCAGGGTGCTAATATCAATATCGTATATCGTATTATCAATATGTATCAAAATATCCCCACAAATTAGAAAGGGGTTGCGTTTATATATTTCATACTGGCACGTTTTCGATCAAAAGATAATCATGGATATAGATATATAAACTAGATTAGACTCTTCGATGATTTTATTTGTATCGAGAGCCTGCCAGTTTGCGATAAGCTTGCCGATTATGCAAACTCTGCTAATATTTACAAGTAGATTCATATTAATATTTTACAAGTCTGTTTAATATAAATTATGAAAGCGTTATTTATTTTATTTTTATAATACGTTATACAATATGATGTAAACTTTTCCTAATTCTAATTTTTTTATAATTATTTAAGCGGTAAATTAATTTGATTTTGTGTAGGTAAGAGGAAGCCGAAGAGGTCCAGGAGAGTGTCCCATGTCGCCATGTGCTGCAGATCCTCGTGTTGTCATGCCGTGGAGGTAATTTTAATGTGCATATTTACATTACGAAACAATAAAACTAGGAAAATGTTTTCAATCTAATTTTAGGATATTGGCCTAAAATAATTATGATGGTGATATAATTACGTACTAAACACTTAACCTTTGGCCTAGTACAATAAAATTATAGCTCAATAAGTGGAATATACAATTAAGACAATATACAATGTCCACAAAAGTTTCGTCATCTATAAACACTTCAGGAAATATTTGGATATTTACATTCTTAATAAGAACATTAAAGCATGTAAATTATCAATAATCTGATACCGTAACTGTTAAATAAATGCATATAAAATAGCCCTGTTCATTCATGAAGGGTATTTAATCAGCCTCTCTTATTGTATCATTAATCAAAGTTATCTGTTACACATGCATAATTCATTAGAATTCCAAGGCAGAAAAAAAGGTTATTTGAGCAAATTTCTGATTTTACAAGAGTCAAAATCATAGGCCTCTGAGAAGGTGGAATTTCTATTAGAGAAATTGATAAGTAGGCGGCAATCAAAGTATGTTGCAAGGATTTGGTGTCAGAGGTCAGAGGAAGAGAAAAGCTTAAGGAAACCTGGATCAGGTCGCTCTATAGTACCTTTATATACTTTGATATTAGCAAAAGGTCGAGGGTCCTATACTTCTCAATTTTTCAGATAATGTCACAGATGTAAGTTAGAATGAATATATTTTAACGGTTCTCTTTTTTAGTAGTAATTCTCCTTTTTGGCCGCCTTACGGAGCCTAGCTAGTTTCAATGGTTCAAACCCTTTATTTTCGAGGTCTTCTTGGATTTCGGGCATTGTGATGCACATGTCGAATCCTCTTATCAAAATTATTAAATATTTTTACTTCTTCAAGAATTCCTAAGTGGAAACTATAATTGCGCTACTTCAACGACCTAATATATAGGCGTACAAGATATTCCTGAGAAATCAAGAAATGTGTATTCAAATCCAAGTTTGAGAAATTCACTAAACATGTAAAAAATAACAAAAAAGAAGAAAACAGGCCAGGTTGATATTAAAAACAAAATATATATCTCATAACCCGGGTAAGACAACAAGTGAGTTGAAAGCAGTCGAGGTTGAGTGGCAAGGCGTGCAGAGTGGGAAGTCCGCACGGGACAGTAAGGACAAAGTTTGGGATCAAAAGACGCTCTCCTAGTACGTCTCACGTGGCACCAGGGAAAAGTTGAGTATTAACTGAGGAAAGCTCGGCGTCCTGCATAAAGCCGCGGAGGCAGAGAGGAGCCAAAACGGCGGCCACGAAGGCCGCCGTGAGATGACAACGGCCTTAGTATATAGCGGGCCTGTCCGAAAATACCCACTGTAACCTAACTAACTGTCAACATCCGGACCAACGCCCCTTTTTTGTTCCTCCCTGGATCCCCTGGGTGTCCGGTGGCAAGCTGGTGTCACTTTGAGACGACTAGAAAAGACGTCATACTTTATTACTTACATATCACATTGTTTAAATTACGATAGAATGTGCCCTCGGTTAGAAAGGTTCGATTAGAGGAGTGAAATAAAATGGAGCGAAAAGCTAGCAAACCTATTAAATAAGAAATAATTTGGGGCACAAATTAATTACTAGAATAAAAATAAAGATAAAGGGGAGAGTAGTGGTGACACACTGATATAATATTATAAAACTACAAAAAAAATATAAGGAATACATAGGAAGGATACATTTAAAGTAAACACACACAATAGCGAGGGTAAATATTGGGGAAAGTTAGGTATACTATTTACAGTTTTTTGTTACTTAAGGTGCCATGTTTATTTACAACATAGTTTCAGGTATGTTATCCAGGAACGAGGAGAAGTGGAGATAATAAAAGTAATATAAAATATAAAAGAAAATTGACTTAAACAAAAGGTTTGGGATAGGCAGTGATGCAGTGAAGAATAAAGGAAGAGGGTCTTAATTGGTTTCTGCAAAGGACATCTCAGTAGTCCTGCCCTGCAATACGAGCTTAGAAGCGAAGTTTTGTTTGCAGGGATCAGATATTTCAAGATGCCCAGTAAGTAGCATTAGATCAGATGGGCAAAAGGCGTGAAGATCGAAGGAGAGGTAGGTAATGGGAAAATATGGGAAAATAGCCTGGCTGAGAGAGGTTAAAAAGAGAGGGAGGCTCAAGAGCTGCGCTGCTGTCGGTAATGAGCTCGAACAGATAAAAAAAAATAGAAGTAAAATAAAAATGAGTGGGCGCATCATGCTGATGATGGCGATGGGTCGAGCGTGAGAAAAAAAAATTATCTCGCTTGTTACCCAAACTCTCCGTGTGGAGAAACATGGGGAGGAAGAGTGTACCAGGTCAATGAATCATTTTAAAAAAATGTTGACGAGCAGGAGTCTCAGGAACCGTTGAAGAGGTTAGAGGATGGAGGTAGATTGTAAAAACAAGGTTCGACTGTTGCCATTGATTGATTGAACCCGGTTTTGAGGAAAAAAGAATGAAATGAAGAATGCTGGGACGGTGACCCGGGTGTGAATAAAAAAAAATAAAAATAAGTTATGGATTTTCCTGAAAAAACCATCAGGATGGGATGGCGAGGAAGGAGTAGTCCACTGGGGCAAATCAATAACAAAAAAAAAGTTTGCGAACAGGAACTCCGCGATGGACGAGGTGTGGTTAGAACGGAGGCATAGAAGGCCTAAGGAAAAGGATCCAGAGACGAGAGAAGTATGGAAGGCAGAGTTGGAAGAATCAAGATATGAGAAGGGATAGTTGGTAGAAAGGCGTCACTGTTAAAACAAAATTTTAAAGTTAAATTATCTTAGACGTAGGCTATGGAAAATTAAAACAAATGATGTCAAAGAATATCAGGTTTCAGATGATGTATATATAGGTTGGCTAATGGTTTTAGCTGTTTAGGGATGGAAGGAAAAGAAGTATCCAAAATATATGGATGGATTCTACAATATAAAATGGCACACATCAAAGATCGTAAAAATATAAATGAATAAGATTTAAAAATATAGTAAGTATTTAGGTTAATGTGTTCCCCACGTGATGCAATGCTTATAAACGCAAATTAGACGATGTTTGGAAAAGTCAAAAGTGGTAAATGAATTGAAATGTCATTATGGTTTGTTTTTTATTTTTTCATAATTATAATTTCAGAGACGTCTCACATTGTTATAGAGAGAAAAGGGTACACTAACTTATCAAAAGTAGTAAAATGTTACAAGTAAACTTATATTGGATATCTGAAGGTTTAGAGTGAGGCAGTGGTAAAAAGAGAGGAAGTCTGAGTCGATTCTTGCAATGGCGTTCGGCAATGCTATACGTGCCTGTGTAAGTGAAGTATTGTTTTCATTGACCCAAATACCAAGACGTTCCATAATCAACATTAGATCAGACGGGGGAAGTAAGTAAGTTGAAAGTGGAGGAATGGGAAAGGTGGAGTCAATAGTTGCTCTGTTGCCAATGATGATTAAGCTCGGATGAAAATGGAAATAAAAAGTAATAAACTGGTAAAAATAATGGTTGTAATGATGATCCGAGCATTGAGAAAAAAAAAACTCAAACTGGTCGCCTGAGCTCACTGTTGGGAAATGTACAGCGAGGAAGGTTGAGCCAGCTGGTTGAATCAAAAATAATAATAAAAAAAAGTTTGGTTGGCGAGCAGGAGACTCTTGACTGTAGGAAATATGAAAGGTGAGGATTGTGGAAGGTAAAGGGTACCGTTGCCATTGATGATTGAACAACCCGCCATTGTTGAATGTAATGAGTAATGTTGCCGGGTGATAAGTAAAAAAAAAAAGAATCTATGGAACTCGTTATCGGAAATTGTATACCGAGGAAGGATGGTCCAATAGATGAATTAATAAAAAAATAAAAATTGGTGGCAACAGGAACCCTATGGGAGACTATGAGGTTGGGAAGCATTCACTTCATTATAAATTTTTGTTCCATCTTTATTGAAAATAAATAAATTTCCTTGTTGACTAATTCGTATCCGGGCCAGAAATTATCCTTTAAATTTGGTTCATGCAAGATACCTTTGATGTGAAAAATATTTCGGCCTTCACTTGTGCATGTAGTAAGTCTCATATACTTTTGGCTATGGCTTGAGTAGCTTTGCTCTTCTCAACTAGATTGATTTCACTTTCGTAATCTGACGCATTTTTATTCAAATTAGGTTTGGCGTTTAATGTGCGGTGCATCCAGAATGTATACACCATATTTGCCTATCATTTCTCTCATCTGATGAATCTTCAAATTATTTTACAGTATCTACAAGGTTACTATAATGTTCTCTTATGTATGTGTGATATCTAAAATTCTTTTGTTGTCCTCGTTTCTGCTTATCACGAAACCAGAAATCCCTAGCTAGATATTCTTATTTATTAAAAATGAAACTCATATTTGGCTGAAATTGTTCAACTTTTTATGTCTTTAATTCTGTAATGCCAATTCTCAACCGATTGATTTAATCTCATATTTCTTTTAAGCTCATATTTTCTCAATGTTTTTGAATCTCTTTAATTGTTCCCTCTATCTTAGATCGTAAGACAATTGAAATAATTTAATACTTTGGATGTATGCCTGGAACATTATGAAAGTAAGGTTCTCGAAGGAAATTGATGCCCTAATGATGAACTACTAGTAGCAAATATTTTTGCCCTCGCTATATATTCTCGTATACAGTTTCATTCTATTTCATTGTAATTCTCTTTAATTATAAGCCTATATCAATAAATATATCTTCAAAGTTGCCTGTGTATGTTTTTATCAGCGAGTCCCAGAGTTTCTTCGCATTTGTTTCTCCTATAAATATTCCGGCTCGTTAATTTGTTAAAGTCGTAGTGATTATCCCAAATGCTTCATCATTTTTCTCACTCCAGAACTCTCAAGAACTTTTGTGTTCCATATCAGGTTCTGGATATGAAATTATACATTTAAATAATTTTCTCCCTATCAGAACTGCGCCGATTTTCAACGCCCAACTTTGATAGTTAGTTCCTGTTAATGGTTCAATTTTATAAAAATTATGATCACACCTTTTCGCCTCTCTTTTAAACTAAAAAACAAACCAATATAATTTAAATACAATTTCATTTTGTAAATTTATTTAAATCTTGGGTAGCATTTAAAAAGGCAATATATTGATATAATTAAAATTAGTCTATATAAATATCTTAAATCTTCTCAGAAACGCGCTTTAGGTTACCGATTAGAATAAACTTCATGCTTAATCTTCTGATTAAATATTTTCGCTTGTGAGCTTCATATCGAACCACGCTCTGCTACCAATTTTTGACATGACATTTTAAATAAAATGATGCTAATAATATTAATCTAACATTATCACTATTGATTTTCAAAAGATAAAGAACAAAATAAAATAGAAACCTTTAACATATTAAGCAATGATAAACTTTTCTTCTTACGGTTAGCGCCTATTTACTTTTGATCTTACACACATACAATACACATACACATCCAAAGATAAAACCTTCTGAAGGCTTGTCCATGAGTGTATGTTTAAATTGTCTCGCATATCAATTTCAATGTGAGGTAACAGTTACACAGGCTTGATGCAGCCTAAATTCGTTTGACCTTTATCTCTCCCCAATAAAAAACACTCTTACACAAAGCATTGTTCTAGAATATTTTAAATATATATTTTGTTTTCTATTTTTCAACTCATACATTCTCACGCACCATTCAATGTAAATAATATAGAGTGATTTTAAAATGTATATTTACCTGATTAAAATAAAAATTTCTATTAAAATAAGAGAGGTAAGATTTGTATTTGAAAGAAAGTCCCACAGATTGTGGATGTTGGAATGGCCACCAATCCGGAAATAGGTATGGGAAGGTTGGGCCATTGTTATGACGGTTGTAAAAGTCGGTAAGCCCCTTCAGATGGGGGAGTTCAAGACGACGCCAAGCTCATCGACCGTTCATTGATGGAATGGATCGAACTGGTGCTTTGGACGTCCTTGAGTTCCTTTTGTGATACCGCTTTTTCTTTTTAAAGCCATGTCTTTACTGTCTGCATTGTGCCTTTTGATGTTTCTATAGGTTGCTTTATGTATAAGTCTGTTAGTGCAAATAAAGATTACTGCATCAGCGTGTGTTGAAGGTCATGATTCCTGCAGTGTCCCAGTACTGCATTGTGCCTTTTCAATGGTTCCATAGGATTCTTATCTGTTCCATATTGGTTTTGTAGTTCGTTTTACGACACAAGCGTAGCACTGAAATTTGTATTTGAAAGATACTAATAATTGTTAGCTTGCTTCTTTATGCCGCCTGTTTTTTTTTTTTTTTTGCGTAGATTTTTGATGGTACCATTGATTAGGCTTATATATCAGCCTAATACTATATTTAATGATTACTGTAACAACGTATGTCTAAAATCAATATTTCTGCCTTAACTGGTATTACACTGCGTCCTATCAATATAACCCTATATTATCATAGTATGCTCTTATGCTGGTTTTACCTGTACCAGTCTGAAGAAATATTTGCTGCACCAGCGTTCAATGAAAATACTGATTTCTCCTTCAACCTGGCATTGCATTACGCCCTTTTTATACTATAATATATCATCACAGTATAATTTTTATGTGCCTTCATATTTATGTACCAGTATGAAATGAAGTTAATGATTTCTACATCAGTTTGGTATTACATTGCGTCCATTCTAATAAGTTACATTATTATTATATGATATTTTGTGTACGTTTTCTCTCTGCAGCAGCCTGGTATTACAGTTTGGGTTTCTAAAGTTTCTAATTGTCATTTTACACCGTGACATAATAACGATTCTCAGTTTTTGTATTATATTTTAGTACCATGGCGTATCTAATCTTCACTAGACGGGTACCGCATTGAATATTTCTTATCCGTTGCCTGTTTTTCTGTACCATTCTGGGCCCTTCGCCATTCTCGTTCAGAAATAACCCAATTTAGACGAACTCAGGGTTACGCTATTACTTATAAAATAATGATAGAATCGCCAGAATGTACATTAAAATAAAAAATAAACACAGATGATTAGCGCTAAGTTTCTTTTATTGAGTCATATAACGGGCGAGGGTTTGGGCAATAGGCCTTTCAACAAACTCTAATCCAAAAAATACGTAAGAAGATAAATAGACTGTAGTTTTATTGATCTACAATCATCTAGTGCATAGGTTGATGATTTCTGCACCAGTCAGGTACTATATTTTGTTTATCATTTTTATCATGAGGTCAGGCATTTCTTTAATTCCTTAGTAATACGATTTCTAATCATTCTGGCTCCATTTAGCAATTTTTTTTTACAATTTTTTTCTATCATTATTAAAAGAATCTGAAGATCCTCTTTCAACATACCGCTTTTCTGGAGAAAATCAAATACATGAACTGGAGAAAATCAAATACATGAACTGGAGAAAATAAAATACAAGGAGATACATTCTGTAAATGGAAATTGAAATCATTCAGCGCAAATTTTCAAATTTCATCTAAAATATATAACTAACATTCAGAGAAAAAAACTACTAAATCATATTCTACTTATATAAGATACACTAGAGTAGTATTCATTCACATATGCGCCGGATAAAATCAAGTATATCTGAACCGAAATAATTTGTTTGTTCGATATCAAATTTTTACTTTTTCAAAATGAAAATAATTGTTTAAAAACCGTTAAGAATATAACCGAAGTTAAAACTGTTAAAGCAAATCGTAGCGGGAATACATTTCGGAATAAAATCGGCGCTATTTTAACAATATTAGACCATTTGCTCGTCGCATTAGTGACATTAATACCCAGGGATATTTCAAACGCGAAATGCCAAATATGTCTGAAATTTTCACTTACTTTTCTAAAACAATCCTTCTAAAATAATCGCCAAAAAGTAACCGAATTATCATCAAATGACATAAATAAAATGAAATGCACAGGCATCTCTAGAGGGCTTTGGCAAGTAGGCATCAGCAAATGGCAATGATGGTTAGATCGAAGAATCTTTCATTGCATATATACAAGGTATGACCCATAAGTTCTCGGACTGGGTCTATAAATAAAAGGTTAAATATTTTTTTAAAATGTAATAAAATCTTCCCCCCCTAGTAATCCCTCCTTGCTTCAACGCACCAGCGCCATCGTTTCTCCCAATTGTCGAAACAGTTTTTATAGGCTTCTTTTGGAATGCTCTTCAATGGCAACAGTGATTTTTCTATTATGTCATCCCTGGTGTCAAAATGTCTTCCTTTTAGAACTGCTTTAAGTTTGGTGAACAGGAAAAAGTCATTTGGTGCGATGTCTGGGGGATAGGGTGGTTGAGGTATGATTTGTGTCCCGTTTTTCGCCAAAAAAAATCCTCACCAAGTGCACTGTGTGAGGGCGAGCATTGTCATGGTGTAGGATCCAGTCACCAATAGTCCATTTTCTGGCTTTTTTTTTTCGAATCGCTTGCCTTAGACGGCGAAGAATGCCCAATTATATTTCCTTAATAACTGTTTGGCCTGCAGGAAGATTCTCGTGATGAACAATGCCCTTGTTATCCAAAAAAGCGACCACATTTGTACTATTTTCACACACACATATATATATATGTAAAAAAATAGAAAAAAAATAAATTGTCCAGGTGTTTATATTGATATCAATAAAGGCATATACTGACCACGAACACATGAGCTTTTTAGATGGCAGAACGCCATCTAGTAGAACAGGAATTGAATAAACGTTGATTCAGCCTGTTCCCTAATATTTGGCCAGCCCATTTTCTTGATAAATATTTTTTTTTAAAAGCCATCCACGAACATTTCTTGGCTTCTTAAGAACACTCTTGTACCAAAACATTTTTGGTCGCAATTGTACACCCTGCTCTACGTTGACGAGGGCAAACAGCCCGAAACGCGTTCGTTGATGGCTTTTCTTTATTTATCAAGAAAATGGGTTGGCCAAATATCAGGGAACAGACTAAATCAACGTTTAGGTTTTTCTGTTCCACCAGATGGAGCTCTGCCTTCTGAAAAGCACATGTGCTTTTGGTCAGGATATGCCTTTTTTATTTTTAATACCAACACCTGACTTTTTTTTATTTTTTTTTTCTATTATTTTTCATATATATATATTAAAAAACGAAATAAAAAAAAAAAAGATAAAAAGATCAGGTGTTGAAATCAATATTAAAAAATGGCATATTTCTTGGTTTTTCGGGAAGCCATTGGGATCAAAAAATATTTTTTGGTCGCAATGGTTCAGCCTACTCCACGCTGACGAGCGCCAAAAAGCGCGAAACGCGTTCGTGGATGGCTTTTCTTGATTTATCAAGAAATTGGGTTGGCCAAATATCAGGGAACAGGCTAAATCAATGTTTAGTTGATTTCTGTTCCACCAGATAGCGCTCTGCCTTCTGTAAAGCACATGTGCTCCTGGTCAGGATATGCCATTTTTTAATATATATATATATATATATATATGTATAGATGGCTTCTCGGCCATCTCGATACCAAATATATTACAAACAATAGACAGAAATCAAACCTCATTAACAGAATCTTTGGCCGATCATGCCCAGCTACATACATAGGAGAGACAGGAAAAACTATAGAAGAAAGAACCAATAAACACCAGACAGCCCTTCAAAACTATAGCCCTCTTTCCCTTTTAGTAGACAACGCACAGAAACAGGACCACCCACCAAATTTTGACTCAACTGGAATAGTATATATAAAAAATATCAAAGACAAACATTCAAGACTTTTTTTTAGAAAGCTGGACCTCAATAGAATATAAAAACAGTATTAACCGAAAAATAGACAACCCTCAATTATACTTACAATTTAAAGCTATATAGCCAACTATATATATATACTTATATATTAAAAATGAAGAAGGCATCTCCTGACCATAAGAACATGTGCTTTTTAGATGGCAAAGCGCCATTTAGTGGAGCAAAAATAAACTAAACGTTTATTTAGCCTACTCCGAGATATTTGCCAACCCAATTTCTTGATAAATAAAGAAAAGCCATCCATATTTTTTGGTCCCAATGGCTTCCCGAAAAATCAAGAAAAGGGTATTCAGGCCAAATATGCGTAAAGACGCTTAACACATGAAAAAACAATAGAAAAAAATAAAAGATAAGTGGGTCAGGTGTTGATATTAAAAATAAAGAAGGCATCTCCTGACCACGAGCACATGTGCTTTTCAGATGGCAGAGCGCCATTTAGTGGAGCAAAAATAAACTAAACGCTTATTTAGCTTGCTCCGAGATATTTGCCAACCCAATTTCTTGATAAATCAAGAAAAGCCATCCACGTACGCGTTTCGCGCTGTTGGCACTCGTCAGCGTGGAGAAGGCTGTAACCACTGCGACCAAAAAATGTTTAGTCCCAATGGCTTCCCGAAAAATCAAGAAATGGGTATTCAAGGCCAAATTTGCGTAAAGACGCTTAACAAATGAAAAACAATAGAAAAAATAAAAGATAAGTGGGTCAGGTGTTAATATTAAAAATAAAGAAGGCATCTCCTGACCACGAGCACATGTGAATTTTAGATGGCAGAGCGCCATCTAGTGGAGCAAAAATAAACTAAACGTTTATTTCGCTTGCTTCGAGATTTTTGGCAAACCCAATTTCTTGATAAATCAAGAAAAGCCATCCACGAACGCGTTTCGCGCTGTTGGCGCTCGTCAGCGTGGAGAAGGCTGTAACCACTGCGACCAAAAATATTTTTGGTCCCAATGGCTTCCCGAAAAATCAAGAAATGGGTATTTAAGGCCAAATTTGCGTAACGACGCTTAACACATGAAAAAAAAAAAACAATAGAAAAAAAGATAAGTGGGTCAGGTGTTGATTTAAAAAATAAAGAAGGCATCTCCTGACCACGAGCACATGTGCTTTTTAGATGGCAGAGCGCCATCTAGTGGAGCAGAAATAAACTAAACGTTTATTTAGCTTGTTCCGTGATATTTGGCCAACCCAATTTCTTGATAAATCAAGAAAAGCCTTCCACGAATGGTTACAGCTTTCTCCACGCTGACGAGCGCCAACAGCGCGAAACACGTTCGTGGATGGCTTTTCTTGATTTATCAAGAAATTGGGTTGGCCAAATATCTCGGAGCAAGCTGAATAAACGTTTAGTTTATTTCTGCTCCACTAGATGGCGCTCTGCCATCTAAAAAGAACATGTGCTCGTGGTCAGGAGATGCCTTCTTTATTTTTAATATCAACACCTGACCCACTTATCTTTTATTTTTTTCTATAGTTTTTTCATACTTATATGTATGTTAAGGTACGATAGGTCAGATTGAAGAAACCTCCTCTTAACAAGTAAGACTTTTACCCAAAGTCTTGATATTGATTGGACTGCCTCGGGTGATCAAGCAAGAAAAGAAAATACCGTAGACAAAAACCCAGCGGCTACACACGTGAAGCTCTCGCTCTACTAAGAAACTCTTTATTTCAACAACACGGCTCAGTTATATACAAAAGGGAAATTTACATAATAATAATCCATTCAAAATATATTTGACATAATAATTCATTTAAAAGAAATTTACATTCCAAGTCATACACTCAAAAAGATATTTACATATTCTATGCCACGACTTTTAACATACCCCACCTTTCTTTTTTGCAAAAAGAAAAAAATCCGTTCCACCGTGATAGGGGGATCCAGGCAGGTGGGACACCGTTGCAGGGAGCCCAGGCTCTCATCCAGTAAAATCATCCTCTCCTCGGCACACTGCGGCACCCTCTCCATACACACCACCGGAGGTTGCCCCATAAGCGTCCATCTTCCTCTTCCAAAGAAATCGGAGGTAGTCCCAATCATTTTCCCTGATGGCCATCACCTGGAAATATTTCCTCACGTCGGCCAAAACTCCGTACTTATTTTTCCGAAGTTTTATCCCTATTTCCAGGATTCTCCTCAGTAGATTGGGTATCTTTTTTAAATATCGCCTCAAGGATAGTCCGCTGCGTCTTCGACAGGACGCGCCGTCACATACTGGCCGTATAGGCGTCGTTTCGGACTCACACCCAAATACAGGGCGATCAGGAAACCAGTATCCTTTTCCCTCAGGTGGAATTTCATCAACTCCTTCGATGAACCCATTATTCAACCAATCCTTTGCATCAATAATCCCTTCCTCCATCCTTGATTCAGTACCTTGTTCTGCATCTGGGTTTTCTTCCACCCTTGAATCAGTACCCTGTTCTGCATCTATCTTTTCTTCTTCCACCTTTGAATCAGTACCCTCAGCTACTGCTCTAGAATTGCTCACCGGTTTATAACCTTTAATTGCAGTCTCAGAATCCTTTACTCCGTCGCCCTTAGGCTTCGCTTCAGAATCTTCCTTATCCTTTAAATTTGCCTCTTCATATTTTTCATTGGCATTATTTCTACCAAATTGCCCCCACCTTGAGAGCCAATCCCCTGGGTTGCCCTTAAGGTTTTGTAGATATTCCTTATTCTTTATTTTAGATTCCGTATCTCCAGTTGGTCTTGCTTCAGGATCATTTACTCCGTCGCCCTTAGGCTCATCTTCAGAATCCTTTACTCCGTCGCCCTTAGGCTCATCTTTAGAATCCTTTACTCCGTCGCCCTTAGGCTCATCTTTAGAATCCTTTACTCCGTCGCCCTTAGGCTCATCTTTAGAATCCCTTACTCCGTCGCCCTTAGGCTCATCTTCAGAATCCTTTACTCCGTCGCCCTTAGGCTCATCTTCAGAATCCTTTACTCCGTCGCCCTTAGGCTCATCTTCAGAATCATTTACTCCGTCGCCCTTAGGCTCATCTTCAGAATCCTTTATTCCTTCGTCCTTAGGATTCGCTTCAGATTCCTTTACGCCTTCGCCCTTAGGCTTCGCTTCAGAATCCTTTTTTTCGTCGCCTTCATCTCCTGCTTCAGATTATTTTACTTGATCTCCTTTATCTCCGTCTTTAGAATTCACTTTATCAGGTTTTGCTTCCGCTTCATTTGCTTTGTCTTTAGCCTCAGCTTCCCTCACACCCACATAGCTATCAACTGCAATTGCAGAATCCTTCACTTCATTGCATATTACTGCCGCTTCTGTTTCCTTCCCTTTAATAGCATTCACAGCACCCTTTTTGCCCTCATATTCACTATTTATTATAGAGGGAGCTGAACAAGCTTCCTTTAGTATTCTAGCTTTAGCTAGAGCAGGCTTCACATCCGTAGCTCTAGCAGTTTTTACAGAATCCTCTTTTTCCACGCCTTCAATTTCATTTTTCATGGACTCTTCCGGGCTTTTCGATAGACGTAGAAGTAGTCTGAAGTTTGATAACTTTCTGATTATCGGTTTCTGAATTCGGAGAGGCACTAGACGCTCCTGGTGGAATTTGAGAAGTCTTGACCTGAGCATCCCTATCCTGCTCACGCATTATGCGAATTCTAGCCTTCAAATAATATCTTTCCGTGATGTAGACTTCACAATCCTCAAATTCTTTATCAATTTCATCGTCAGTAGCCTCATCCTTGGCCAATAAAATTGCCTGGCATCGTTCATTCAATGCCACCAGCTCCAAATGGAGAGATTCTAATCTATCAAATTTGGCATATATGCCACTTTTATCAATAAGAGGATCCCTTAACTCTGTATTCATATCATTTACCACCTCGGTGAAAACGCCTCTTATCGCCTTTCTACGCCTTCTGCTAACTTCCTCCATCTCACCTTGTAGTTATCCTTTCACCTTGTAGGTATCCTTTTTACCTTGTAGGTAGCCTTTCACCTTGTAGTAGCCTTTCACCCTGTAGCTTCTTCAACTTCTTTGCCTTTGAGCTCCTTTAAACCTTGAGCTTCACTGAGCTCTTTTTAACCTTTAACAAAGGGCTTTTTGAGCTCCTTTAAACCTTGAACTTCACTGAGCTCTTTTTAACCTTTAACAAAGGGCTTCTTGAGCTCCTTTAAACCTTGAGCTTCACTGAGCTCTTTTTAACCTTTAACAAAGGGCTTCTTGAGCTCCTTTAAACCTTTAACAAAGGGCTTCTTGAGCTCCTTTAAACCTTTAACAAAGGGCCTCTTGAGCTCCTTTAAACCTTTAACAAAGGGCTTCTCGAGCTCCTTTAAACCTTGAGCTTCACTGAGCTCTCTTTAACCTTTAACAAAGGGCTTCTTGAGCTCCTTTAAACCTTTAACAAAGGGCTTCTTGAGCTCCTTTAAACCTTTAACAAAGGGCTTCTTGAGCTCCTTTAAACCTTTAACAAAGGGCCTCTTGAGCTCCTTTAAACCTTTAACAAAGGGCTTCTTGAGCTCCTTTAAACCTTGAGCTTCACTGAGCTCTCTTTAACCTTTAACAAAGGGCTTCTTGAGCTCCTTTAAACCTTGAGCTTCACTGAGCTCTTTTTAACCTTTAACAAAGGGCCTCATGAGCCCTTTTAGACCTTGAGCTTCACTGAGCTCTTTTTAACCTTTAACAAAGGGCTTCTTGAGCTCCTTTAAACCTTTAACAAAGGGCTTCTTGAGCTCCTTTAAACCTTTAACAAAGGGCCTCTTGAGCTTCTTTAGCTTCTTTGCCTTGAGCTTCCCTAGCTTCTTTGCATTTGAGCTTCTTTAGCTTCTTTGCCTTTGAGCTTCTTTAGCTTATTTTACCTTGAGCTTCTTTAGCTTCTTTTACCTTGAGCTTCTTTAGCTTCTTTTCCCCTGAGCTTCTTTAGCTTCTTTTACCTTGAGCTTCTTTAGCTTCTTTTACCTTGAGCTTCTTTAGCTTCTTTTACCTTGAGCTTCTTTAGCTTCTTTTACCTTGAGCTTCTTTAGCTTCTTTTCCCCTGTGCTTCTTTAGCTTCTTTGCCTTTGAGCTTCTTTAGCTTCTCTGCCTTGAGCTCCTGTTACTCAGGAGACAGCGCCTACAGGTCTTCCCGCCTTCTGTTCCTCGGGAGACAGCGCCACCAAGCCTTCCCGCCTTCTGTTACTCGGGAGACAGCGCCACCAGGTCTTCCCGCCTTCTGTTACTCGGGAGGCAGCGCCTACAGGTCTTCCCGCCTTCTGTTCCTCGGGAGTCAGCGCCTCCAGGTCTTCCCGTCTTCTCTACTTGACCAGCCCACGCAGCCCACCCGTTAACGCCACTAAATGTTAAGGTACGATAGGTCAGATTGAAGAAACCTCCTCTTAAAAAGTAAGACTTTTACCCAAAGTCTTGATATTATTTGGACTGCTTCGGGTGATCAAGCGAGAAAGAAAATAACGAAGACAAAAACCAGCGGCTACACACGTAAAGCTCTCGCTCTACTTAGAAACTCTTTATTTCAACAACACGGCTCAGTTATATACAAAAAGGAAATTTACATAATAATTATCGATTCAAAATATATTTGACATAATAATAATTCATTCAAAAGAAATTTACATTCCAAGTCATACACTCAAAAAGATATTTACATATTCTATGCCACGACTTTTAACAATATATATATATAGTGTAAAAACTATATAACAAAATTATAACAGTGATTCCAAATTTAAAACTAAAGGAGCGAACTGATAAGAATGATAACTTATATCAAGTAGATTTGATTAGATTAGCAAGCTAAATCTATATTAATTATAATAATAAATAGTTGTTTAATTTTATAGTCCAGTTTTGTTTTAAAATTATCTTCACTATTTTGATCAATTAAATTTAAATTATAAAATTTGTAAATAGTTATTATTTAGTAGAGATAGAGAAAAAAATATTTTACTTCTAATAGATGAAAAAATAAATGATCAAAATAGTGAAGATAATTTTAAAACAAAACTGGACTATAAAATTAAACAACTATTTATTATTATATATATATATATTAGAAATAAATAATCTTTTATTTTTTCTATTGTTTTTTTCAAATATATATATATATATATATATATATATATATATATATATATGGTAATTTAAGCCAACAAACCCATGTATATAACTTATAACAAGATTTTAATGTTGTATAATAGAAACACACCTGTAAATGATTATACGTATTATTGACATGTGTCTTTACATCATCATATGTAATGTAATTTGTACAAAGTGGATAAATAAATAAAATATGTAATAGATTTAAGAGTTGAGCTAAGCAAGAAATGGAAGTCATAACGTCGAAATAAGATAGATTTACAATTCCCACGACAAGACCACCCACACTGTCACATGTGGTGGAATGCAGAGACCCCTCTCACACCTGGACATGCAAAGCCCCCTTTCTCAGAAACGGCCCCCTGTCACACAAGGCACCCCGTCTTTAACCTATAAATACAATCACTTTACAGTCACTTGACAGTTTAGTTCACCCTTAGTGCAAGCCCGCGTCGGTCGTATGTCATGTCGATCTCATCCATCATGTAGACGAGTAAGAAACTTCTATCTCCATCTTTCGCTCCTAGCTCAACTTTTATCTGTTAACGGAACTTTCTTAGTGCAATTGTGTCTTCGTTTTTTGTGTGGACATTCCCAAACTTTCCACTCTGCCTCGACCACGACTGCCTGTATTTTGTGAGAACTTTTAAAGGTCTTCCAAGGTGCAGAGAGGTACTGGAAAACTATACATCCTGACTGTTCCTCTCGGTTAACACAGTATAGCGAGAGTCGACACTTCATCATCACAAATTTAATCGACAGGATTCTCTACACAAGGCTTACCAGAACTTCAATGATATTTCGTGAGTCGACAGGATGACCAAAACGAAGCATGACACAACGAAGAAGATAAGAAGACTGTTCAGATAGAAGCGAGAACGAGCAAAGATGGAGAAACAAACCCGCCAGTCCAACGAAACAACCAAGTAATCTCTCTCCCAACAAGAGACGATATTTACGGAAGAAGACGACGCCGCCCCAAGGGACCTCCGCAGACCCGCTAACACCGATCGCCAACGCCGGGAGCAAGCTGACCGCGCCAACGACAGCCCCGAAATTCCCGCAAGTCATGGAAACCGAGCAACGATGTACCCAAACCCTGTGACAAGTTCTCCACCTTCGGCCTGATATCGACAATGATCAAAGCAACAAGCTGCAAATCAACTTCACAAAATCTACAAGCTTCTACAAGTCCAACATGGAGCGACTTACACATCAGCAGGACAACAAGCCAAGATCAAGTCTCCTGACTGAACTATCTTCAAAACTGTAAGTTTTAAAATCTTACATAACTTTATCCTCAAGTTCAAAACTTGATTCCCTATAAATTTTGTACTTATATTTTCACTTTAAGCATTTTAAAATCAATTTTTACCTTTTTTTTATATCATTTTTATTAAATTTTTAAAACTTTCACACTCAACTTTATCAAATTTACTTTAATTTTTATTCAGATTATAAATTTCAAGTTATCACTCTCAATTTTATTTTTAAAAAATCATTATTATTATTTTTTTTTAAAATGTCATTCATCATAATTCTCAACTTATTTTTGTTTTACTTATTAGTTATCTTTATACCAAAAGACCAATATCTTTATCAATTCTTAAAATTTGGTAATGTTCACCATTTTAAGTAAGCGCCCAATTCAAATTATTTGTAACTCTCACGACATTGCGCCCTTTTATAAGAATCATTTTAACTACCATAATCAACGATTTAAAAAAGTATGTTCAAATTTTAAATATTAATTAACATAGGTGAAACGCATTTTTTTTAATTGCAAAAATCGGAAGATACAATATCTTCAAAAACACCACTAGGGAAAACAACTATCTTTCCCAAAACAATTTAAAAATGAAGATTCACTCCGCTTCACCGCCAGTAGCTAATTTAAGTCACAGCTTTCCAAAACGATTACAATCGTTAATATTCGAGGATAAATACACCCCTCGTCTTTTCCTTTTACATGCATATTTAATCATCAATAAATCTCTCTCAACAAATGTTACAGCACTCACACATCACTTTATACAATTGGCAACAATTTTTAGTGCGCGACTTAACACACAAATCCAAATCTTGAGCCACACAAGCCTCCACTTAGCTCTATATCGTCGCCACAATAAAATAATTTCACATTAAGCGTGCCACATCCACTAACAGTCAAATATTCTCTCGATGTGTTTCATACAACAACCACCCATGACTTATTAAATTTGTTATTCATGGTGAAACAGGTTAGATTTGTACCAAACTAAGACTTCACGTGACACCTTTTTATTCACATTTCTCACTTCGTGTCACAGTGCCACACCACAAAACTTTTTCACTTTTCAGGCCAAAGACGCCTTCACCACGCCTGTGACACCACAATTCACCCCAAAGCGTGTCCACGTCGAAATTCGCACTTTCACCACACATCTAAACCTGACATCACCTAATAACATTTTTTCTAAGTCTAAACTAAATTCGAAACACAACAACTACGAACACCGAGAAAATCATATCTTTCAATTATAACAGTAAAATGCCAACTTCAACAAAAAAAAGTAGAGAAAGAAAGTCAGTTTCAAGTAAATTTCAAACATGGCAAACATCCCCCATGATTGACCACCCACGACGATACCGTGAAAAACAGGACGGTGACCGCCCTTTATGACGTCACTCTCCTTGGTCACTGCTATCTTTTGAGAATATCTTCTCTCCCCCCTCAAGCAGTCATCTTGACCGCTAGATTCATGATCACCATTTTTAACACATGTTTCACACTAACCATTTAGGTTTTCTCACACATCTCACCAACGCCTTTAATCACAACACATCATACATTAAACATTTTACATGTTAATTGTTATCACCAATTAAAACAATTTGGTTAAGTCTTATATAGACTTTATGACGCAAAGGAGAAATCACTCTCTACATACCAGCATTGTGGACAAACGAAGGGATCATTTCACATATTCCAGCTTCAGAGAGTCATAGAAACACCAATGTTTACCAATGGGATATGATCTACACACAACAATTGTAACTTTTCTTCAAAAGAGACAATATTGTTCAATTTCCCACTACTTAACATTTATCTAATCATCATAATAATCTTTAATTATATTGTTATTTGTATAAAATCTTGAATAATTATTCTTATTTTTACCTTTCAATTATATAATAAGGCGGACCATTATCACCTTTATTGTGGAATATAGTCCTGAATGATTTGTTGATCAACTTCGCATCCCCAAATTCTGAAATAATCTGTTATGCGGATGATGTTTCGATTGTTTGCTGGCACAAGACCATAGAAGGGTTAAAAAATGAAACAGAAAGAACTTTAAATTATGTAATACAATGGTGTACAAGAAATAAGCTAAAGCTAAGCCCGGAGAAAACCGGCTTAATACATATGCACGGCAAACAAAATATTCCAATGGGAACTCCAAATTTCATAATAAAACCAGTGGAAGAGGTAAAAATTTTAGGTATAAAATTTTCTAATCACAGAATTAAGTCAAAAATTAACTTCACACCCCACATTAATGATATTCTTTGTAAAATCAACCGTATGAAAAATCTTTTGTTTTCGCTCTGTGGGAAGATGTGGGGATTGGATGCTAAAAAAAGATTAATTTTATATAAAACTCTTTTCAGGCCAATACTAACCTATGGATCTAAAATATGGTATAAATTTATTAATAAAAGAAGTAAGCAAAGATTAAACTCTCAGCAATATCAGATTCTTCTTTGGGTAGTGAGAGCCTATAAAACGACCTCATCAAATTGTATTCATAGTTTGGCAAAAATACCTATTCTCACAGATCAAATAGAATCGTTGATAATAAAATACGATTTGGCCAATTTATCAAAAGAAGAAATTAATGTATTCAGACCGCATGCCCCGACTATAATTCATAACTACATAGAATCAAGAATGGCTGAAACAATAGCTAACACTAATGAAACATTCAGAACATTTTTCCCATTTGGAATTCCTTTTTATTTTCGTCCGAATTTTTATAACTCACAGTTCGTCACGGGTCATGGTAATTTTGGAGAATTTCTGTCGAAAATCGGGGCAACGGATGATCCTAGCTGTTTCTGTGGAAAAGAAAACCAAGACTCAATGCATTTATTGATGGAATGTCCGATATTCCACAGCTACAGAAGTAATCATTTTTATCCCATCGAAGAGGTTTGCGAATTTGTATATAACAAAGACACTTATGTAAAATTCAATAATTTTTGTAAGTTCATTTTGGATTTTCTCTTCTGTTTAAGAAAACCATAGTTTCAGTTTTAATTGTGTTTTTAACCGGTTATTGTGTTGTATATACTGAATTGTATATAGGTTGCTAAAATAATTTATTTTGGATTTTCTCTTCTGTTTGAGAAAACCATCTTTTCAGTTTTAATTGTGTTTTTAGTCGGTTATTGAGTTGTATATAGGTTGATAAAATAATCCATTTTGGATTTTCTCTTCTGTTTTAGAGTGCCATCGTTTGAGTTTTAATTATGTTTTTAGTCCGGTTATTAAACTGTATAAAATGAATTGTATATAATCTACTAAAATGTATTTAGGCGCAAGTATCCCGAGCTGGGATATCGCGTCCGATATGTCAAATAAAATAAAATAAAAAAAAATAATAATAAAATTTTTAATCCAACATGATTTTCAAAAAAAAAAAACTTTAATCAAATTTACTTTTATTTTTCGTGATATTATTTTAGTATTGCAAAACATCTAATTGTTTCAAAAATTATTTTTATTTTATTATTTATTATATATTTTATATATTACAGGTTTAATTTTATACACTTACACTTTTTGTACCCGCAATCATATTTATATATTTCTATTCACTATATTTTATATTTGTTTAAATACCTTTATTATCTGACAATGTTTATCATCCACTATCGGGCATCTACAACAATCGTTTTCAACAATCATATTCTTTAACCAATTCCCTATATTTTTCATCACTATCTTTTCAGTCATTGCGTCACATCAAAGTAGAAAAACGACAGCACTGCTTGACAATTTATTTTTGATTTCGTAATTCAACAAACTCTTTGAGGACACAGTTCCCCAGACTTACAAATCCAAACTTCTGGCCTGAACACGCTTCAAGAGTTCATTTCATTTCATCCGCAGAGCAAATCACCAACGCATTCACGAAGCGTTCACTTTTTTCAACCTTCAACTTTTTTTTTCAGCTCTAGCGGACCACATTCAACCTTTGATTTCGAGTCAAGTCAGACCACCTACTGTCGCTACAATTCTACTTATCGCAAGGCTATATTTCACTCCTTTCCCAATCATATAAATAAACAACTTTTCTTCAGCAACTTTTAACCCAATAATCCTTAAATTGTGACAAAGCACTGTAACCCTTATATAGGATCGCAAATGAAACATTGCCAAGGAAGACAGCTCAAGTCTATATCCTCGCTTTGCACCTGGACCTGAGTATTTGGTTTACATGTGCACTTCTAACAATTGCATATTCTTCAACTACTAACCCTGTCCAACGCCCGCCAATATTCTTTTAGAATGTGAATTTTTATGTCATCATTTTATTTTAATCATCATTTTTTTTAATCAATCAAAAATGTCATTTTATTTCACTTTTATATATCCAAACAAATCATCTTGTTATAGCCCTTTTTAACCCTCACAGTTTAAATTAATTAAAAGAAATTTTAATTACTTACCTGTGTTAGAGAGGCTTTACCCGCCTAAACCCGGATAAACCCTTTCACTCCCGGGGCCCATCTATGGTAATTTAAGCCAACAACCCCATGTATATAACTTATAACAAGATTTTAATGTTGTATAATAGAAACACAGCTGTTAATGATTATACGTATTATTGACATGTGTCTTTACATCATCATATGTAATGTAATTTGTACAAAGTGGATAAAAAAATAAAATCTGTAATAGATTTAAGAGTTGAGCTAAGCAAGAGATGGAAGTCATAACGTCAAAATCAGATAGATTTACAATTCCCACGACAAGACCACCCAAACTGTCACATGTGGTGGAATGCAGAGACCCCTCTCACACCTGGACATGCAAAGCCCCCTTTCTCAGAAACGGCCCCCTGTCACATAAGGCCCTCCGTCTTTAACCTATAAATACAATCACTTTACAGTCACTTGACAGTTTAGTTCACCCTTAGTGCAAGCCCGCGTCGGTCGTATGTCATGTCGATCTCATCCATCATGTAGACGAGTAAGAAACTTCTATCTCCATCTTTCGCTCCTAGCTCAACTTTTATCTGTTAACGGAACTTTCTTAGTGCAATTGTGTCTTCGTTTTTTTGTGTGGACATTCCCAAACTTTCCACTCTGCCTCGACCACGACTGCCTGTATTTTGTGAGAACTTTTAAAGGTCTTCCAAGGTGCAGAGAGGTACTGGAAAACTCTACATCCTGACTGTTCCTCTCGGTTAACACAGTATAGCGAGAGTCGACACTTCATCATCACAAAGTTAATCGACAGGATTCTCTACACAAGGCTTACCAGAACTTCAATGATATTTAATATATATATATATATATGGCAATATAATAATAATAAGGTGGGGAAAGAGAAATAATCACACCACAAGTTGGAAAAGGGACCCAGGCAACAAGCGAGAGAGAGACGGCCCGGCCACCGCTGAGCGGCCCGCCGTTCGTGTCGCACACAATATCACCCAACTGTCTTAATTAGTCCTGAGGTTCCAAGTAACGGCCCCTGTGGTCGCCTCTTGGAATGTCGCTGCTGTCTCAAGTGTCCGATCCTTACCCGCCCTCTCTCTCTGGGTTGATGGTAGGTTTTCTTTATTATTCCTGGAAGAGCATATATTATGACATATGGCCCCCGTTGAAGAAGGCTGAACATGGTTTGAGTATACTTAAAGCTGGAGAAGTAAATACACAAGTAAATATTATTTACAAGCAGTTTTACAACACCGGAGAGTTTGATATTTTAGGGAATTTTTGATAATTTCAAAGTTACAAAAGGCTATATACAATAACAACTAATGTATTATAAGGGAAATGCTATTGAGAGGTGTGAACAAGGAAAAGAAGATTCGCATACATACGATGAAAATATTGAGCCATCAAGACTGGGGAACTCTACATTTTGAGATATGTTTTCAGGCGGACATGGAAAGGGGAGGACTTGGCATGGGTTTTCTATGCTATAGATGTAGAGTACGAGAAAAGAGTTTGAGGCTGGAAATTGCGTGAGCTCAGGACTGAGGTAAATATAGAACTACATACAATTTTAGAATTTTGGCGAACAGAGCGAGGGGAAACTTGCTTTGGGCCATTCTACCTTATCTATGCAGTTACTTGTGTAGCGGGTCCGAGGGGAAAAGTCCCGTGTGTAGGTGAGGAAGTCAATCTGCATCCTGTGACGAACACACCAGTGGCTAGATGGTGTGAGTCGGTGGATATGCTAGAGGGAAACTACAAAATATATTATCGTAAATGAAGAGTGGAGATTAGTGGCAAAAGTAGTTCGACAAATGATTATTCAATAATTTCATAGAGGATCATGGGCTGGTAAAAGGTTAACAAAGTTGTAAGAATGAGAGGGACATTAGTGGAACATAGATAAGAGTCACCAAGGGTTGTTTGTAAGCAAGGCTCACGTGGTGGTTGTATTTCTTCGATGCCTGAATTACAAAGTGCATTTTGAGTCGTTTAGGGAAAGAAATTATTCTTCGTGAGCCGTGCTTACAAGTAGGAGAGAAGGTCATATACAAATAGATATACAAATGTTTAGGTGCTGGAGGCCTATTGTGAATGAGCACTATTATGAAATTGATTGTTGTTATTATTAAAAATCGTAAAGCATGCATAGATAGAATGCCAATTTTAAGGAATGTGTTGACTTTAAAATAAAAATATTTCATTAAAATGTCTATTATTAATTCGATTGGTAAGGTACAAATTTAATGGGTTACAAATATCTAGATAAATAGTATTGAGAATAAAATCATTGTTAATAGGCGTGGAGAGAATAAATTGAACTAAACTAATAATAGAAAATATTGGCATCAGAGTTTACAAGGAATGACCTTTTTGAAGAATGAATGGTAGGGGTGGAAACAATTACACTCACAGTTTATGCTGGTTGAGGGCGCAAGTAGATTCATTAAGTTCATTGAGGGAGGGTTCTTCTGCTGATATTGTACGGGACAGTGTTGTTCGCCACAGTAGTGTCAGGGATATGGCGGAGTCTTGTCCATGATAATGGAAGGTGTCCTGCTCTGGCGCGGTGATCGTTCTTGGGCAGATCTAGTGCTGGGAGAAGTGTGCGGCAGGTTCATCACCGTCGTAGGTGATTACTTCTTCCGGATCACGGTTCAAAAGTTGCCGAGGAAGGGAGTGAGAGCTCGAAGAGGAGTGGCTACAGTTGAGTTGGGTTTGGCCGATCATCGTGGCTTGGCTTCTTGTTTTCTTCATACTCTGGTATATGAGGGATTTGCTTCCCGGCCAGGTCTTATCCTGTCGACTTTCAATGTGGCAATATAATAATAATGTGGGGAAAGAGAAATAATCACACCACAATTTGGTAGAGAAATCCTAGACAACCAGAGAGAGATGAAGAGAGCTGGGCCCGGCCGCCGCTGAGCGGCCGACCGTTCGTTTCGAACACAATCACCAACTGTCTTGATTAGTTCTGAGGTTCCAAGAAGCGGGCCCCTTAGAATGTCGCTGATATCTCAAGTGACCGGACCCTTTGGAATGTCGCTAGTGTCTTAAATGACCGGACTTTATCTGCTGTCTCTCTCTCTGGGTTGACTGTAGGTTTGCTTTATTATTCCAGGAAGAGCATATATTATGACATATATATATATATATAAAATTACTAATTTTCAATTCTTAGATTTTAAATGTATATATTTATTTATTATTCACATATATATTCATATTTTATATATTATTTTATTTATAGTATTATTTATTATATATTATAAACATGAATATTGTAGGTTATAGATATTTTAAATTTTATAGCAGTTGAACATACTCGTGAGTATCTCAAAACAATCTTGTTTCCAGAAGAAGTTTGGCGAGTTGCCATACGAAATATTGGAAAATAAACTATATGATCCGAAATAAGAATTTTTAATTAATATATATATTTTATTTTTATTACAAATTTTATAATTTGAATTTAAATAATCAAAATAATGAAGATAATTTTAATAGAAAACTTAACTATAAAACTATACAACTATTTATTGTTATAATTAATTTAGATTTAGCTTGCTAATCTAACCAAATCTACTTGATATGATTTATCATTCTTATCAGTTTGCTCCTTGAGTTTTAAATGTAGAATCACTGTTATATTTTTATTATATAGTTTTTACACTATATATATATATATATATATATATATATATATATATACGAGGGCCATCCAATAAATAAGTTTCCCTATTTTTTAACAAATAAACCACATTATTTACAATTAGGCAGTTATTTTATTTTCATTATACAACTCATAGACTACTTCTCTAAATTATTACCATTTCTGTCCAAACATTTTTGGTTCCGTTGTAGCAATTTTTTATACCACTGTTGTACCAAGCCGTGTCCTGCCTTCGTAGCCAGTGGTTCTCCTCCGCCTGCACTTCGTCATCATTCGCAAAGTGCTTGCCTCCAAGGTGCCACTTGAGTGCTGGAAAAATATGGAAGTCGCTTGGGGCAAGTTCCGGAGAATAAGGTGGATGTGTGAAAATTTCCCATTTTAAGTTTTCCATAGCCATAACTTTGCCGCAGAGATTGTGACCTTCGCCTTTTTTGGTGCACTTTCCTCAGGCTTCTTCCACACCATGCTTTGTCGTTTTGTTTCTGGAGTTGAATGATGCACCCAGCTTTCATCTCCAGTGACAATACGGGAAAACAGTTGATCTCTATCTCTTTGATGCATTTCCAGGAAAGCTCGGGCTGCCTCCATCCGTTGTTGCTTGTGATTTTCCAAGAGCAAACGCGGGACCCATCTTGCGCAGACTTTGCGAAAATTCAAAATATCTGACATGATTGTTCCAATCGAATAGCGTCCAATTTCGATTCCAGGAGGCACCGAATAATTATTTCGTCAATGGTGACGCGGCGATCTGCTTCCACCACATTACGAACAGCAGCAACGGCTGCATTGTCCGTAGCAGTAACGGGCCTGCCGCCCTGCTCGTCATCATGCACGTTTTGCCGTCCTTCTAAGAACCATGAACGCCATCGGCGAACCATTTGGATGCTCATACATTCTTCACCATACACTGACACTAAATTGCGATGAATATTGACCGCAGTTTCATTTTTTGCCGTGAAAAAACGAATTACAGAACGGAGTTCGCAAGTAGACACGTTCACCAGTGGTAGCTCCATGGAAACTGAAGCGCTACGGACTTGCGCGTACGAGTAGCGTGATATTGAAGGTGACCAGCCTCCAACGCATCCTAGTGACCATTTATTCCATGCTAACTAATTTTTAGAACGTTTCGTTTGCAGAAAAAAAATAGGGAAACTTATTTATTGGATGGCCCTCGTATATATCAAAACAATAAAAAAAAAGAAGAAAATAAGTGTGTCAGGTGTTGATATTAAAAATAAAGAAGGCATATTCTGACCAAAAGCACATGTGCTTTTTAGATGGCAGAGCGCCATCTAGTGGAGTAAAAAAAAAAAAAAAAACGTTTATATAAATTGTTCCGTGATATTTGGCCAACCCAATATCTTGATAAATCAAGAAAAACTATCCACGAACGTGTTTCGCGCTGTCGGCGCTCCTCATTGTGGAGCAGGCTGTACCACTGCGACCAAAAATATTTTTGGTCCCAGAGACTTATTGAGAAACCAAAAAATGGATATTTGAGGCCAAATTTGCGTAAATACGCTTAACACATGAAAAAACAATTGAAAAATATAAAAATAAGTGGGTCAGGTGGATCGAGAAATTGTGTTGGTCAAATATCACGGAGCAAGTTAAATGAACGTTTAGTTTATTTTTGCTCCACTAGATGGCGCTCTGCCATATAAAAAAGCACGTGTGCTTTTAGTCAGGATATGCCTACTTTTTTAATATACAGGATGATCTAAAAGTATTGCACAACTTTAAAAATTAATAACTCCGCGAATATTTCGCTAGAGCAATGCGGTAAACACAATTGTGTTCAGGATGCAATGGAATTTCTTATGGCAAATAATGAAAAATTCTAAATTGGATTTTAGTTACAATTTTATTCGCTAGATGTGCTCTACCAGAATAAGAGATTCAGCGGCCAAATTGTTTGATAAATTTAAAACTATAACTGATCGACATGTATTTTACCTTTTTGAATACCAGGAAAGAACCCTAATAATATCAAATGATAAATTAATAAAACACCATTTCGCCAAAAGTAGAATAATTGGTTGACGATTTTCAAATACAATCTGAGATATGTAAAATAGGTATATGCAAATTAAAGCATGTAGCAAAAATATTTATATTTAATATGGAGTTTTGTGAAATAGATTGAAAGTTTGAAAAACACTGCTGATATCAATACACGATTTTTCAAATGTTGATATAGTACCAAAAAAATGATGGCAGTACTAATAGGATTTCTTGCTATAAGGAATGTGTAGTTTATTGACTAATTAGCGACATTTGACTATTTAACTGGATATTTGTCATGATCCAAAAAAATGAAATATAGAGAGGAGGGGGAAAATATATTTGTCGTACTTTATTCCAAATATCCTATGGGCTTGCCGAAGGTTATCATTGCTTTTTATACTGTACATAATTTTAAAAATGTTTTCACTCGAATAAAAACCATTTTTATATAGACTTTTTGCGTTTAATAACGTGCTGGTGAAATCATTTTATGTTATTATTTTGCATAAAATTTCTAAAGTAGGGGATGTACAAAGAATATTGCTTATGCCATTTCTTCTAATGAGCGAAAAGCGATAAACTAAACATAAGGGGCAAAATTGTGTGTATAATGGGGTTTCGGGAGTTATAACACTTTGGTCTGCACGACATAATATAGGATGTGAGCAAATGACAAAAAAATAAATCACTGTTCACAAAATAATTGAAAAAATAGTCAATATGTGAGGACAGTATTTATTATCCCCAAAACCCAACACAAAGAGCTTCAAAATATTTGTAGATAATATAATACATGGCAGATTATACGAGGGATGTCCCATAAGTCTGTGGCCCGCCATGAGGACGAAATATTAGAAACTAATAAATTTTACCATAAATACCTTAAAGCATTGTATAAAGATATATATATATATTTTAGTTTCTACAACTAATAATTTTTTGTTATAGGTTTTGAAAGAGGACAAGAAACAGGAATCATCTAAAATGGAGACAAATGAGATTCGTGCTGTAATGAAATATCTTTGTAAGAAAAGAATGTCGCCGAAGGAAATCTATGAGGATATGGTGGATACATTAAGGGAAGATGCTCCTTGCTATGGCACAGTAAAAAATGGGTAGCTGCGTTTAAATTAGGGAGGATCAGCACCGAAGACGAACATCGACCAGGAAGACCTGTTGAGTCAATTACTCAAAAAAACATCGACAAGATACATGAATTGGTTATGTTGGACAGAAGAATGACAGTTCGTCAGATAGAAGAGACCTTGGATATTCCAAAAACAACAGTGAATCGGATCGTGAGTGAACACTTGGGCCTCAAAAAGCTTTCTGCCTGTCGCGGAGGTAAACCCCGGTATGGCTGTACCACGGAGAAGAAAAACCTTTTCCTGTAATGCTTCAAGAAGTTGAAGACTCCAGAAATAACATTTGAAAAGTTTTAAAAGCCTTGTAAAAGAGACATGTTTATTGTATCAGTTAGTAGCGCGCTCTCCTCTAGCCACGAGCTCTTCTGCCGGCACAGACAGCATCTTCTTTTTTAAAGGCAAAAATACGAGAGAGAACAAAATAAAATTAACGAAAATATCTATTTACATATATGGAAGAAAGCCAAGTATACTTTTATATATAGGAGAAATATTCTTCAACACTGCCTGTTGGGTTTCCAAACCTTTGACACCCGATCAAAAAGCTGTAAGGAGAAAGTTATATTCGGACAATCTTGCGTTATTTGAAGCCAAACCAGAGGAATTTGTTAATATATTTGTTACCATGGATGAGACTTGAGCCCATCACTTCACACCAGAGTCCTAGCAACAATCCATGAAATGTAGACACTCTGGTTCTCTCCCCCCAAGAAAGCCAAGACAGTTTCATCAGCAGGGAAGGTTATGTGTCTGTTTTTGGGATTCTGAGGGTGTATTTCTTCTTGACTTTATAAATAAGGGTCAAACCATCACTGGCAATTATTATGCAAATATTGTGAAGCAACTACGAGAAGCTATTAAAGAGAAGAGAAGAGGAAAGTTGTCCAGGAAGATTGTTTACCATCAAGAGAATGCTCCGAGTCATCGGTCGCTGCAAGCCATGGCTGCTATTTATGATTCTGGCTTTGAACCTTCATCACGTGCACCCTAATCACCAGATATAGCTCCGTCTGACTTCCACCTATTTCCACATTTTAAAAAATCACTTTCTGGCATTTATTTTAGGTCAGATGAAGAGGTCGTTGATGCTGTAACCTCATTTTTTGAGTCACTTGAAACATCCTTTTTTTTTGGAGGGCATAAAAGCATTAGAACATCGCTTAAAAATTGTATTGATCTTAAAGAATATTATTTTGAAAAATAAATCATAATCATTTTTTTAGTCATTTTCTTTATATGTCGGGCCACCGACTTATTGGACATCCCTCGTATAACACATGAGGTAACGGCTTTCTCTCTTGTATTAGGTCACAATCCTTGCTCAATGTGACGCCCTTCATTCTCAAACAATGCCTGCAGACGATAGATGACAGATTGGACAGCATTAAATTACAAATTTGTTGGAATTGATGAAACGTGCCGTCTGATAGAAGCTTTCAACACGGCCAATATGTGCATCGATAAAGACGCGATTTACTGTACCCCCATAACCAAAATTTGCAAGGCGTCAAGTCTGGTAATCCTTGAGGCCACTGGTGTATAAAGTGGCGACTTATCACACAATCTTCACCGAACAAATCCTTCAGCAATTGTTCGGCACCGCGGGAGATATGAGGAGGTCCTCCATCTTGCATGAATGTTATTTCGCTTAGTTCTTGTCTGTCCTGCAATATGGGAATAAACCTTTCTCTCAAAATTTGAACATAACGTCACCAGTTACAGAAACGGTTTTAAAATTCTTCCATTGAATTTTTCAAAGAAAAATGGGACAACAATAAAAGATGTGAACTCACACAAAACTGTAACTCTGGGTGATAAAGTGGCATTTCTGTAAAATTCCTAGGGTTTTCTGTTGCCCAAATGCGGCCGTTCAGAGTGTTAACTTCTCCGTTAAAAGAAAAGTGAGCTTCATCTATCAACAGAAGATTAGACAGCCAGTTTCCATCAATATAAATTTGCCAGAAATCCCATTAAGCGAATTCTCGACGCTTCTCAAAATCGCCGACTTTCAGTTTGTGAAATCTTTTAATTTTATATGAATATTCTTAATTTGTGGGCTCTCCAAACTGTTCCATACGAAATCCCCGTTTGTCGAAAAACTTGCCGACCACTTACTCCTCCATACGTGGATAACGTTTCAATAGCTTCAACATTCTGCGAAACCGTAACAGCCACTGACTTGCATGTCGATGGTATTTCATTCCGAGGTTTTGCTTCCATAGAGATCCAGTCTTTTCAAAATTTTTAATCATTCGCCTTAGAGAGTAGCAACTCATGGGTCCTTTACCGATTCGAATAACTTTAAAGGTACGAAACGCTCAATGGCAGATTCTGAATTGTAATAAAATATTTCACCAGGAGTGCTTTATCCTGTTTTAAAAATACAAAATATTTTTTCACGATGAGTTTCTTTTTATCACAAAATTTTAAATTGTTGTAAATATCCACGCTTCGCGCGCATGTTTTTGTAAATATTATTTGAAAAGAGATAATCGCTTGTAAGCTAGCGTTTTGTGATAAAAAAAAAAACTCATTGTGAGAAAATGTTTTGTAATTCAGAACTTTTTTTCGCAATTTCATCTTTAATAGAGATTTATCCTGTAGTGACGGCATTCCAGAGTAAAATAAATGATCAGAGATAGATAAATATTTTTCAAAGAATTAAAATAATTATCTTCGAAATTCAAATAGCTGAGAGGATTCCAGCAAACCGCATCTAAAATATCATTTTTTTAATATGTGTTTGATTTGCATTACCTATTTTACATATCTCAGATTATATTTAAAAAATGTCAACTAATTCTTCAACTTTTGGCGAAATGGTGTTTTATTAATTTATAATTTGATATTATTAGGGTTCTTTCCTGGTATTCAAAAATGGAAAATACGTGTCGATCAGTTATATTTTTCAATTTATCAAACAATTTGGCCACTGAATATCTGATTCTGGTAAAGCGCCATCTAGCGAATAAAATTGTAACTAAAATTGATAAATTAAAAAATATAACTGTACGACAAGTATCTTTCCTTTTTGAATATCAGGAAAGAACCCTAATAATATAAAATAACAAATTAATAAAACACCACTTCGCCAAAAGTAGAAGAATTAGTTGACAATTTTTAAATATAATCTGAGATATGTAAAATAGGTAATGCAAATCAAACACATATTAAAAAAATGATATTTTAGATGCGGTTTGCTGGAATCCTCTCAGCTATTTGAATTTCGAAGATAATTATTTTAATTCTTTGAAAAATATTTATCTATCTCTGATCATTTATTTTACTCTGGAATGCCGTCACTACAGGATAAATCTCTATTAAAGATGAAATTGCGAAAAAAGTTCTGAATTACAAAACATTTTCTCACAATGAGTTTTTTTATCACAAAACGCTAGCTTACAAGCGATTATCTCTTTTCAAATAATATTTACAAAAACATGCGCGCGAAGCGTGGATATTTACAACAATTTAAAATTTTGTGATAAAAAGAAACTCATTGTGAGAAAATATTTTGTATTTTTAAAACAGGATAAAGCACTCCTGGTGAAATATTTTATTACAATTCAGAATCTGCCATTGAGCGTTTCGTACCTTTAAAGTTATTCGAAGCGGTAAAGGACCCATGAGTTGCTACTCTCTAAGGCGAATGATTAAAAATTTTGAAAAGACTGGATCTCTATGGAAGCAAAACCTCGGAATGAAATACCATCGACATGCAAGTCAGTGGCTGTTACGGTTTAGCAGAATGTTGAAGCTATTTAAACGTTATCCACGTATGGAGGAGTAAGTGGTCGGCAAGTTTCTCGACAAATGGGGATTTCGTATGGAACAGTTTGGAGAGCTCACAAATTAAGAATATTCATATAAAATTAAAAGATTTCACAAACTGAAAGTCGGCGATTTTGAGAAGCGTCGAGAATTCGCTTAATGGGATTTCTGGCAAATTTATATTGATGGAAACTGGCTGTCTAATCTTCTGTTGATAGATGAAGCTCACTTTTCTCTTAACGGAGAAGTTAACACTCTGACCTGCCGCATTTGGGCAACAGAAAACCCTAGGAAATTTACAGAAATGCCACTTTATCACCCAGAGTTACAGTTTTGTGTGAGTTCACATCTTTTATTGTTGTCCCATTTTTCTTTGAAAAAATCAATGGAAGAACTTTTAAAACCGTTTCTGTAACTGGTGACTTTATGTTCAAATTTTGAGAGAAAGTTTTATTCCCATATTGCAGGACAGACAAGAAACCCAAGAAACGTCTTTTGGCCCACACCTGGGTTTCAGGCATTTTTTGTTCAAGGCACCTACATCCCCTCGGGAATTGTGGCACGTAGCAACCTTCATCCTATCCCTCCAACCTCCCCAGACACCGCATAACTTCAAAAGCCATATGTCTAGAGCAGAGTATCATTGCGGTGTTCTCGGCCTACTGGCACGGCTGCCGATGATTTTATCCCTCTTCTGGAAGATACGATAAGACAGGGCTCTCTTCCAGTGATACTGAGTATGGACACTAACGCCCACTCTCCTACCTGGGGCATCGGTGAGAGGTTGGACTTCCGGGGTGCTAATCTTGAAGAGTTCGCCAGCTTCAATGATCTTCATTTCCTGGGACCCCCTGTGGACTCGACCTGGTCAAATGTGTCTTTATCTTCTTCAATAGATGTCACTCTGGCCTCCAGCTCACTGGCTATCCATGCCACTAGAGGTTTAATAGATGAGATGGCCTTCACTGACCATATACCTATCTGGACTACATTCCTAGACATGGTCAATAAAGAGACAAACGCCTCCTGGGTTGAATCCTCATGTAAAGAACAGACCTTTAAATCCTTCCTCAACTCTTATCTCCACCAGGTAACTACCCAATTTAACGAGGCCTCTACCCCAGAAGATATTGACAGGGTGGTCCTCCTTCTGACTTCTATTCTGCAATCAGCTTGTGACTCTTCCATGGGGAGACGCTCCAAAACTACAAGACCGTCAAAGCCGTGGTGGACCCCCGAACTGAGTAGGATCAGAAGGTTGGTTATCTCCCTCCACTGTTATAGTGAGAGTGTCCGGTGGCCTATTAGGAACTTCTTCCGCGGTTTATAACGAGCGTGCCATAATGGACTGAAGGCAGCTATAAGTAGAGCTAAAAGTAAATCCTGGTTTAATCTCTGCGAGGTGGTGTCATCCGCATCCTGGAGTGCCATACATCGATTTATCGCCCGGGGCCGCGACTCCCCCAGAGGTCCGCCACTTCTCAAACATGATAACGGCTCTCCTTACAATCCTCATGAGACTTGCCAGGCCGTGTTGAATCACTTTTTCCTACCTGATACCAGACCTCACCCGCAAAGGTAGGCAATTTCTGCGCACTCAGACGAACCTGAATTCAAACCCTGGGAAGTTTTGCGAGCCATTTATTGCTGTGGAAAAAGGCAAGCCCCGGGCCCCGACAGTCTTGGTTCAAAATGCTCAGACCTGGGCGGCCCTTCCTTGCAATTCCTGCTGGCCGAATTGCCTTCGTACGGGCCAATTCCTCCAAGGAAAGAAGGCCGCTTCATACTTCTGCCTAAACCCTCCAATTCAGCCACCAGTCAGCTGGAGAAATACAGACCTTTGTTGAACACTATGGCTAAAGTGTTTGAGAGATGTATCCTGGCCAGACTTCAGTGGCTCGCGGATCGTCACGGATGGTTCTTTGAAGATCAATACGGTTTTGTAAATGGTCGTTCAGAGGAATATACACTAGCGAGTATCACTCAATTCATTGAAGAAAGACATGCTCACTGGAGGAAAACTCTTGTCATCAGCTTGGACATCAATAAGGCCTTCGACATTGTTTGGAGGCCGGCAATCATACAGAATCTTGAACGTCTAAATTGTCCAGATTCTATTACTGGCTTAGTGAAAAGCTTTTCGGAAAACCGGAGGGTTTCTTATTCAGCTTGGACAGCAACAGAATGTGCGTCCTCCCAGATCGGCACCAACCAGGGTTCTTCACCTTCACCTTTCCTTCCATCAAAGATAGCCGATTAATAGCTTACGCGGACGACTTTACCCTTCTGATTCAGGTTTGTGGTCGCCTGCCGGTCTCTGCCACTAACAACTTCTTGGAGAGGTTGACATCTTGGTGCACGACGAATGGTCTTAATATAAACCCCAGTAAAACTCAAGCTTGCCTGTTCCAATGGCGTAATATCCAGTCCAACTCCGAGACATGGTTTAAAATCCTTGGTCAACCTTTAAACATCAAGAAGACCATCACAATCTTAGGAGTGGAGTTTGACCATATCCGTGGATTTGTCGCCCACCTACGTAAGATCACACGTAGATGCAAATCAATAATCCCACGACTCACCCACTTCATACTGGGTAAATATGGAATCTCCTTTTTAGCTGGAACTAGGATTTTCGACGCGGTAGTGGTACCTGCCTCCCTTTACGCAACGTCAGCATGGGGACGTCGTGCTCTCTCCAGCGAAGGCATTAGGCAGCTTAGAAGCCTTCACTACAATTTTGCGAAACGTGCACTGAGAGGAGGTCCTTGCACACCAACAGTCTCAGCAATCACCGTCAGCCCTCCTCTCGATATTATTGTCAAGCCTCGTACGGCGTTCCTAAAGGAAATCAATGAAGGAAATTTTGAATCTACGAGTAGACCAGGCCCTGCTTCTTTGCCATACCCTCCGGATAGATGTCAATTGTCTTTCAGTCTAAACATCGAGGAGATAACAAAACCTATAATATTTACATACGGACCAAAAAATGAGGATGGAGTGGGCGCTGCAATTGTTTCCTGATCAGAAGATTAGCAGCCCGTTCTCTTACGGCTCCATCCAGACTGCACAGCCTTCCTGGGCGATCCGTCTGGTGGAGAGGAAGGTTATTCTAGAGATGAGATCTCTATCGCGTCGGACTGCAGATCGGCTCTGTCAGCCATATGTACGTCAGGTCCAGTTCAATCGACATTAGTAGCTGAGATTATTCTCGCACTGTACATTAACCAAAATGTAAATCTGTGTTGGGTGCCGGTTAGGGCCTCCAATCCCGGAGCCAAATAATGATCCCGAAATCCCGGGATTCTGCTCGAAAAATCCCGGGATTACTGGTTTGTGCATGAAAACCAGCGCAAAAATATATTTTTCTTGTCTAGCATTTTGGTAATCAAACAGATGATGAGATAGCACACTTTTGACATTTTGTTTATACAGCTGCATTTCGGGTCTTTTTTTTTTTTTCTGAGAGATTTGAATTTTTTTCATGTACTAATAACGAAGGGTTATTCTGCAAGATCTTTCCAAAATGGCAGCCTCTAGAATGAGAGTATGCAGCAATATACATGGAGGGGGCCTCAGTTTTTGTTCAGACCTTTCCGAGGATGACAATGAGGACATTTCTCCATTTAACGTTAGCCTAGAGGTAGCACATCCCTCATTTTTGAAGCAATTTATCCACAATCTCCAGTATTTTCAAAAAAATATATAAATGAAGTGACGAAAAAAGCTCATGTGGTTGTGAAATTTTTCAAACGTTCGCCGTTGAAGAACGAGATCTTACTGAACTACACATGCGGCAAGATAATCGCATTTCCACCAGTATGTGTCTCATTCTCGACTGCAGAACGCGCTGGTATAGTTTATTGAACATGTTGGAGAGACTTCTCAGTGTGAAGTCAGCGATTAAGAAGGCGCTAATAGATGTGAATGCAAATGTCCGTCTAACTGATGAAGATTTTGATATTATGACGCAAGTAATTTCCGCACTGAAACCATTTCGGGCAGCTGTGGCGGCTATCTGTAGACGCGACGCTACGCTTTTGACCGCAGAATCAACAGTAAAGTTTCTGCTAGAGGAGCTGCAAGCACAATCACATTCTCTCAGCAAAGATCTGCAAAAATCTTTTCAAAAGAGAATTTTAGAAGAGCGATGCAATAAAACATCTTTAATCCTCCGATATCTGCACAATCCGCATGCACAGTTAGAAAAAAAAGAAGATGGTCAAAGACTTTAGCGTGAAATTTCTTTTGCGTCTTAAACCGTTACAGGAACAAATGGCCGAAGTAAGAATTCAGGCTGATAATTCGCAACTTCCTTGGAGTTTACAAGAACGCCATGAGCCATCACAATCGAATGACCATTTCACAATTGAGCGCCGATTGCAAGAATCTATTGAGGCTGCCTCTTCAACTTCAATTACAATACCTACACCAGACTCCGCATCCTACTCAACTATGATTAACCACGAACTTAATATTGCTGCTCAGTAAGGCAAACGAGGACCGTATTTAGAGAGTAGAAGAGATATAGCCACGTTTGAAGTGTAAAAGGGAGATCAAGAGGAAAGTGGTGAGTTTCTTTATTGAGCTGTACACAAGCTTTCGGACGTCACCCGTCCTTCATCAGGTGTTGACATGAATAAGAAGGAGATGCTATATTTATAAGCGACAGTTTAAAAGTATTAAAAATATTAAAAACAATCTGATGCACGCCCGCGAGAGCACATGCTAATAACAAAATATTTTCAATTTTACTCTGTATAAATATTATTTTGAGTTTGTATAAAGAATATCAGCCCGTTGAAAATCTGTATAACTAAGACGAAGTGAGAAAGGCGGACAACGAGAGGCGAAGACAAAAGCAAGAAAAAACAACAATAAAAATAAAAAATAAAAATAAAAAATCAGCGGAATAAAGATAAAGTTAAAAGTTACGAAGAAGGTGTATCTGAGGTAGAATAAAAAACAGAATATTGGGGCGGGAGGTCAATCTTTCTGTTGAGGCTGGGGGTAGTATTAGAAACAAGGGCCTCAAGAACTAAGCGTTGGTATTTGTTTGCTATATCGCTATAAATGGGGGTTGTGTTGTCGAGATTGAAGGAATGTCCGGACTCGGCGATATGTTGGTATATGAGCGATTTTTTGTCTTTCGAGCGGATGTTACGGGCGTGTTCACTGGCTCTGATGGCGATTGTTCGGCCTGTTTCTCCAATGTAGTGTAAATCGCAATCGTTACAGGGAATTTTGTAAACGGCGTTGGAAAGGGATTGGGGGTTACGTTTGGCGGAGCTTTTTGTGATAGGATGTCTTAAGAAGGTGTGAAGGGAAGGTGTGCACTTGTAAAAAGTGCGAATGCCGTATTTACGTAAAAAGGAACCAATACCGGAATTCGTGGTGGAGTATGGGAGGACGCAGGTGCTTTTAAATACAGGAGGTGTGGTTCTTTTTTGGTTGGGTGTGAAAAAATGCCGGTCGATAAAACTGCGTGGATAGCCCGCGGACAGGAGATGCGAGTAGACCTTACGCCTCTCGATATTGTTAAAGAAAGGGAGGGAACAGTGGGTGTAGATACGTTTGGAAAGAGTTCGTAACTTTTAACTTTATCTTTATTCCGCTGATTTTTTATTTTTATTTTTTATTTTTATTGTTGTTTTTTCTTGCTTTTGTCTTCGCCTCTCGTTGTCCGCCTTTCTCACTTCGTCTTAGGTATACAGATTTTCAACGGGCTGATATTCTTTATACAAACTCAAAATAATATTTATACAGAGTAAAATTGAAAATATTTTGTTATTAGCATGTGCTCTCGCGGGCGTGCATCAGATTGTTTTTAATATTTTTAATACTTTTAAACTGTCGCTTATAAATATAGCATCTCCTTCTTATTCATGTCAACACCTGATGAAGGACGGGTGACGTCCGAAAGCTTGTGTACAGCTCAATAAAGAAACTCACCACTTTCCTCTTGATCTCCCTTTTGTATTTAGAGAGTGTGTATCAATACTTGCTGACAATTCCTCCAACGTCTGTGGAATCGTAAAGAGTCTTCTCCTCCTCTGGATACCTATGTAATAAGACACGTTCTAGTTTGCATGATGACACTAAAATGACATTAATACATAGTTGGGCAAAATGCAATAATGATTACATTTTCTATAATCACAATTGCAAATAATCATGATTTAATTTGCTATAATTACAATTACAAGTAATTTTAACCACAATTGCTATCATTATATATAGAATTACGAGTAATTATGTTTACATTCTGATGCAATTAATTTTTTTGCAAAGTAATGCATTGCAAAGTAATTGTAATTAAAAGGTAATGTATTACTTTGAATGGATTACTGCCCAACACTGCATTAAGAGATGTGGTCTAAGAGTTCCAAGAACAGTATTTTTTTTTCCAGATGTGTGTACAGTAATTGACAGATAATTTCAAACTGTAACCCAAAAGCAATGATTTAGTTCATAAGCAGGCTCAAAATATATGGCTTTCAGGTTGTTTTCATCGAAGTAAGTGACACGTCATTGGCACTATATAAAAGAAAAAAATAAAAATACAGTGGTACCTCGACATACGAGCGCCCCAACATACGAGTTTTTCGAGATACGAGCCGACGAGCAAGTGATTTTTTGCTTTTAGTTACGAGCGAAATTCGAGATGCGAGTTCGGTTCGGTAGTAACACGCAGTCGCACCATCACGATCAGTTAGCAGCGTGCTTCCGCTGTGATAAGTTGTGTTTTGTGTTCGCGTTTTGTGTTGCGTTTACATTTACAGTTTTAGTTCATTTATTTTCATAACCATGGATCGGAAGAAAGTTTGTAAAAGTCAAGTGCTAAGAAAAAGATGATGAGTATTGAATTAAAACGTGAAATTTCTACAAGTGAGATAAAGGAGATCTTAGGAATGTGGGAGAGAGTTTCACAGTTCGTGGAAAAAAAACACCCAGAAAAAGTTGCAACAGGTCGTGCATCTGACCTTTTTAATGACACTTGCCTAACTCATTTCCGGAACATTCTGAGAGGGAGGAAGAAACAAACCTCCTTGGACATGTTTTTTTCTAAACGGCCTACAGGTGAAAGCGAGAAAATTGTAACGAAAAAGGCAAAGACCAGTGAGGATATCTAATTTATTTCTTTACATTCTCTTTTTTGTTTTTGTTCAATAAATATTTGATATTTATAAATACGTTTTTATTATTTAAAACCACGTCACAAAAATAACCTGGGTGACATTTTGGAGGTTGGAACGACTTAATGGTAGTTCAATTGTTTTGTATGAGGAAATTTGCTTCGAGATACGAGTAATTCAAGATACGAGCAAGGTTGCGGAACGAATTAAACTAGTATGTCGAGGTACCACTGTATAACGAACGAAATGATATACCTCTTGGCGTAGAAAGACGAAAATGTATTTCAATCCCGGGATATCCCGGGATCCCGGGATTGAGAAAAAAGCAATCCCGAATCCCGGGATTGAAAATATGTACCGGGATTGGAAGCCCTAGTGCCGGTACACTACGGTACGTAACCACTCACGCACGGCAGTTCTAGACGCATGGACGGAGGTTTCTTGCCGGGTCCACTCCAACAGACACCTGAGGAGAATAGCCCATACTCCAGACCGACTGCTCCAACTCCTCCCTAAGGTCTGTCCTGGAGAAGTCACCACCACCTTACTCACAGGACATGGCCATGTTCGGGCATACCTGGTCTCTGGCGTCTTGGGGAAGACCCAGCTTGCCCACATAGTATGGAGGAACAACAGACTGTGGACCACCTTCTATTCAGATGCCCTGATTTCATGCGACACAGAATGCAGACAGCCCTGCTGCTTGGGAAGACCTCTTTCGACCCAGTCTCGTTGGCTAGACTCACGGGTTCTCTGCAGGCATGGAGCTTCCTGACCAGTTGGTTCGGCTTTGCAATTGGCTCTATGTAAATATAATCAAGAGTAACTGGTTTCTACTAGTTAGCTGGACAGCCCGGGTAGTTGGCGTTTCTTGCGCTCCAGGGGCCTGGGTTATTCTTATTTCTCTCTCTCCATGAATCTCTATCACAGCAGCAGCAGCAATGTCCACTATCTTGGGTGTGTGAAGCTGCTGCTCTGGGTTTATGTAAATTTTCTGCAAGGCTGGGGCTATTGCTGAGCATGAGAATATGTGGATAGGTGTTAGTTCCAAACCAGGACAGTTGTTGCATGTCCTATAGGTTCTTGTGCCATCTGGATGTATTGTCATTCCTTTATAGTGTTTTGTTCTGAGTCTTGTCATAGGTTTTGTCATTTTTTCTCAGAGTTTATTTCGCATTTTGATCTTTTCTTATTTTTGTTTAATTATCTTGTATTTTGCCAAAACATCAGCGTCAAATAATGATATTTGTCCTCTTTACTTTGGCTCAACTTTCTGGCTTTCTTTGCCAATTCAACTGCCATTTCATTACCCCCGATCCCAACATGGGCAGGAATCCATTGTAGAATGCAGTTCTTCTCCAATTATTCCAGTTGGGTAAGTAGCGAGTGTATTTTCTGTGTGATTTTAGTATTGCCCTTTTAATTGCTTCTGGAAATGGAGTCGCTGTATATTAATATTACTTCTGATTGATACAGGAATGGTTGGTTAAGGCATACATCAAGGGCCTTCCAGATAGCTGTCAGTTCACAAGTGAAGTTTAACGAAATCTTTCCTGCTCTTTTTTTGATTTTGATGTTTTTTCTATCTTGCAGTATTATGTTAATTCCGGCCCCTCCATTATTCAGGGTAAAGTCTGATGAATCGTATAAACCAATTGTATCAAGTCCTTTCTTTTTAGCATTTGTTTGTTCTATTTTTTATTGCAGGCTTCATTCAGGTTATGATTGATGATTACCTTTGATGGCAATAGGGTAAGAAATATTGGTTTTTCTTGAATTTGATTGTCATTGTGTTTCAAACTTATGCTCTTTCTAATATTGTGTCGAACTAAAGTGTTGAAAATCTTTTGAGTCTTTCTTTTTGTGTCCAGTTTAAATAGGTTCTATGGGATATTTGTTCGTTTTCTTTACTTTTCAAGCTACTGGTGAATTTTATTATTTTTAATTGTCTTCTGCTTTCGAGTAGGTCTAGACGACATTATCTCTGAATTTTCTCATTGTTGGTGGATGAAACAGCACCAGTGATTATTTTTGCCGCTTTTGCTTGAACACTGTTTAGTCTTCCTTTTAGTGATGTACTTGAGGGAGCCCAGACGGGTGTCGCATATTCCATTATTGGCCTCATTAAGGTGGTATATGTGGTTCTGAGAATTTTGGGTTTTGCTCCCCAATTTGTTCCACATAGCCGTCTCAGAAATTTAAGTTTTCTGGTAGTTCTATTTGAGGTGCTAATCATGTGCTCTGTAAATCGCAATTCCTCAACAAGTATCACACCTAGGTATTTTGGATTTCTATTTTTATTAATTATTTGGTTGTTTAGGCTTATTTTGGGGTTAAATGTATGTCTATTTTTCTGTCAGGGGAAAAGACGCATAGGTTTGTTTTTATTGGGTTTTTGGTCATTTGGAGTTCCATTGCCCACTTCTCTTGTCCTCTCATTGATGTGTTCAGTATTTTTTATATTATGTTGTGAAGACCAAAGTGTTATAACTTCTCGAATAACACTGGTACACACAATTTTACCCCTTATGTTTAGTTTATCGCTTTTCACTCATCAGAAGAAATAGCATAAGGAATATTCTCTGTACCTATTTAACTTTAGAAATTCTGAGCAAAAAATATAATTCAAAATGATTTTGCTACCACGTACCAGGTCGATCTAAAAATTATATTAATTTGAGGGGAAATACTTTTAAATTGTGTACAGTATAATAGACAATGAAAACATTTGGCAAGCCCAGAGGATATTTTGAATAAAGTACGACAAATATATTTTGTTACTCCCCTCTATATTTAATTTGCTGGATCATGACAAATATCCAGTTGAATTGTCAAATGTCACCAATTAGTCAAGAAACTATACACATTCCTTATAGAAATAAATCATATTAGTTGTGCCATCATAATTTTTGGTACTATATTAACATTTTAAAAAATCGTACATTGATATCAGCGGTGTTTTTCAAACATTCAATCTATTTCACAAAACCCCATTTAAAATATTGTCGCGGAGATAAATAGAGCAAGGGCAAGTTTGGGGATAATTAATTTATTATAAGGAGTATAAGGAGTATAGGGAGAGAGAGTTTTGTACAACTTACCCCCAGTTAAGGTTAATCCTGAATGAACGGCGTTAGCCACAGTCCTGTTTTCCATATTTATAGATCAGCTTCCCAGAACCCCCCCACACCTGTGGTCCCCCCCGGGGTCCAGGAATGATTGACAGTTGTCCCATCTGGATGGAGCTACTTGACATTACACCCTCTTTAGAAAAAGCAGCGACCCGCTGATTAGCTTGTCTCAGCCCTTGTTCTGGAAGGAAATCTATCACGGCCTGTGTTCCCTAGCAGAATGGAATGTTGTTCTTCAGGGTCCAGGTAGGGCTTCATCCGAATGACATGAACGATATCCTTGGATTTCCGTGATCGGGGAGACGGGTCCACGGGCTCTACTTCATACGTAACTTCTGAAAGCTTCTTGGTCACCTTGCAGGGACCGAAGTATCTCTTCAGTAGCTTTTCTGAGAGCCCTACTTTTCGGATGGGAGTAAAAACCCACACAAGATCATCCTTCTGGTAATAGACTGGAGTATGTTTCTGGTCGTATAGTCTACGGTCTTTCGCCTGTGATTGTAGAAGGCGTGATAGGGAGAGTTGACGCGCTTCCTCAGCTCTGGTCACAAGTTCTCCAACGTAGTCGTTAGAGATCTCATCTGGTAGGTAGGGTAGTACGGCATCGATGTAGGTCTCGGCCTCGCGGGCGTGGACAAGAAAGAACGGAGTGTAGCCGGTCGCCTCCTTTTTTTTTTTGCTTATCCCTAGTACACGTGGTACAGGCCATGATAATCATGGTGGGTAGTTAGCTACTGCTTTTTACTGTAAGCGCACCACATGTCTACACATGGGAAAGCAGTTCGACTTTGCACTTACAAATGTGCCAGAGCCCCATTTGGTTACTTGCACTCGCTGGTGGGGTTGGACTTTTGCAAGAATCGGGGGGCCATTGGAGCATTTTTTTTTTTTTACAGAAAAAAGTGTCCAATGCGGGGATCGAACCCGGGTCGTAGTGGTCGTAAACCAAACGGTTTAACCAGCCTTCCACCGACCCCCCGGTCGCCTCCTGTTTAGCAGTGTTGTAAGCAAAAGTTACGTAGGGTGAAACTTGGTCCCAGTCCTTCTGCTCGACACCTGTGTACATGGACAACATGTCTCCCAGAGTTTTGTTGAACCTTTCAGTCAGGCCGGGGATCGTAGGCCGTTGTAAATCTGTGCACAATTCCGCACAGAGCATTGATCTCTTTTATTACTTGAGAAATGAAATTTCTTCCGCGATCTGTTATCATTTCTCTAGGAGCTCCATGCTTCAAGATAACATCTTCAACCAGGAACTTAGCTGTTTCGATTGCTCCTCCGGCTGGGATCGCTTTCGTTATGGCATACCTTGTCATATAATCTGTGCACACAATGATCCAACGGTTTCCATCTTTAGAAACTGGAAATCTTCCAAGGAGATCGACCCCGACCTTATGGAATGGCTTTTCTACAGGTGGTATGGATACAAGTTGTCCAGCCGGACGTCGAGGTAATTTCTTCCTTCGTTGACACTCCCGACAATGGCTTACATATTGGCGAACAGTTCTATAAAGGCCAGGCCAATAGAATCGTTTCTTCACTTTGTCATACGTTCGGGCGAAACCCAAATGCCGAGCTGTAGGAGCGTCATGTAAATCTGCCATAACTTCCGATCTTAAGTGTTTAGGAATCATCATAAGCCAGGGTCTTCCAGTTGTGCTATATTTTTCTTGTATAAGATGCCGTCGATAATGCTGAATTCCTTTCTGGTGTAGCCTGAGTTTAAATTATCGATTATTTTAGCTAAATCCGGGTCTTTAGTCTGCTCTATATCGACGTTGGTTAGTGACATCACAGCACTCGGTTGATCGTTCTCAAGCGGGCTCCTTGACAGACAATCGGCATCCTTATGTTTGCGTCCGCTCTTGTAGATAACGGTCACGTCAAATTCTTGCAACTTCAGCGCCCATCTTGCCAAACGGCCAGAAGGATCTTTCTGTCCTACCAACCAACATAGAGAATGATGGTCAGTGACAACCGTGAATGGTCGACCAAAAAATATGGGCGGAATTTGCTAATAGACCAGACTACAGCAAGGCATTCTTTTTCCGTTGTAGAATAGTTATTTTCAGCCTTTGTCAAGCTTCTAGATGCATAAGCTATAGGCCGCTCCTTTCCACCTTGTATTTGTAGAAGAACAGCTCCAATACCATGTCCGCTTGCATCCGTGTGTAGATGGGTATCAGCGATTTCATCAAAGTGTCCTAAGACAGGCTCTGAAATTAGAGCTGTTTTAAGGACTTCAAACGCTTTCTCTTGAGCTGCATCCCAATAAAATTGTTTTTCAGTCTTCAGTAGGTCATGCAAAGATCTAGCTTTGTCGGCAAAGTTCTCAATAAATCTTCGGTAATAGGAACATAATCCAAGAAAGCTCTTCAGTTCAGAGATATTCCTTGGCCTCGGAAATTTAGAGACGGCTTCAACTTTATCTGGATCTGGATGAATTCCATTGGCGTCAACAAGGGTCCCAAAATCTTTATCCTCCTTGATCCAAAAAGACACTTTTTGTGGTTCAAGCTTAGTCCAGCTTTCTGGATGCAGCTTAATACAAGTTGTAGACGACGTAGATGTTCTTCAAAGGTAGGTGCGTAAACTACGATGTCGTCCAGGTAGCAAAGGCACATGTTCCATTTAAGACTGCCCAGAACACTATCTATCATCCTTTCAAACGTTGCTGGAGCATTGCAAAGACCGAAAGGCATTACTTGGAATTCATACAGCCCATCTGGAGTGATGAAAGCAGTTTTCTCCCTGTCTTTTTCGTCCACTTCAATCTGCCAATACCCGGACCGAAGATCCATCGTGGAGAAGTAACTAGAGCCGGCTAAACTGTCCAAGGCATCGTCAATGCGTGGCAGCGGGTAAACATCTTTTTTTGTTATCTTATTTAATCGACGGTAATCTACGCAGAATCTCCAGGTCCCGTCTTTCTTTCTAACTAGAATAACTGGAGATGACCAAGGACTTTCAGAGGGCTTCACGATGTGATTTTAAATCATCTTGTTCACTTCATCTTGAATTAGTCGTCGTTCACTTGGTGCTACTCTATAGGGCCGCTGTTTGATAGGAGACTGGTCGCCTGTGTTTATCTTGTGCTTCACAGTACTGGTGGGCTTAATAGGAGTACTCCCAAAGTCAAATATGTCAATAAACTCGTCAAGGCATGAAACAAGCTGTAACCTTTGAATTTCAGACAGCCCTGGATCTAGAGTAAGGTTTATCTTCTGTGACCATTCACGTGACTTTAGCTGCGTTTCTTGTAACTTATCGCTGGATTCAATAAGACTGCAGATATTTCCATTCTCATAACTTTCCATGGTGCACATATTCATTCCTGATGGAATCAGTTGCGGCCAAGACGCTCCATTCGCCACCCAAATGCTACCTCGGCCGTGTCGAAATGTAACCAATGAGTTTGGTATAAGAACTTCCTTTCTTAATAATAAGTCCTTAGAAGTTGAGACTAAAACATCTCTAACACCGCATACTTCTTCGTTTATCACACTGATCTTCTTTATTGATTTAGGCGGGATGACAAAGTCGTCGGAAGCAAACAATTTCTGGTTTTCCTCCTCTCGAGATTCCAGGACGGAGGTTTCCCCGAGATGGAGTTCATTTCTGCCACAATCAATGACGGCTTCGGTGGCCTTGAAGAAGTCCCATCCGAATATGATGTCATGGCTGCATTCCACCATAACATCGAATTCGAAGGATATCTTCAGACCATTAACTTCTATGTTCAGGACACATTTTCCTAGGGTCTCTATTAAATTTTTATTTGCGGCTTTAAGAATGGGACCTGGTTCTTTGAAGAGAGGTGTCTTTAGTTCGCGTCGAAATTTGTCTGAAATAACAGAAAAGTCGGCTCCTGAATCCACCAATGCTTTAATTTTGCGTCCATTTATTTCGACCATAACAAAATTTTCTTCTAATTTAGCGGCGATATACCCTGGAAGATTTTCCTCAATGGCGACCTCACCCCCGTTAGAAGCCGCTCCACTTAGTTTTTCACATTCTGAGGCATGGGAGAACGGCTGAAACGACGGGCTGGCGACTGGGATTGTCTTCGGGCTGGCGACCTTGCGCGGCTTGGATGTGGGGAAGAGCTCCTGTAGAAGTACGTCGAAGTTTGGGGCGTTACATAGTCGTCGTCGGCGTCATATCTCGGGGGTCGACTCGAAAATCCAACATTTCTCCCTTCTCCGCCATTCCTTGACCTGGCTTCAGCGAAGACCTGCCGTCGTTCCCTACAATAACGGACGACATGTCCGGGTCGTCCGCAGTGGAAGCAGATAGGTTTGTCGTCGTAGGTTCTCCAATGTTCTGTCTTCCTGGGTTGGGTTGGTCGGTCGATATTATAATAGGGCGTTCGTGGTTGTTGTTGTACCACGTTGACTTGTGGTCTGGTAGGTTGTAGAGCACGGCTGACCTCTTCCCTCACAGTCTGTTCCAGGGCGTTCACCTCTCGGAGAGGATTGACCACTTCAGGTGCTGAGAAAACCTTTTGTATCTCTTCTCTAACGATGCGGCGAATTAAGCCGGCCAAGTCGTCTGAGTCGTCAACACACGAAATGGGCATTACGTTTGACAACCTGGCGAATTTCGTACGGCCGATCCTGCGCTGCTTGACGGTTGTCAGATGACGACAAAACTTCAGGATCTCATCTACTGTCTGTATGTCTTTCGCCACTAATCCCTGGTATGTGTCTTCCGAAATTCCCTTTATAATGTGAGCAACTATATTACCTTCTTCCATGCGAGGGTTCACCTGGTGGCAGAGACTAAGAATCTCCTGGATGTATAACTCGCTGGATTCCTCGGCCTTCTGTGCTCTTGACTTCAGAACTTCCTCGGCGCGTCGAGCAGAATCCTCCTGCAGTCCGAACACACCGCGGAATGCGTCTTCAAAGCTTCTCCACGAGTTGAGTGATTCTTCGTTATTATCAAACCACCTTCCAGCAGTTCCGTTCAAGTAAAATACGACGTTGGCAAGCTTCATGGTCTCGTCCCATCTGTTGTACTTCGACACTCTCTCGTACTCTTTCAACCATTGTCCAGGGTTTATATTTCCATCTCCAGAAAAGGTAGAAGGATCTCGTTGGCGCTGACAAGGGAGGTAGGATCCGCTAACAGTAGGTCTGTGGTCGTCTTCCATTTCTATTCGTTGTGGCAAAGGTTGAAGAATTGGTTCACGTCCCTGTAGACGTCGACTTCTTCGAAGTTCCGTCACGCTACCCAGCGTCTACACCAAAATATGTCGCGGAGATAAATAGAGCAAGGGCAAGTTTGGGGATAATTAATTTATTATAAGGAGTATAAGGAGTATACGGAGAGAGAGTTTTGTACAACTTACCCCCAGTTAAGGTTAATCCTGAATGAACGGCGTTAGCCACCGTCCTGTTTTCCTTATTTACAGGTCAGCTTCCCAGAACCCCCCACACCTGTGGTCCCCCCCGGGGTCCAGGGATGATTGACAGTTGTCCCATCTGGATGGAGCTACTTGACAATATACATATTCCTGCTACATGTTTGAATTTGCATTTACCTATTTTACATATCTCGGATTGCATTTTAAAATTGTCATCCAATTCTTCTACTTTTGTCGAAATGGTGTTTTATAAATTTATCATTTGATATCATGAGGGTTCTTTCCTAGAATTTCTATTATATGAAAAAGAAATATTCTCAAATATTTTGTAAAAATTCGTAATGATTCCTTTGAATAATGTCGCAGAATAACAGCCATTTATTTCTAATTTTAAACATATATTTAAATATGTTATTTTTCTTTATCATTTATTTAGAAACAAAAGTTTTGGATGGAATTTTTCTCTATAATTTTGGCATTATTCCATTTGTTTTTCTTTTAATAAAAAAAAAACAAGTATTGTATCGTCTTCTAGTTATTTAGATTTATTTTTATAGCAGACGGTTGTTTTGTTGAATCACTAAACGGTTTTCTATAGATTTTGTCTTTTAAAATACATACGTGGAATATATCTAACGAGAGAGATATATATACAAGGTAATAAAATTAAATACAGAAAAGAAAATCGTCTGATACGAAAAATATATGGATACCCCCATTATATCTCTATATTGACTATTTTATTTATTATTTTTCTTTCAAACTCTTAATTGTGTGAGAGAAATTTTAATAAATTGAATGTTACTTACAGATATAATTTAGAATATAAAAATTAAACTTATATATTTCAAAATATTGATATTAGATAGTTTATTAATAGGAGAAAAAGAGAGACAAAAAAAGGACAATTAAAATAAACTTACAACTAATAGTTATTTAATCGGATAAAACCTTTGACGCTGAAGCTCAACCAAAATTCATCGTAATAAGAAAAGGGAATCAGGAATTTAAGTTTATTTTATAATTGAAATATATTTATTGGCACAAGGAGCGCGCGCGAACGTAATCCAAATGATGCAGATGGTTCACAATGGTTCTCTGGCTAACATTAAGCGAAGATGCTAGCTAGTTCACGGTACTCGATACAGGCTTGTTTGCTTAAGTGACCCGGAGATCTTCAACTTTCAACGACATTGGCCGTCCTGAGCGGTTTTGATCTGCAAGGCTATAGTCATCTTATTTGAAGCGTTTGCACCAATTTGATACGGTCACATGGTTACTCGCATTCAGCTTGACAAATATCTATTGCGGCATCTCTTGTTGAGAGATGCCTCCAATAGTAGCGTATTATGGCCGGCAGTTCCGTTTGTCCAGTAACATCCTTCGGGTAAAACGAATTTTGTTTGAGACTGGGTACTACTATTAGTATATAGGGTGATCCAAAAGTCTTGCACAACTTTAAAAATTAATAACACCGCGAATATTTGCGCTAGAGCAATGCGGTAAAAACCATTTTGTTCAGGATGCAATGGGAATTTTTATGGCAAATAATGAAATAATTCGGAATTAATTTTAGTTACACTTTTATTTGCTAGATGGCGCTCTATCAGAATCAGAGAATCAGCAGCCAAATTGTTTAATAAATTGAAAAATATGAGGTGATCGACACGTATTTTTCTTTATTGAATACCAGGAAAGAACCCTAATAATATCAAATTATAAATTAATAAAACACCATTTCACCAAAGGTAGAAGCAATTTGTTGACAATTTTTAAATGCAATCTGAGATATGTAAAATAGATATATGCAAATTAAAACATGTAGCAAAAAATGTATATTTAAGATGCGGTTTGCTGGAATCCTCTCAGCTATTTAAATTTCGAAGATAATGAATTTCTTTTTTTTTAAATTCAACTCTCTCTCAGTATCGATTATATTAATTTTAATTCATTTGAAAAATATTTATCTCTCCCTGATAATTTATTTTACTCTGGAATGCCGTCACTGCAGGATAAAGCGCTCTTGGTGAAATATTTTTGTAACGTTAGTACAATCGGCGGCGCAGCTGCAATGAACTATCGACTACCAAAGCTGGATTTCAAAAGGTTCGGGGGAGAACCAAGAGAATGGATTTGTTCTGTAGTCAGTTCAGCACGATTGGCCGGGATACTCAGTTGCCTACAGAAACTGAGTTCCAGTATCTCTTTCAGGCCACCACCGAGAACTCCGAAGCAAGAGAAGCAGTCGAAGGTTTTCCACCGAGTGCCGATAACTACCCCGAAGTCATCGATTATTTCAAATCACGTTTTGGAGAGGACGAAATGCTTGTTGAGATTTATGTACGTGACCTGCTCCATAACGTCTGTAGTGAAGCTTTACGATAGACTGGAGACACAACTGCGAGCATTAGAAACAGGCGTTTCTCGTGACAAGTTTGCAGCTATGTTGTACTCACTCGTCAAATCAACGCTACCAGAGGACACCCTTAGAGTATGGGAACGAAGCTAATATACTACGGCGAGCGTAAGAGGAGTACAGGACAAATTGACACAACTGCAATAGTGTACCAATCCCTTTATATCGAAGAAAGTGATAAGGAGACACTTAAGCTTCGATTTGATCATCATGCTTTCTTGAATCTTGGTTCTCCAGGCTCTAGCCACTGGCTTGATTGCCTCTTAGTCTCGGGATCATATCCGTACACCCACGTTTCATCTTCCGTGATAACAATTTTGAGCCAATGGGGATCAGAAATAAACATTTCGACCATATTTTCGCACTTTTCTTTTCGATGCTCTTTCTACTCTTTCGTTAAGAGATGTGGGACAAATTTAGCCGGGGATCGTTTAAGAGGCAAATAATTCTTTGTGATGGTTTGGCATGTTCCAAAAATAAAGGTCTGCCAGTGTGTAGATCATCCTTGTCGCTTGTTCGACCAGCTTCAAATCGTGCAAACTATTCAAATGTCCTCGATTGTGATAGGGAATATTCTTTAAAAGCCTGCTGCAACATTTGAAATGATTCGGAATGATTCTAATTTAAAGCAAAACTCTATGCAGACTCGCTTTTCTTTTTTTTTTTCAATACAGTCCATACTGAAATTAGAAAATATTCTGATATACTCGTGCTTATAAATTCGAAAAAACGTGAGCGCGTGCTTCTGTGTGATCAATTATGTTTCAACATGTTGATAAAATTGCGGAAATAATCTACAACCTGCATTTTTCACCAAATGTGCAACTCTGCTGGATGAAAGGCCACAGCGATATTCCAGGAAATGAACTGGCGGATCAGGCGGCAAATGCTGCAGCACATTCTAATCTGCCACTATCCTTTACCACCCTTCCAAAGAGCGTCGCGCGCGGTAGAAAAGAACAGATAGCCCTCAAAATGTGGACAGACCCCTACATCCAAGATTACTCCACCAGAAATCTAAGAAGATTTGCTGCTACCCCGAAACTACTCCTCCAAATGCTTCGAAACATCAAGCATGGATCTACCTCCACAACAATCTTGACCGGCCATGGTTACATTCAGGCAGACCTTGCAACAGTATCGAAAGAAGACCCAACTTGCCCCCACTGCCAAGATGAAGACCAAACCGTAGACCAACTCCTCTTCACTTGCCCAACCTTCCAATACCAAAGATTCCAGACAGCCACTCTCCTAGGTATCACCAACATATGTCGAGCATCCCTAGAAAATCTCCCAAGAAAGAAATCTGCCTGGCGACACCTCATTAATTGGACTTCCACTGGCATTGTATATAAATCCAAGAAGACTTAGGTCAGAAGGACATCCCGGGTAGTTGGCGACTTCTATACGCTCCATGAACCTGGGTTACTTAAATAAATAATAAAAATAATGTTGATAAATGATGCACTAGCGCGCCATCTGTTATCAAAATTCGAAACTATTTTAAAGGCGTAAGATTCTTTTTGAAATTAAACAATTTCTACTGTCCTTACTGTAATGGAAAAATTAAAAGGAGGGTTCACCACTGATGAGCCAGGCCCTCCCTTTAATTTTTCCATTGCAGTAAGGACAGTAGAAATTGTTTAGTTTCAAAAAGAATCTTACGCCTTTAAAATAGTTTCGAATGTTGATAAATTTTTATCTATAAGGTCCTTGTAAAATTATTTCCTTATTTTGAAAACTTTACATGATCCAGTCTCATTCCTGGAAATTATTTATCACACGTTGTATATATTGTTGCACCAAGTTGCAGTTTTGTAGGGCGTCGACCTTGGTTTCTTCCTTCTTGGTTGTATACACGTTTCCCGAGCGGGTTTCCATAGTCAAAGCAAATAAATAAAAGTAAAAAAAAAATAAATTAAAATAAATTACTTTTTAAAGTTATTGCGTTTATTTATTCTTGTCTTCCTCGTAGGTCGCGATCCGCAGTCTTCGTCTAGGTCCTCTCGCTCCATTAAGCAATAAAGATATATGTACAATAAAATATTACAAAAGGAATGAAACTATAAAAAGGAATTATGATAATCTAAATAATCTGTTTTAAATAAAAATAAATAAATATATAATTTAAATTTTAAATATATTAAAAATAATATTATAAATAATTTTTAAAATACGCGCATTAATCATGATGCAACACTTCCTCTTCTCCAGAGGTCGACACGTCCTCGTGAGTGACCTCATCATTTTTTTCAAAATAGGGTTTCAGTCTTTAGACATGGACAATCAATGGGTCTTGGCTAGGATTATCTTTCGGTTCAATTAAGTAATTTACGTTGGATAGCTTCTTTAATATTCGATATGGGCCAAAATATTTTCTCAATAGTTTTTCACATTTTCCGTTTTTCCTGACTGGCGTTCAAACTGCCACTAAATGTCCTGGTTCATAGATTCTCTCATTGTGTTTTTTGTCATAGTTTCTTTTCATTCTTTCCTGAGTCTTTTCAGTGTTGTTAATGAATACCTGTCTCGTCCAGGCTATTTTATATAAGTAATTTTCTATATATTCGTCGTAATCGTTCATGTTACTGTCAATTGGGATATTCTCTTCGTCTAAGAGGGACATGGGTTCCCTCCCAAATAACAGGAAAAATGGAGAGTATCCTGTGGTTTCTTGAATCGTGGTATTGTACGCGTAAGTGATGAAAGGGAGGATTTCGTCCCAGTTCTTCTGGTCTGTATTTACATACATGCTTATCATGTTGATTAGAGTTCTATTTAGTCGTTCCGTTAGTCTGGGGGTGGCAGCTCGTCGTAAAGCAGTATTTAAATTTGCACATTTTCATGACCTCCTTCATCAAATTGCTAGTGAACTGTGAACCTCTGTCGCTAATAAGAAACCTTGGGGCCCCGTGACGTAAAAATAATTGTTCGATTAAAAATGTAGAGATTTCTTTCACTGTTGCATCTGATACTGCCTTTGTTTCAGCGTACTTGATATAATAATCAGTCAACACAATTATCCACTTTCTTCTTCTTTTCGTTGATGGCAAAGGGCCAACAAAGTCAATCCCGATTCTTTCAAAAGGGTAGTTAACTGGGAGAATGGGTTGCAAAAGTCCAGAGGGCGACTGATTTGAACCTTTCCGACTTTGGCAAAGATGGCACGTCTTTACAAATTCTGAAACATCTTTCAGCATGGAAGGCCAATAATATTTATTCTTCAAACGGTATGTGGTTCTGGCGACGCCCAGATGGCCATTCAGCATATGGTTGTGGAATTCACTCATGATTTCTTTCCTTCTCTTCTTCGGCACTACCAGCAACCATGCTCTGCCTTCAGGGTTTGGGTTCTTCTTATATAGACATCCATTTTCCTCTTTAAAATTCTGTGTGATTGCTCGTTTGCTTCCTTTAAGGCTTTTCTTAACATTTTCTATGAATTCATCCTCTTCATTTATTATCTGATTCAAAAATAGTCGTTCATAATCTTCGACCTAATCCGTTTCAGGTAGGGGTCCTCTAGATAAGCCATCAGCATCCATATGTTTTCTACCCGATTTGTGTATTATGTCAAAATCGTATTCCTGAATTTTCGGTGCCCATCTTGCAAGTCTACCCGTTGGATCTTTCAGATTTTTCAGCCAGCACAATGCGTGATGGTCTGTAATTATCTTGAAGTGTCTTCCATATAGGTAGGGTCGTAATTTTGGTATCGCTTACACCTCAGCTAAACATTCCTTTTCGGTGGTTGAGTAATTTTGCTCAGATTTACTTAGAGTTCGACTCAAATATGATATCACCTCCTCTTCCCCACAGATAATTTGGACCAGTGTTGCACCTATGCCGATGTTAGAGGCGTCTGTGTTAATGTAGGTGGCTGCAGTTGGATCAAAGTGACCCAATATTGGCGGATTTATCAGAGCTTTTTTAAGGTTTTGAAATGCTTCCTCTTGATTTTCTGTCCAGGTAAATTGCACATATTGCCTGGTGAGTCTTGTCATTGGGTCAGCAATCAATGAGAAATAGTTAATGAACTTTCTATAATAGGAACACATTCCTAGGAATGATTGTACTTCTTTGACCTTCTTGGGCTGAGGAAAATCCCTAACGGCTTTGATATTATATTCGGCCGGTTTTATACCCTGTTGGTTGGTTATATGACCAAGGATCTCAAGTTTTTCAAAAGCAAATCTGCATCTATTGTCGTTCAGTTTCAAATTAGATTCATTAAAACATGTTACGACAGCTTCAAGTCTTTTAAGATGGGTTGGAAAGTCTGAGCTGTATATAATAACGTCGTCCAGATAACAAAGGCAAATCTGCCAACTTAGATTTCCAAGCACATTGTCCATATTCCTCTCGAAAGTAGCAGGGGCGTTGCATAGTCCAAAGGGCATGACATTGAATTCATATAATCCATGGGTTGTAGTGAAAGCTGTCTTCTCCTTGTCTTTCTCTTCAATTTCGACTTGCCAATATCCCGATCTAAGGTCTATTGCTGAGAAGTACTTCGATCCTTGGAGAGTATCCATTACGTCATCAATTCTTGGAATTGGATGAACATCCTTCACTGTTACCTCATTCAATTTTCTATAGTCTACACAAAATCTGAACTTACCATCTCTCTTCTTGACCAGTATTACGGGGAAAGCCCAGGGACTTGAAAATGGTCTAATTATGCCTTCTTTGAGCATTTCATCAATTTGATCTTTTATAATTTTCCGCTCTTTGGGGCTTACCCTATATGGCTTGTGTTTTATCGGTTATGCATCTTCTGTCTCGATCCGGTGTTTTGCCATATTGGTCCTGCCTAACCTCAGCGAAAATGAATCAGCACACTTAATCAAAATTAGTTTTAACTCCTCTTGTTCTTTAGGTGATAATTTTTTGTTTATCTGAAATTGGATTTCGTCATTATTAATTTGCTCTAACTTCTCTATGAACTTTACCTCTGCAGGAAGGCTTCCATAAGCCAATGTTTGGTCTTTCATGATTTTTATAGGTCGAGGATAAGGGTTCGTTATCCAGATATGAGTTTTCCTATCCGTGGCAGTAAGCAAACTTCTTGCCAATCAAAGACCATTTGTTTGAATCATTCTGTTGTTCTCTTCGATGACATATTCGCCATCCTCTGCTTCTATTGAGGCCTTAATCAATCTAATAGACAGTTCAGGTATAACAGTATCTTCAACGCTTTTTATTTTTTCCAGTTCATAATTGTTTGTGTCATGATCATTCGTCAGATCGTATTTTATTATTTATTTTTTTTTTGCAATCTATTTTCGCGTTCATTTTCTTAAGGAAATCTCTTCCAAAAATTAATGTCCGTAAATGCGTTTTCAAGATCACAAATTTGTGCGATAATGCTTTGTCGTCAATTTCGATATTTAACAATATCCTTCCTACTATGTCTATTTTTTTTTCAATCGGGACCTGCACAAGTTTTTGTGAGTTTAATTATACCATGGCCTGTATCGAGTGCCGTTCTGAGGTCGACCACTGAGAGGTCAGCGCCTGTATCAATCAAAGCTTCAAAAGTCCCTATCTTGTCCCCATGCATTTTTAATTTGTATTTAGGGTCCAACTTCTAGATTCCATTTATGGTCGACTTGCTTTGATTGACAGATTCAGGCGCGACGCTTAGTTTAAATCTTCCAACACGGAATATCTATTCCGGGTAGGAATATTTGTCTGTGTGCTATGACATACTTCAGCATAAAGGCGAGGTCATGGTTTCTCTGATATTTCATTCATTTGTAATTTCTCTTCGACCTTCTCTTGGGTAGCTGTTGGATCCTCTTCTAGGATTCTTATAAACCTGACCCTACAATAACGGGCCACGTTCCCTGGCTTGTTACACTTAAAGCAGATTGGTCTTACATCTTCCGTCCTATTTTTACCCACTACTTTAATTTTATTGTAGGTGTTTCTCTGAAGTTTTGGTTTTTGGTTTTTGGTTTTGGGCTGGAGCTGAGTCCTGTTGGAAGACATACTTCCTTCCTGCGGCCACCATGTCCATCCAAGGCTTCACAACGGTCTCCAGAACATTGATGTAGGTGTCAGCGTTCATCCTAAGGCCCTTCTCAAAGAAATGGGGAGGCATGACATCACCTTCACTGCTGATAACGCCAAGGACCATTACGGAGGCAGGAAATTTCGTGTGCATCACGACAGGTATCTCTGAGGGGTCTTTACAGATCCAGCGATCATTCCTGGGATTTACCTTTTGGTCCACGTAAAAGTTCTTTTCGTCAGAGAAGAACCTTAGCATGCCAAAAGAGTCGTGTTTCAGGTTGTTGAGGAGGGCAGCAGCCTTTCCTTTTCTGTTATTCTTCATATTCTCAGTCAGCAACTGACCTTTCCGAATGGCATAAGACTTGAGACCAAGGTCCTCATGGATAGTTCTGACAATTGTCATAGAGCCAACGTCCATTTCCTTGGCTATGGCCCTCATGCTCTTCCCAGGGTTTCCATCAATCTTCTCCTTGACATTTTTAACAAATTCTTCGCCTCTTACCCTGTCCGATCGACGCGAGTGCTTTTTCCTTGTAGCTATCCCCTCTTTGTTACTGTCGGCCTCATCAAACTGCTTCTTGACACGATAAATAGTGGTTTTGGGCAACTTAAGAAAATCCACTATCTCTTTGGGGCTCCTTCCGGCGCGCAGAGCAACGATGATGGCAGCTCGATTTTCAAATTCTCGGTTACTCTTCATCACTACACTGCGCACACATGTACTGTTGCATTTTACATGAATATGGCTACGTAATGAAAAAGAAACAAGTTTTTAATCTCAAGTAGTTTTTGTTTTATGGACTGTCAAAGTTAGTCCCAATTTACCTGGTACACCCTATATAATATCTCTAGCAATATAATAAAACGCCGAATAATTTATAGCTCGAATATTATTTCAGGCTTACCTTTGACAAGACCTTGCCTGGTACCAATCTCTTTCCATCACGGATGAAACATTATGGCTTACATTAAAACAAAACATGAACAAATTGAATTTAATTTTCACTAGCAATTTTAAGAGAAGTTATATTATATAAACACAGAAATTCAAATAATTTCAGATAATTACACACATATATATATTTTCTTTTTTTTTTACTTTTAAAACTTTGATAAAAGGTTAATATGGTTCTGTATTTTCTCTTTTTTTTCTTATCTTGATACCTTCAATTATTTTTCCCCCTATGTTTCGCTCATATGACCCGTAACTGCCGATGCAACGGCGTGAACTTGTTATAGCCCTAATTTGTTTTTAAAAAATGCAAACCTTTTCGACACCCTGAATTATAATATTTATCTACTTTAATTTTAACTATCTTTACTCCTTCTCTAATACCAATTTTATTCCATATATAATAGAGATAACACTACTTTCTAATATATATATAGTAATTTAAACCAACAACTTCGTATTGTATATAACAAAATTTTAATGTTGTATAATTGAAACACATCTGAACACATAAATAATTATTTTGAAAAAAGAGCAATCCATACTTAATTCATTAGATAATAAAAGGCATATATTGGATTTAATAAAATATTTATTTTGCCAATATTTCGGCTGGCTTAACGCCGACCTTTATCGAGGCATTACATTTTTGTATACCTAAAATGTAATGCCTCGATAAAGGTCGGCGTTCAGCCAGCCGAAATATTGGCAAAATAAATATTTTATTAAATCCAATATATGCCTTTTATTATCTAATAAATAACTATAGGCATTATTAAAATGTGTCATTACATCATCATATGTAATGTACTTCGTACAAAATGAGGATAAAAAATAAAATTCTGTAATAGACTAAGAGTTGAGCTGAAGCAAGAGATTGAGATAGAAGTCCAACGAGGCCTAAAGATACAAGATATCAGGGCGTTTCCAGGAGTATACAATGACATCTTCCGATCCACGCCCTTGTTGTATCCGCTGAAATCCAATACTTCCTCTCTGTGATGATATATAAAGCTGTCAATTCGCGGAAATAAATAACCACTTCACCATCAGCGGTAACCCTCGTCGGTTTGTCCTAGGTTCACATCATTGACCTTGTAGACCAGTAAGAACTCTTCTATCTCCATCTTTCGCTCCTAGCTCGACTTTTATCTGTTCCTGGAACTTTCCTAGTACAACTGTGTCCCTTCGTTTTTTGTGTATGGACATTCCCAAGCTTTCCACTTAAAGCCTTGTATAAAGATATGTACATTTTTAAGTTTCTACAACTAACTGTATTTTTTTGTTATAGGTTCGGAAAGAGGACAAGAAACAGGAATTATCTAAAATGGAGAAAAAGAGATTCGTTGCTGTAATAAAATATATTTGTAAGAAAGGAATGTCGCCGAAGGAAATCTATGAGGATATGGTGGATACATTGAAGGAAGAAGCTCCTTCCTTTAGCACAGTAAAAAAATGGGTAGCTGTGTTTAAATTAGGAAGAATCATCACCGAAGACGAACATAGACTAGGAAGACCTGTTTAGTCAGTTACTCAAAAAAAAAAAAAACATCGAAAAGATACATGATTTGGTTATGTTGGACAGAAGAATGACAGTTCGTCAGATAGAAGAGACCTTGGGTTTTTCAAAAACAGTGAAATGGATCATGAGAGAACACGTGGGCCTCAAGAAGCTTTCTGTCTGTCGCGGAGGTAAATGTCTGTCGCGGAGGTAAACCCCGATATGGCTGTACCACGGAGAAGAGAAAGCTTTCCCTGGAATGCGCAAAGAGGTTGAAGACTCCAGAAATAACTTTGGACAAGTTTTGAAAACTTTGTAAAAGAGACATGTTCATTATACCAGCTAGTAGCGCGCTCTCCTCTAGCCACGAACTCTTCTGCCGGCACAGGCAGCATCTCCTTTTATAAAGGCAAAAATACAAACAAAAGAAAATATACAAAATACTATTTACATATATAGAAGAAAGCAAAGTATATGTTTACATATAGGAGGAATATTCTTCAACACTCTCCCTTCTTGGCCTTTTTTGTTTTTTAACTATCAGAAAAACAAAAAGGTCAAAGAACCTAAACAAATTAAACAAACCTCAATACCTAAGTCTATTAGATAATCTAACCTCTCGTCCGGAATGTTTGCAAACTTTCCGTACTTTTCCTGGAGTACTTTTTCCTGCATTTGGAACAGACTTTTCTGAACGAACTGGACTAATTTCACAATTAGCTCTATGACCAGATGATTCGTTATTAATATATATTCGGGATTAAAATTGGCAATCGGAGCAGTTCATCGTCATTTCGATTCACTATCCTCGATTTCACGTAACACAGTCCTTCTTGATCTTGTAACGCGTGTAGCTGCTTCATCTTGGGATCTTCTTCACTGACCGAATCACTCTGTGTTATCTTAGCTAGGGACTTTTCAGCACTGTCTAGCTACTCTTGTAAGATGGTGTCTTCTTCGTATTTAGAGGGCTTTAAACGTAGCATCCACGCGATTACAATCAGTATTTGTGTTAGAGTTACTTCACGCTTCCCTTGTTTTTATTCATATACCACGGATTCGCTTTGGGCCTTTTGGCTACAAATCCAGCCACCACAGTCTTCCTCCTTTCTTTTTCAATGGCTTCACACGCTTGTTCGGCGGTACATATACTAAAATTGGAACGATACAGAGAAGATTAGCATGGCCCCTGCGCAAGGATGACACAGTCTTCCCCCTTTCTTCTTCAATGGTTTTTCGATCATACTGTACTTTTGATACTAGCCAGTCATTTTTCCTTTTCCGAAGCCATTTTTGTCCCTACCACCATCCGGATTTGATGAATTTCGATGGGGATTCACCACGGGAAGGGAGATCAGCTGGATTGTGTACCCTTACGATATGGTTCTAATTTTCACCCTTCGTAAGCGTTGTGATCTCCTTGACCTGAGTGTTGGAGGCCTCGATCAGATCTTTCGTAGATTTTGCTTCTGCTGCATCCATGATTTCGAGCACATCCAATTTCCATAAATCCTGTACGTCAAAACTGTTAACCTTAAGTGAAGTCACGATCAGGCATGAATCTTCCATATCGTTCCCTATTGCTGTACCCATTACTATTCAACCCAGCTTGGTTTCTGTTGCCACAACTCCACTTTGCAATATTTGCATTTTTTGCCTGTCAGAATGCTACTAAGCAATCCTAACAAATAACATGTGGATCGGTCTCTCTTCATCTTGGTATACATCCGTTAAGTTGATCCCTCGAGCTTTAACTCATTGAGTATAGCATGATTCCGTACTTGACTGATGTGTCTGCAAATCACTTCCTTGTCCAAGAATTTTAAATCATTCGTATATTCATTGTTGAGGCTGGAGATATTGACTTCGTACACGTTGTGCTCCTTTTTATGAATTGCCCGCCTCCAAACAGACTGTGGGTAAGTGAAACTTACCTGTGTGTAACTTGCTGCACTCTCCTGAGACCCAGTGCGTCCACCGCTCTCTTTGAAATATAGGACCTGCTGGACCGTGTCGGCGGGCGGCTAACTTCGGCAACACCGGAGCTGACGTCATACCCGTACTTTCACTTTCTGTTTTTGTATCCTGCATCGGCGTAGCCGCGCTGACTCATATTTTCTTTCCCAACGATTACCATTTCATCAATATATATAATCCTTTCAACTTGTTGTAGTTAATTAAAGAATAATTAACGTTAAGCGCTGTGTGTGTAATCAATTTTAAATACAACAAAGATTATAAGACTGAAGAAGCGCAAGACCTAAAACGTCAGACTGAAGAAGCGCAAGGCCTAAAACGTGAGTAACCAAATTTCCTTTAATTACTTGGTCCATCCTTTTTCGACTCACCAAATATTTTGTAAAATGGCAAACACGACTATTACAAAATAAATGGTGCTAATTACTCCAGCTGGAGCTTCCAGATTACACTCGTTCTAATCGAAAACGACTTGTGAAGTTTGATCAATCCAAGAGAGGCTAAGCCTGACCATAGTGACCTTGTTGCAACAAAACTTTTTTTGTCGCGGGAGGGTAAGGTGTTTGCAAAAAATTGTCTCGGGATTAATGATGAACAACAATTACATGTTCAACATTTGAACACTCCGAAAGAGGTCTAGGAGGAACTGGAAAAATTATACGCACCAAAGGATAGTAGATATCGAGCCGTACAACTAAGAAGGCAGTAATATGGCGAAAGGTTGACTCAGCACAGCAATATGGAAGGGTATATGGGGAATATAAACCACACTGTAAACGAACTGGCCCTAATTGGCGACAAAATTGATTATGGCGATTTGGCTATGGTTCTTTTAAGTGGATTACCAGAGGATTGGGACACCGTTGTCTCAACCACATGTAACTTGCCTGATTCTGACTTCACGACCGCCACAGTTAAAAGACGGCTGTTGGCAGAAGCAGAAAGGCGTTCGTTAAATCTACCAAAATATGTGGGTGCCATAGTCGTTAATGCCTCTTCGAAGCCCATTGAAGCAGAAAAACAATTTAAAGCAAAGGTTGTTTGTTTCAAATGTGGAGGTAAAGGCCATTATGCAAGGGAATGCAGGAAGAAAGGAAAGAATGAACAAAGACCAAAGAGGTTCGACCAAAACAAAGGCGTAAATATGTCGGCAATGTGCAACACTTTGTTTGAAGCTACCGCCGAGACCTGGATCATAGATTTTTGGAGCGACGCACCATATGACTCCCAAGAGAAATTACTTCACATGTCTGAAAGAGTGCATAAGCAATATGAGTTCCATCACTGTTGCGAATGGCTCTTCTATAGAAGCATGTGGTATCGGTACTGTCAGTGCCAATATTGTTGGACACAAGGGAGATGCCAGCAATTTGGTTGCCCAGAACACCTTGTACGTTCCAGATATGCGTCACAGTGTTCTTTATGTACTCCAAATGTTAGAAAACGGTAGAAAAGTTGTCTCAACAAGAGTGGTTTACACATTATGCACATGAAAGGTAAACTCTTGATAGTGGGAAAGAAGCTGGGTAGACTTTACTACGTCCAGACTACTCCATCCTCTCCGATAGATCAAAATAATCGTGTTTCTCTTGCATCTGAATGCAAGGAAGAGCTTACACTGGAACTTTGGTACAAAAGGCTGATGCATGTAAATCCATATACGATAGCAAAGATGGCCAAGAACCAAAGCGTAAGAGGACTTGATTTGCAGCCCGGCACAGCCAGAAAAGTGCGAAGACTTCTTGATCGGCAAGTGTTACCGTCTGCCATTCCTTCAGCACTCACACAAGGAGGAAAAGGAAACCATGCCGTTGGACTTGGTGCATGCGAACTTGATGGGTCCACTTGACGTATTGAGCTGGGTAGAATCCAAGTACGTCTTAACCATCATTGATGAATCTACGAGATATGCAAGTGTATTTTTCCTGAAAAACAAAGGCGGAACCCTGGGAAAAGTCAAAGAGTGGATTCAAGAATCTGATAAACAAACCTGCCGGAAACTAAAACGAATACGTACGGATAATGGCTTGAAATTTTGTTCCAAGGAATGGGACACTTTCTGCACGAGCGTTGGAATAGTTCATGAACACACTATGACGTATAGACCCCAACAGAATGGTGTGGCAGAAAGAATGAATAGGACACTCCTAGATCTTGTCAGGAGCACTATATCTGGAAGTGGTCTGCCAAAGGCTTCCTGGGCGGAGTTGACTTACACCGCCGCCTATGTCAGAAACAGAGTTCTCAACAATCACAATGGTGAAAGCACGCCATATGAAATGTGGACAGGGAACAAGCCTAGCCTTAAACACATGAGCTATTGGCTGTCAAGTATTTGTCCATATTCCAAGACAAGTCCGTAAATCCAAACTTGAAAGGAGAGCTGTCAAAGGTAACCTTGTTGGATATGCACTCAGAGGACGTGGCTACAGAGTGTGGATTCCTGAGATGAAGAAAGTGTTGGAATCTCTGGACTGTGTCTTCAAAGAGAGTGATGTATCGAGGAACGACAGCAACCCGGAGGTGCTTCCATCAGTTGAACACTACAGCTATGGGACTCAACGGGAGATTGAAGAGTATCCAGTGTCTTTATTAGATCAAGAAGACGTGATAACTACAGAAGAGGATAGCCATAATGAAGATACTGTGAAGCCCTCTCCTACTCGATCTCATCCAATGATCCTAAGGAACCAGAGAAATGCTCAGAACTCAATTGAACTCCTCAGTACTGAAGTAAATAAGGAAGATCCTACTTCGTATAAAGAAGCTATCCAAGGCCCTGAAGCTGAGCATTGGCTTGAAGCAATCGAAGAAGAATTGGAATCCTTGAGAAGGCACAACATTTGGGAACTAACAGAACTACCAAAAGACTCTGCCCCGATTGCTTTAAGTGGGTACTACACAAGAAGACCAACGCCGAGGGTCAATTAGTTAGATACAAGGCTCGACTTGTGGCAAAGGGTTTCATTCAACAAAAAAGAATCGATTATGATGAGATTAACTCACATGTTTCTAGTTTTGAAACGACAAGACTGCTCACAGCAATAGGTGTTGAAAATAACTGGTTCATAGACCAATATGACGTGAAAAGTGCTTATCTCTACGGCAAGCTTGACCGAGTGATCTACATGGAACAACCAGAGGGCTTTGTTAAACCTGGTGAGAAACATCTTTACTGCCAACTCAAAAGGTATCTGTACGGACTGAAGCAAAGCGGCAGATGTTGGAACAAGTGCCTTGGTGAATGGTTGAAGAAAAAGGGATTTATGAGGAATCCAGTTGACCCTTGTGTCTACAAGCTCAAGCTGAACGAAGGAATGATAATATTATCATTATACGTGGATAATATCCTTATCTGACGGAGAATCAAGAAGTGAGAGAAAGTGCATTGAACTGCTGAAAGGTCACTTCGAAACAAAGTACATCGGAACAGTATCCTACCTGCTTGGTGTCAACTTCACTCGATCAAAGGGTGGATGCGTAACTTTAACACAAAGAGCTTATATAAAAGGTCTACTGGAACGGTTCAATCTTCAGGAAAAAAAGAGAAGTCTCAACGCCGATGGAAACCAGACCAGAACTTCTTGAGGAAGAAGATGAGGAAAACTGCCAAGACCTTCCCTACCGTGAACTAATTGGGTGACTGCTCTACATTTCATAACCGCAAGTCAATTGGCTCGCTATTGTTCAAAGTACACTAGAAAACACTAGGTTGCTGCGAAACGAATTTTAAGATACTTAAAATCTTCAGAGCATCTAGGCATCACCTATAGACGGACTGGGGAAAAACTGTGTGTCTATTCGGATATAGATTGGGGAACCAACCTGGAAGACAGAAAGAGTACATCAGGTTACGTAGTGATGTTTGCAGGCGCTCCAATACTTTGGCGAAGTTCAAAGCAAACTGTCACTGCCCTCAGCACAATGGAGGCGGAATACATTTCCCTATCATCGTCAGTCAGGGAAGTGACATGGATCAGGGAGTTCCTGAACCATTTAAATATACCACATAATATGGTTGAGCCAATTCCGGTGTGGTGCAATAACCAAGCGGCTATAGCAAACGCCAAGAGCTACATCGGCCGATCCTAGACCAGGCACATCGCTATTAGATAACACTTCGTCAGAGAAAAGGTGGATGACGGTGTGATTCAACTGGACTATGTTACAAGTTGAAGAAACCTAGCGGACATTTTGACCAAGCAACTGGGGAGAAACCTACACGAACTTCATCGTTCGAGTCTTTTGAGCGTTGAAGTAATCCATGAATAAGAGATCACTTCGAAGGAGGAGACTGCTGGACCGTGACGGCGGGCGGCTAACTTCGGCAACACCGGAGCTGATGTCATACCCGTACTTTCCCTTTCTGTTTTTGTATACTGCATCGGCGTAGCACACTGACTCATATTTTCTTTCCCCATGATTACCATTTCATCAATATATATAATCCTTTCACCTTGTTGTAGTTAATTGAATAATAATTAACGTTAAGTGCTGTGTGTGTAATAAAATTGAAATACAACAGGATCGCTGAGATCCATATTCGAGCAACACTCGAACATTATGCTTCTTCTTTGGTCCACTTATCTTCACTATCAGCGTTTGTAGATAGACTCCTCTCATGGTAGCGTTGTTTAAAGTTGTTGACGTGAATTGATTGTCAGTCTCATGCTTTGTTTCAGGGCTCTCCTTTGAAACCTTTAGTTCCGCCATTTAGGGTTGAGAAGTATTCTGGGCTTCCAAAGTAGGACACATAATAGAGTAATGCTTCTCTCCGCAGACTGGACAACGTGGCTTAATCCGGCATTTCTAGAATACATGGCTAGGACGCAGACACCAAAAACAAACATTCTTCTCTTTAGCCTTATCTTTCTTCTCTTGTAGATCATCCGCTGTCCACTGTAGCATTCTTGACTCTGGTGACCTTTCCCACACAAGATGCAGTTTCGCTTCTTAGTGGTGTTGGCGAGGTCAGTAGCCATCGGCGTTTTACTTTCAGTATTCTTCTTAGGAAGATATTTCCTGTTAGATCGATCATTCTTCGCATCTTGATTGTAGTCGATCTTAAACGCTACTTTGGTCATATTCACTCGACTCTCGCTCTTCACTTCTGTCTTCAAAACGCCATGAGTTGTGTCAACTTATCCTGTACTCCTCTTCCGCTCGCCGTAGTATATTGGCTTCGTTCCCATACTCTAAGGGTGTACTCTGGTAGCGTTGATTTGACGAGTGGGTAAAGCATAGCCGCAAACTTGTCACGGGCAACGCCTACTGTTTCTAATGCTCGCAGTTTTGTTTCCAGTCTATCGTAAAGCTTCACTACAGACGTCTTGCCTTCGGCTCTCACGTTCTGAAACACGTTCTGGAGCAGGTCATGTACATGAATCTCAACAAGCATTTCGTCCTCTCTAAAACGTGATTTGATATAATCGATGACTTTAGGGTAGTTATCGGTCCTGGGTGGAAACCTTTCGACTGTTTCTTTTGCTTCGGAGTTGGCCTGAAAGAAATACTGGAACTTAGTTTCTGGAGGCATCTGAGGATTCCGGACAATCGTGCTGAACTGACACCAGGACGTAATTCATTCTCTTGGTTCTCCCCCGAACCTTTTGAAATCCAGCTTTGGTAGCCGATAGTCCATTGTTTCTGCGCCGCTTATTGTACTAACATCATCCTTTTTTACAAGAGCTTCGTAATCAGTCATAATGTTAATGAAATTTTTTTCGTACTCACAAACGAATTCATACTCGGCATTAAGAGTGTCCTCAGATACCGATTCTAGTAGCAGGGCTTCTTCCATCCTCATGCTCAATATTAAAGGTTTTTCATGATGGGTCTGGAATCGGCGTACGAATTTCTCTAAATCTGCTTTCTTTACTTCTTTCTTGATCTCCGTTTCGAGCTCCTTGAACGCCTTGGTGAACATCGCACGCACTGGAGTTCTGAGCTTCTTCAGTTCCGCACTACTAACTGGTTGGTCAGCCATCCTAATAATTAATCACTGGTTCACAGTTTCACTGTTGTGTAATCTGCAATTCTTCAATCTGAATCCTGTCGGCTGCGCCAAGTGTCGAAGAGGTAAACAACGATATGGCTGTACCACGGAGAAGTAAAACCTTTCCCTGTAATGCTTCAAGAAGTTGAAGACTCCAGAAATAACTTCGGACGAGTTTTACAAGCCTTGTAAAAGAGGCATGTTTATTGTATCAGCTAGTAGCGCGCTCTCCTCTAGCCACGAGCTCTTCTGCCGGCACAGGCAGCATCTCCTTTTATAAAGGCAAAAATAAGAACAAAAGAAAATAGACAATATATATTTAGATATATCGAAGAAAGCAAAGTATATTTTTACATATAGGAGAAATATTCTCCAACACTGTCCCTTGGGTTCCCAAATTTTTTATACCCGATCAAAAGGCTGTGAGGAAAAAGTTATCTTTGGACGATCTTGCGTTATTTGAAGCCAATCCAGAATAATTTGTTAATAGATTTGTTACCATGGATGAGACTTGGGCCCATCACCTTACACCAGAGTCCAAGCAACAATTCATGTAATGGGGACACTCCGGTTCCCATCCCCCCAAGACAAGACAGTTCCATCAGCAGGGAAGGTTATGGTGTCTGTTTTTGGGATTCCGAGGGTGTACTTCTTATAGACTTTCTGAATAAGAGTCAAACCATCACTGGCAATTATTATGCAAATCTTGTGAAGCAACTACGAGAAGCTTTCAAAGAAAAGAGAAGAGGAAAGTTGTCCAGGAAGATTGTTTATAATCAAGACAATGCTCCGAGTCATCGGTCGCTGCAAGCCATGGCTGCTATTTATGATTCTGGCTTTGAACTTTAACCACGTGCACCCTATTCACCAGATCTAGCTCCGTCTGACTTCCACATATTTCCTCATTTGAAAAAATCACTTTTTGGCATTCATTTTAGGTCAGATGAAGAGGTCGTTGATGCTGTAACCTCATTTTTTCAGTCACTTGAAACTTCGTTCTTTTTGGAGGGTATAAAAGCATTAGAACATCGCTGGAAAAATTGTATTGATCTTAAAGAATAATATGTTGAAAAATAAATCATAATTATTTTATTAGACATTTTCTTTATATGTCGGGTCACCGACTTATGGGATACCCCTCGTATAACACATGAGGTAACTGCCTTCTCTTTTGTATTAGGTCACAATCCTTGCTCAATGTGGCGCCCTTCATTCTCAAACACTGCCTGCAGACGATATATGACAGATTGGACAGCATTAAATTACAAATCTGTTGAATTTGATGAAACGTGCTGTCTGATAGAAGCCTTCAACATGGCCAATTTTGTAGGCCGGTATCGATAAACACGCGACTTTATGTACCCTCTGTTGTGTTCTCTACCTAACAAAAATAGCACTTGACGAACACTATAAGGTATAAGCCATTTATTTCTATAAATAAGATACTTTCACTCTCCTCTTACACTCTATATACATCCAATCCTTTTTACATATTTTATTTTCTATCATAAAATTAATACATATTTACATATATGCTTCATTTTTTCTTTAAGAATAAAATTTGCATATGGAATCATTACAGCACCCGCCACCGAAGATCCATCATCACTCCTGAGATGATTTTATTTCCACGGTGGTTCCCTTTGTCCGGATGTTGAAGGGCTGGACATTGGATATGTGAGCGGTTCTGGTCTGACGATTATGGAAATAGTATTCTATGTACTTAACCAGACCGTCCATTTCAGTTACACGACAGACTTCATGTGGTCCAGTCTGGTGCCATTCTTTTCCTTTCCTTTGATGACGTACCAGCACATAATCTCCAACCTTTAGCTGAGGTGGTGATCTTCTTTGTTTTTTATTATAGTAAAATTTTGTTTTTTTGTCGATATTGGTGTTGTCCTTCTTCATCTCTCTCCTTTTCTTCAAGTTGGCAACTTATTCCAAGCTCATGATCAGCAGGTAAGCGTGGAGATTGCTTTGTATATTTAAATATAGGCGAGCAACCCAGATAATAATTGTAGGAGCGGTTATGATACCGAATTGCTCCCTTTAGACAGGACTTCCATCCTCCTTTGAAATGAGGGTAACAGGCGAGAAAGGTCTTTATTTATCTTATGGTTCTTTCTGCCAGACCATTTCCAGCTGGATGATAGGGAGTTGTCGTGAACAGTCTTATGTTTTTAGATTTTGCCCATTCCGGGAATTTTCCGTGAACAAAGGACTTTCCTTGATCTGTAATTATAGTGCGCACTTTCTTAAGATTTTCATGTTGTTCGAAATAATTTATCAATGATCGCCCATCTTGTTTTATAGCTTTAGCCTGGGCTAATCTTGTTGCTTCATTTATTACTATTAAAAAGGTTGATCTAGCATCTCCCTTAGTTGGAGCTTCGGCATAATCTAAATGCACAGTATGGAAAGGCTCCTGTGAGTGTGGCGGCAAGCTCATATGATTTGGTCTGTACTTGTATTAATACTTTACCTGTTGACAAACAGGCCAAGAGGCTATGTAACCGCGTATATCATTTTTCATCTTATACCAGTAGAATCGCTGCCTTAATTTATGATAGGTTCTCAAAAACCCAGAGTAGCCACCTGAGAGAGGATCATCGTGATATAAGAGCAAGATAGAATCTCTATCCTCGGGAGGTACCAAGTACTTGTTGTTATCTCCGAGCTTCAGATCAATGCTCCGGTGATTCGTCAATAATATGGATTAATTTGGATCTGTGGGAGAATCAATGGCCAATCTCGACAAAGCGTCGGGATCTTGTAATTCCTTTCCGGATCGGTGATTAATATTCATTTCAAACGAACTAAGGAACAGTTGCCATCTGGCATGTCTGTCTCTGAGATTTCCGCAGGAAAGTAGTTGAGTCAACGCGCGGTGATCGGTGTGGACTGTAAAAGGTTTACATTCCAAATATGCGCGGAAATGTTTAACTGCTTTCGACACAGCAAGACATTCCTTTTCGGTAGCAGAATAATTCTGTTCCGCTCTTGTAAACGTATATGAATAATAACTTATTACTCGTAATTGTCGGTTTTTCTTTTCGGTAATATCTCGTTGGTATAATACTGCTCCCGTTCCATAGTAAGAAGCGTCGGTAGACAGCTCGTATTGAAGGGAACCATCGGGAATCCTTAAAATCGAGTTGGATGTAATCAGGGTGAGTAATTTCAAATACGACTCCTCACATTCTTCTGTCCATGTAAAAATGGAGTATTTTCTTTTCAAGGCATCCAATGGTCTTATTATCATAGCATAATTCGGTATATACGGCCTGAAATGCCCAGTTAAGCCAGTGAAACATTGTAGGGATATCAAATTGTAAGGCCTCCTTATATTCTTCACCTTTTCACTCACCTGATCCCTCATGTGTTTGAAATCGCCATTTATTATTCTTCCTAGTAACTCCACTCGAGGAACGCAAAACTGACATTTCTCCAGGTTAATAGTAATATCAAATTCGGCCAGTCTAGTGAGAATCTTGTAGGATAGGGCTGCACATTCTTCTTTAGTGGGTGCACCACATAAGATGTCATCAATATAGACAACTACTCTTTGATCTAGCAGATCCCCCAATATTTCAGTCATTATGCGTTGGAATTTGGGAGGAAATTTTTTCCAACCAAACGGTAACCTCGTGAATTCGTACAGACCTTCTTGTGTTACAAACGCAGAAAATATTCTGGATTCTCTAGTTAGTCCTATTTGCCAAAATCCGTCTCGCAAATCAATATTTATAAAATAATGGCAACCTCCAAATCGGTCTATAATCCTATCAATGCTGGGAAAGGGAAAGGGATCCAAATGAGTTTCCTGATTGAGCCTTCGATAGTCCTGACAGAGTCTAAAGGAGAAATCCTTTTTTGGAACAAGTACGCATGGTGATGCAAACTCTGAGGTAGATGGAACAATGATTCCCCGGTCAAGCATTTCTTTAATTTTATAAGATATCAATTTTCTTTTGTATTCAGACGTTGAATATAATTTAGACCGAATAACATTGCAATCAGGTTTCAACAAAAAGTCCACCTCAAATTTTGGGACCCTAATCCGAGAAAATTCACAAAGACTTGGGAAGTTTGCCTGAACATCATTAATTGTAAATGCATATTCATTAGCATTCAAGGCCAAACATTTGATGTTATCAGAATGAAAATCCCATTGGATTTTGAAAATTTTCATGGTTGGCTTTCCTAGCAGAATCTCGAAAGGCATCTCTTCAAGAATTACTGCAGTTACCTCGATTCTAAGATTATCTATTTCAAGCTCAAGGTCAATACATTCAGATGCAAAAATGCTGTTATGATTTATAGTTGTTAATTTTGTCTTTGCCGGATAACTTTTCCAGCCATACTTTTCTAGAGTGTTTGTTCGAATCAAATCAATAGATGAGTCAGAGGATCCAAAAATGCATTTAATTTTACTCCATTAACATTAACTGGAAGCATTGAGTTAGGGGAAAAACAGGAAAAGTATAATACCCTTTCTGACGGAGGGAAAGGCCAACCCTCATTTTCTAGTTTTTTGGAAGTGTGCTTTTCTAATGGGCGAATGAAAGGCCTACATCTCTCAAGAACTTTTCTTAATTCCATAGTGGTGGAGAATGGGATCACAGCCAAACGTTGTTGCATTTCTTATGGTAGGCCGTGCAAGATGCCAGTTATCAAGATTCTCTCTGAAGCTCCCGGCAAGCCCAGCTGAAGTAGCCTCAGTTTTTTAATAAAAATAGTCCACATAGGAGCCACTGCGATACTGCCATTTAACAGCTTTATCAAATCTGGAGATGGGATCCTCGCGAAACGCCTCAATGAAATCATTCTTCCATTCCTCCCAATCTCCATCTGCTACTTTTTTTTATCTTGGCAGTCATACCAAAGCAAGGCGGTATCTTCTAAGAATGCACGCATTCTATTTACTTTAGTTTGAGAAGATTTCCAGTTATTATTCTGGCAAATAATTTCATAATTTTGTATCCAAATCAACGGAGCAACATTCTTTCCATTAAACCTTTCAAATTCCATTTTAGCCATCCTCTCCTGTCCGGTGGCCAGATGCAGCTCTACAAGTTTATTAAGCAACTGCTGTTGGTTATTTAGTACAGTAACGAGTGCAGCGACGTTTGGCTCGACTTGAGATCTCCCAGGAGCTATGTCTGGCTTCTCATCCTTAAGTAGATTTTCTTTACTTGGATCAGTTTCTGTTTGACCTTTGCTGTCACTTTTTCCTCCGTCCACAATTCCGAGTTCCTCCTTCAGTGCTTTCTTGGTTCCGCTTCTAAGAGAATATCGTGTCGGCTGCGCCATGTTGTTGTTTTCTCTACCTAACAAAAATAGCACTTGACGAACACTATAAGGTATAAGCCATTTATTTCTATAAATAAGATACTTTCACTCTCCTCTTACACTCTATATACATCCAGTCCTTTTAACATATTTTATTTTCTATCAGAAAATTAATACATATTGTCGCGTGTTTACCCTGCTGGTTCTTTGCGACAACGCGCTTCTTCCCTTCGTGGTTCACCCACTTGGGCTCCGGTTGCTCTTCCTTGCGGCTTTTTCCCGCAGGCCACCCAAAGACTTCCTGAGTTCCACCTCTCCTGTGGAAACTCCCTTCTTCTGGCAGTATCTCTCGGCCTTACCACTGGTGGGGGGACACGAGAGACTTACCAGAAGAGTAGTAGCAGCAGCAGTAGTAGCCTGGTGACAATGGCAGTGGCAGAGTAACGACAGGAGGCAGCACGCACACTTGAAGCACTTTTATATATTTTCATCTATTACTAACATTAAATCTAAATAAAACAACAGACAATGGGTATTTACATGACCCTACATCCTGGGGCCAACACAAAAGCGTATTTACATCCAACCTCCCCAGGAAACGGGACCACAGCAGTCGGCGACTCCGTCATCAGCCAGCAAGGGAATCCGGCGAAAGCGCCATCTATTGGCGGAGGTTTTAACCGTTTAGAGGCCTTACACGTAACACTGCCTCCCCCTCAAGGCGGATCGTCCCGATCCGGCCTCATCGCTTCCGTCGCCCCGATGTCACGCTTCTCGCTGGTGCCGCTTCTCTTGCTGGAACTGCCCATCTCGCTGGAATCGCCTTTCCCGCAGGAGCCAATCTTTCTCGCTGGAGCCGCCCCTCTCGCCGGAGTCGCCCCCTCGCCGGAGCCGTCTCTCTCGCCGGAGCCGCCCCTTTCTCCGGAGCCGTCCCTCTCGCCGGAGCCGCCCCTTTCGCCGGTACCGCTTCTCACGTCGGAACCGCTTCTCACGCCGGAGGCACCTCTCATGCTGACTCAGCCTCTTATGCCGACTCCGCTTCTTATAGCGGTACCGCCTTTCGTGCCGGAGGCGCCTCTCATGCCGGCACCGCCTCTTATGCTGGTACCACCTTTCTCGCCGAGACCACCTCTCTCGCCAGGACCATTCATCCCACCGGGTCTCCTCTCGCCGGTACCGCTTTTCTCGCTGGCACCGTTTCTCTTGCTGGGACCACTCCTTTCGCCGGGACCATTCATCTCGCCGGGAACATTCCTCTCGCCGGGGGCACCGCTTCTCTCGCCGTAGCCGCTTTTCTCCCTGGCACCGCTTCTCCCGAGGGCATTGCTTCCCTCGCCGGTACCGCTTCTCTCGCTGGCACCGTTTCTCCCGCTGGGGCCGCTTCATTCGCGGGTCCGCGTGGAGCAGATTCAGGGTCTGTCCAGGAGACTTCTCAATCAGGCCCTCCACTCCACGTAATTCCCCCATGTGACCCGGCTCGACTTCCAGTCCTCGGGACTCTACCCGGCCCTCGCTGTCATCATCCAAAGCTGTCTCGGCCGCACCTGTCCCATTCTGCCAGTGGGCCTTCATTTGAGACAGCAGCCTCTCCATCTCTAAGTTTCTGAGAAGCCTTTTCTCTTCGCTTTCCTTTTCTAATAGAAGCCATTCCTCTTTTCTTCGACGCATTCTTTCCTCACTTTCCCTTTCCAACAGAAGCAATTTCTCTTCGCTTTCCTTTTCTAACCGAAGCCATTTCTCTTCGCTTTCCTTTTCTGACAGAAGCAATTTCTCTTCCGTTCGGCGCTTTATTCCGTCTCACTTCTCCCGGTGTTCCTGCAGCCTCCGGTCGATTTCGGCCAGCGAATCCTGCTCAGAGGCCATCCCTTGGCCTCTCGCGTCAATGGGCCTTTGTCAGCAACCCCCAAAAAAGACTTTTTTAATAAAAAGCCCCCTGGTGACCTCCACGAGGAAGAATCCCACTTCTGACACCAGTTGTCGCGTGTTTACCCTGCTGGTTCTTTGCGACAACGCGCTTCTTCCCTTCGTGGTTCACCCACTTGGGCTCCGGTTGCTCTTCCTTGCGGATTTTCCCCGCAGGCCAACCAAAGACTTCCTGAGTTCCACCTCTCCTGTGGAAATCCCTTCTTCTGGCAGTATCTCTCGGCCTTACCACTTGTGGGGGGACACGAGAGACTTACCAGAAGAGTAGTAGCAGTAGCAGTAGTAGCCTGGTGACGATGGCAGTGGCAGAGTAACGACAGGAGGCAGCACGCACACTTGAAGCACTTTTATATTGTCATCTATTACTAACATTAAATCTGAATAAAAAAACAGACAATGGGTATTAACATGACCCTACATCCTGGGGCCAACACAAAAGCGTATTTACATCCAACCTCCCCAGGAAACGGGACCACAGCAGTCGGCGACTCCCTCATCAGCCAGCAAGGGAATCCGGCGAAAGCGCCATCTATTGGCGGAGGTTTTAACCGTTTAGAGGCCTTACACGTAACAATATTTACATATATGCTGCATTTTTTCTTTAAGAATAAAATTTGCATATGGAATCATTACACCCTCATAGCCAAAAATCGCAAGGCGTCTAGTCTGGTGATCTTGGAGGCCACTGGTGTTGAAGTGGCGACTTATCACACGATCTTTACCGAACGTATCCTTCAGCTATTGTTCGGTACCGCGGGAGATATGAGGAGGTCCTCCATCTTGCATGATTGTTATTTCGCTTAGTTCTTGTCTGTCCTGCAATATGGGAATAACCTTTTTTCTCAAAGGTTGAACATAACGTTCACCAGTTACGGAAACGGTTTTAAAAGTTCTTCCATTGATTTTTTTCAAAGAAAAATAGCCCAACAATAAAAGAAGATGAGAACCCACACAAAACTGTAACTCTGGGTGATAAAGTGGATTTCTGTAAAATTTATAAGGTTTTCTGTTGCCCAAATGCGGCCGTTTTGAGTGTTAACTTCTCCATTTAGAGAAAGGCGAGCTTCATCTGTCCACAGAACATTAGACAGCCAGTTTTCATCAATATCAATTTGCCGGAAAACCCATGCAGCGAATTCTTGACGCTTCTCAAAATTGCCGACTTTCAGTTCGTGAATTCTTTCAATTTTGTATCGTATTCTTAATGTGTGTGCCCTCCAAACTGTTCCATACGAAATCCCCGTTTATCCAGAAACTTGTCGTGCATTTACTTCTCCATACGTGGATAACGTTTCAATAACTTCAACATTCTACGAAACCGTAACAGCCACTGACTTGCATGTCAATGGTCTTCCATTCCGAGATTTTGCTTCCAGAGAGATCCAGTCTTCTCAAAATATTCAATCATGGGTCCTTTACCGCTTCGAATAACTTAAAAGGTACGAAACGCTCGTAAAGCTTCAATGGCAGATTCAGAATTGCAATAAAAATATCCACCAAGAGTGCTTTATCCTGTCTTAAAATTACAAAATATTTTCTCACAATGAGTTTCTTTTTATCACAAAAATTGTTTATTGTTGTAAATATCCACTTTTCACGCGTATGTTTTTGTGAATATTTCTTGTAGGATATAGTCGTTGTTTTATTAAGCCCGTTGAAGAGCGATTATCGCTTGAAAGCTAGAGTTTTGTTATAAAAGGAAACTCATTATGAGAAAATATTTTGTACTTTAAAAACTTTTTACAATTTTATCATGAATAGAGCTTTATCCTGTAGTGACGGCATTCCAGAGTAAAATAAATTATCAGAGATAGATAATTTTTTTTCAAATGAATTAAAATAAATATAATGATACTGAGAGAGAGTTGAATTTGAAAAATAGAAATGTATTATCTTCGAAATTTAAATAGCTGAGAGGATTCCAGCAAACAGCATCTAAAATATATTTTTTTTCTGTTTTAATTTGCATATACCTATTTTACATACCTCAGATTGTATTTAAAAATTGTCAACCAATTCTTCAACTTTTGGCTAAATGGTGTTTAATTACTTCATAATTTGATATTATTAGGGTTCTTTCCTGGTATTCAAAAAGGAAAAAACGTGTCGATCAGTTATATTTTTCAATTTATCAAACAATTTGGCCGCTGAATCTCTGAATCTGGTAAAGCGCTATCTAGCGAATAAAATTCTAACTAAAATCAATTTCGAATTTTCCATTATTTGCCATAAAAAATCCCATTGCATTTTGAACACAATGGTGTTCACCGCATTGCTCTAGCGCAATTATTCGCGGATTTATCAATTTTTAAAGTTGTGCAAGACTTTTGGATCACCCTGTATATATATTAGAAAGTAGTGTTAAATCTATAATACATGGAATAAAAATGATATGAGAGAAGGAGTAAAGATAGCTAAAATGAAGTAGATAAATATTATATTTTAAGGTATAAAAATTGTTTTTTCTTTTTAAAAATAAATTCGGGCTATAACAAGTTCACGCTGCTGCATCGGTAGTTACGCGTCATATGAGTGGAACATAGGGGGAAAAAAGAAGAATTTAAGGTATTAGGATAAGAAAAAAAGAGAAAATACAGAACCATATTAACTTTTTATCAATGTTTCAAAAGTAAAAAGATAGAAAAAATAGATATATACACAGTTGGATCAAAAAGTTACCGAACTTCTAAAAAATATAAAACAACTTTTGAAAAATATAAAATGAATTTAACTGTAAAGAAAAAAGCCTAAACTATAATTAACTGTTGGCTGATATGCCGAAATTGGTACGGGCTGATAGCCCTTTGAAAGCTGACCATGTACCTGAAAGGTACAGCATCGAGCCTTCAACTGTCGTCGGCAAGATTGATACCGCGCGTTCAGGAGGTGAAAGCCCCGGGCACACATCGCGGAAAGCCAGGGCGCGGCAGGCGTCCTCCAAACAGGAGCAGTGCGTCTTCATAGAGCACTGCCCTGACTTCGCGTCTTACCATTACCCGAAGGCGATCGATAGTATGAATGGCCACGTCCTGGTGGGACTGGCCAGCAAGAACCTAGCGGAACGCTTTATTGAGGAAGGCCTCGAAATCGAAGGAATGTTCATCAAGACCTTTCCCTTCCGTGAAAGGTCGGAAAAAATTACCATCGGGAACCTCCCTTCTACGTGGAGGACGCCGTCGTCATCGACGCCCTCACGCCCTATGGGCGTGTCACTTCCATCGCCCCCAAACAACTCAAGGCTGGCGAGTACGGCTACACTGACGGCCGCCGTGAGGCTTATATTCTCCTCCACGACGGCATGAAAATTGAGAAGCTCCCTACCCGCCTCGATATAAAGACCAAAGGCGACACCTGGCCGGCGTTCCTGACTTTCGGGATCAGGTACTCCAAATGCCACAACCAAGGCCATCGCAGAGCCAACTGCCCCATGCTTTCTAAGAAGTCCACCGGCCCCAGGCAAGCTTCTCCACCCTCTCCCACCAATGTCACATCATCAACCGCGCCTCAGCTGCCCAGACAGATAGCACCCGCGCCTCCTGCACCAGTAGCCCCTGCTCCATCTATGGAGGTCTCCAACATTGGTCCCGCGCCCATCAACCAGTTGCGCCTCGGCCCCCTGCACCAGCACCCCCAGCTCCATCTGTGGAGGTGCCGCCTCCTGCACCACCGCCCCTTGCTCCATCTGTGGAGGGGCCAAGTAATAGTCCCACGGCCCAAACTCCGCCCCGTCGGTTCACTGCGCTTCAGCCTGCTGAACCAGCGCCGACTACTGAGGAGGAGTCAGCTCCAGCCGTAATAGTCCCTCCGCCTCTTATACCTGGCCCGACGCTCCAGGAGAAGCAGGAAATGGAACGTGAGAACTAGTTAATAGACATAATCAAACAACTGAACGATGAAACTATCCTTAGGCCCCTATATAATCGAGGGACGACCATTAATGATGTCGCGTATGCGTTCCTGTACCCCCATCTTAGGGAGAGGTTCCTCGCGGATACCTTACCTAAACACAAAATTATTCTTGTCAAGTTCATCAACACAATCATCGAGCATGCTGGGGACACGGATTCCATAACTCGCAAGGGCCTGTCTGAACTGAAGACGATTCTAAGCTCCTGATAGGATCCAGACGTCCCTCCGGAGAAGGCCTCGTCTGGTGTATATATGTTCTCTACTATTTTAAACTATGTAAACTCTCTCTTGACCGTTAACTAGATATCAATAAGCTATTTTTAATTTTCAATCATCAAACTATAATTTAATTTAGCAACGCCAGTAAATGAGCATGCGTTGTTTTCATTTTAGGCATTTTTTTTTTTGTTGTATTTTGCTCGCGTCCGTTTCTGCAATGTCATCATTTGAGCAAAATAAAAATATTAAATTTTGTGTAAAATAAAAAGGTCTTTCACAGAGACATTAGCATTAATGAATGAGGCTTAAGAAGACGAAAAATTGTCACGAACGCAAGTTTATTTCTGGTATAAACGTTTTAAAGATGGCCGTAAGAGCATCGCAGATGTTTCAAGTAGGGCCTCCAATCCCCGGATCCCGGGATCCCGGAGCCAAATAATGATACCGAAATCCCGGGATTCTGCTCGAAAAATCCCGGGATTACTGGTTTGTGCATGAAAACCAGCGCAAAAATATGTTTTCTTATCTAGCATTTTGGTAATCAAACAGATGATGAGATAGTACACTTTGGACGTTTTGTTTAAACAGCTGCATTTCGGGTCTTTTTTTTCTGAGAGATTTGAAATTATTAGGATGACATGCAAATAGTGGCTTCTTAGATAGTAGCGGCATCCTTTTATTTTTGTGGCGGACCTGCGTGTAACATGGACCCGCCACTAACCTCTTATCTGGGCTCCAAATTGTTTTATAATTTTTTTTTAATCTATGTTTATACTCTCCATCCTGTACTCTGTATGCATGGCCATCATGAACGCACTGCTCTGCTGTTCATTTTGTGAAACCCTCGCTAGCTTTTTTGTCATTTAATTTAAATTAAATTTATTTAATGTCATTTCATTAAATGCTTCGTCACTATCAAGCATCAGCCTAAAGTAGATTTCAACTTATACGAACACACACACACACATAAAACAAAGTCTCTAAAAATATTATCGGATCTTGTTATTTCTCAATAGAAAACGCGTCGGACATTTTTGGTAAGCTTATCACTTCTTGATTGTGATGGCGAAGTTTATTCCTTTTAAATCAGAAGGAATCTGGTGCTATTACCTACGAGAAGGATCTGGCCAAAATGCGCAGTGTATAGCGTGCAAAAGGATTTTGAAATGCGTCGGTGGGTCTACAAAAGGGCTGCATGTACACCAGAAGGCGATCCACGGAATCGAAACTTCGAAGAGAAAATTTAAAGACGAAGTTGATACACAGACCCCTGCAAAAAAGACCCCCAAGATATCAATTCTCGATCATTTTTCGTCTGTTTCCATCGATCGATCGACTGATGCTGTGCTAGCTAGAATAATAGCTCTCGACGGATTGTCATTCTCCGTTTTTGTCAACTCTAAGGATCTACGTAAGTGCCTCAATGCTCTTGGACATGAAATTCCTCTCTCCGCAGAGACCATTAAGATTAAAGTGTGTCGTTATGCGGACACATTTCGTGAGAAGGTCGTTCGAGAGCTTCAGATGGAGAAAGAAATGAGGCAACTTTTTAGTCTTACGCTGGATGAATGGACGTCAATCAGAAGCAAGCGTTACCTGAACATTAATATTCATAGCCGTACCAAGGTGTGGAATCTTGGCTTGACTCGAATATCTGGAGTATTTTCCTCTGAACAATGCAAATATGTCATTGATGCTAAGCTCTTGGAGTTTGGAATCGACTTCGAAACTGATATTGTGTGTGTTGCAACTGATGGGTGCGCAATGATGGTAAAATTGGGTCACATTATTGGTCCACTGCAACAGCACTTTATGCTAAGAAAAAATAGAGGGTTGTTCCTGAATTCGTTTCCGCAACAGTAAATGAAGCAGAATCTGACCTTTCCGAGGATGACAATGAGGACACTTCTCCATTAAACGTTAGCCTAAAGGTAGCACATCCCTCATTCTCTGGAGCAATTTATCCACGATCTCCAGTATTATCAAACAAAAATATAAATAAAGTGACGAAAAAAGCTCGTGTGGTTGTGACGTGTGGCCACGTCATTGGCACTATATAAAAGAAAAAAATAAATATATAACGAACGAAACGATATACCTCTTAGCGTAGAAAGACGAAAATGTTTTTCAATCCCGGGATATCCCGGGATCCCGGGATTGAGAAAAAAGCAATCCCGAATCCCGGGATTGAAAATATGTACCGGGATTGGAGGTTAGGTCGGCCATTGACGTCATCAACGGATCGCAATATTGTACAGGTACGTGATTTAATTGTTGCTGATAGAAAAATTACTATTGATAATATATTCATAAATACTTGGAATTTCGTAAGGTAGTTGCCAAAAAAATTATGGGTGGACATTTAAACATGAAAAAAACTTTGTGGTTATTTTGCCCCACGAAATTTAACAGATCAACAAAGAGAAACGAGATTATCAATTTACAAAGATTTAATTGAAACTGTAAATAATGATTATGATTTTTAAAAACAATAATAACTGGTGATGAAACATGGTGCTTCCTTTTTGATCCACAAACCATAAAACAATCACTCGAATAGCACACACCAAGTTCTACTAGGAAGAAGAAAGTTTGTCTTGACAAGTCCAAAGGAAAAGTAATGCTTGTAGTGTTTTTCGATTATCAAGAACTTGTCTATTATGAATTTATTGAAGAAGGAGTTAATATTAATAAATAGGCATACAAAGAAATACTTGTGCGCCTTCTTGTTGCGATAAGAAGAAAAAGAAACTAACTCTTTAAATCAAAACAGTGGAAATTGCTACATGATAATGCCCCCGCTCATAGAGCCATTATTGTTCAAGACTATTTAGCCAAACACTCTGTATCTGTCTTGACGTATCCTCCTTACTCTCCTGATATCACCACATGTAATTTCTTCTTCTTTCCAAAACTTAAAATGACGTTTAAAGGGAGGCGCTTTTCATCGTCATCAGAAATAATTGAAAATGCGACGATAGAGCTAAATAAGCTTAGAAAAATTGACTTTGAGCTAGCTTTTCATCAGTTTTTTTCACGCTGGAAAATATGTGTAGATAACCAAGGCTCCTATTTTGAAAATTATGATGTGCAAATTACTATACTATGAATAAATAAATAATTTAAAAAAGTTCGGGAACTTTTTGATCCTACCTTGTATATGTATATATATATATCAATTAAAAGGCATATATTTTGATCTAATATAAGCCTTTTAAATTGAAGATCTATTTATGGATTGCTATTTTATTTTTTTTAATATGTGTGTATATATTTAATTTGTTGTGACTATTAATTTTTTGTGAACATATTAATTTAATAAGGTAATAAATGATTTTATCTTCAATAAAACATCAAAAGCCCTGAGAGATATTATATATTGTTTATATAGGTTTATCTCTCCATCTCTTTCTCTCCTTTCCTCTCTAAATATAAATAAATATAACCTCTCTATAACTAGAAAATATTTATCGATCCATCAATTTCATTTTATTTACAAAGAAAATGATGTGTGTCAAGGGCCTCACATGTGTGCTTGTCTTCGCCGTCCTTTCCGCTGTACTCGCCATGTTCCAAGTGGGGTACAACACGGGCGTCACCAACGCCCCACAGCGGGTGAGTGAGTTACTATAGCGAACTGCAGTAATTTCACCCCGCATCCCTCAACTGCTAAAACATACTCCTAAAGGTATAACTTCTTATTCAACATCATCCCCGTTGGATAAGCTTGAAATCTCAAGGAAGAATCCTTTGGACTACATGTGACCCAAGTGTGCCGGCATAAAACCCTTCTATCAACAACATTAGGAGGTGTTTTTTTTTTCAGAAATTATTTTCTAAGGCTGATTGGATAAAAAATAAATTAGTTTGAAGCACATCCTTCGCGTTAAGCATCCTGACTTCATTGGCAAATATCCCTTGGTGCCTATCCAACAGAAAACATGTCTGCGATATATTATTTCAAACAGTTTTGCTGTGGTATATTTTAGGGATTATTTAGATTTATATGAAAATGGCATTTCATAATAGTGTTTAAAGAAATTATTTTATAACCTCAATTAGGAATTTATATAGAAGAATGGAAAATAATGTGAACAAGATGGTAATAAGGTACAATTTGAACAATTAATGATGAGATATTAAATTTTAAATTATAGATTATTAATAAGAATAAAAAAAGATGAAGAGATATCTCAACATTATACACCATAATTGTTAATATTTTAGAATAAATGTACATATATTATGAAAATATTCGAAACCCATTTTTACATTTGATTTTCACACAAATATCAACTCTTTGCACGTTCGGCGCGTATTGATTTCATACGTATTTTGAAAATATGTTATTTTAGAAATCACTAGAACTTTCTGTAAGCAGGTGTGTAGTATATTTGCATGTTTGCTCTTTGCATATTTGCTCGTGGCACGATTTGCATAGTTGTTATAACCTATTTGTGCCAGCTATATATAGAGCGTGTGTGCCAGTCCAGCCAGAGGAGGATAGGGATAGTCTTGTTACCTAAAACGACTTTTGCCAATATAGTTTTATCCTGACAAAAAAAAGTATTTGTTTAAAACATGGTGGCAGCGGTGACTGGATAAAATACGAACCCGTATATTGCAAAGTATCGTTTTGGTGTACCTTGGAGGATAATTCAACATGGCTCAGGTTCAACCTCCAGAAACTTTCGACTTCTCGACTCCCAACGAATGGTCAAAATGGAGGAAGAGATTCGAACGATACCTCGTGGTCAGTGGAATGGAGAAGAAAGAGGAGGCGGACAAGATAGATTTGCTCATGTACTTGATGGGTGACCGCGCGGATGATATATTCAGGACCTTTAGGTTCGAAAAGGAGGAAGAGGCAACGAAAATGGATTCCGTCCTCAAGGCGTTCGACAGCCACTTCTGGGTAAGAAAGAATATTATCTACGAACGTGCGAAATTTAACTCAAGAATACAAGAGGATCGAGAGCCAGTGGACGAATTTATCACTTCATTGTACAAATTGGCTGAAAGGTGCGAATTCGAGAATCTTCATGAGCAGTTGATCCGTGACCGAATAGTGGTTGGAGTGAGGGACAAAGCGTTATCTGAAAGAATGCAGTTGGACAGCGAACTGACTTTGGAAAAGGCTGTGAAAATGGTTCGAGAGCAAAAAGCCGTTCGACAGCAGCAAGTCGACCTGAAGCGTCCCTCAACAAGCCAAAAGGTCAACCAGGTGAGGTTCAACTCGAGAAAACTTTCACCGGAGCAACAACAGCAGCCTTCGGGGAAGAAGGAAAAGTCAGCCAAAACAAGAACAAGATGTCCAAAATGCGGAGGTTTCACCCACAGGGAAGGACAGGCTTGCCGTGCTGAAGGAAAAAGATGTAACCTATGTCCAAAAACTGGCTATTTTGCAAATTGCTGCCCAGATAAGCAGGTGAAGACTGCGAAAGTCAAAGCTGTTTCTGAACTGGATGAAGAAATTGGTTTTCTCCTGGGTGTCTCAGCTGTAGAGGATTCATCTAATCTCGATGATGATGTAGGCGAGTGCAGGAGGCGATGGACAGTAGAAATCCAGGTGAACGGGAAACAGGTGAAGTTCAAGCTCGACTCCCAGGCGGATGTTACATGTGTTCCTCTGTGTCTCTTCAAGACGATAATGGGACAGCAACGATTGGTAGAGAGTAATATCAACCTTAGAGCTGCTGAATTTTCCGAACTTCAGACTGTGGGTATGTTTGTGTCAACGCTGCAAAATGGCAGTTATGAAATCAAGGAGAGGATATATGTCATTCGTCGTTTGAGTGAACCTCTTCTGAGTCGCCGGGCATGAGAGCTCTTGAAACCTGGAGCAAACCCATATGCTGTGCATACTCCTCGACGGGTACCAATTCCTTTGATGGAAAGGCTCAAAACAAGACTGTAAGAGCTCGAGAGGGCGGGAATCATAGCACGGGTTAACGTTGCGACTGAATGGTGCGCACCGACTGTGATTGCTGGTAACCCGAATGGCGACATACGACTCTGTGTGGACCTCTCAAGGCTGAACGAACATGCACAGCGCGAGGTGCATCTCATGCCAGTGGTGGAGCACATGCTGGGGCAACTGGGGGAAGCAAAATTATTTTCGAAACTGGACGCGAACAGTGGCTTTCACCAGATTCCGTTGAGCCCGGACTGCCAGCATTTAACGACCTTCATCACTCCTTTTGGGAGATATAAGTTCTGCAGGATGCCATTTGGAATCTCACTCGCCCCAGAGTATTTTCAGAGAGTTATGTCAATAATCTTGCAAGGCATGGACGGTGTAATTTGTTACCTGGACGATATCCTGATATTTGCCTCCGACTCCAAGACTCACGATCGAATCTTTCGTTTTGTGCTCCGAAAACTGAAAGAGGCGAAAGTTACACTAAACAAGGCCAAGTGTGTCTTCGGCGTGCCAATAATTAATTTTATTGGGCCCATACTGGATGAGGACTGTATTCGACCAGATTCAGCGAAAATCGAAGCAGTGGCGAAGATGCCTACTCCGACCGATGTTCATGGCGTGAGAAGATTTCTTGGCATGGTGAACCATCTGGGACGCTTTGTGGAAAATTTATCTGAAATTGTGGCTCCACTGAATCAGTTGTTGGTGAAAGGTCAAGACTTTGTTTGGGATTGCAGCCAGGAGAGAGCATTACGAAAGTTGAAAAATTTGCTCACGACTAAACCCATCTTGGCAGCATACGATGTCAGGAAACCAACTATGGTGTCACCCGACGCATCTTCATACGGCTTGGGAGCGGTAGTGAAGCAAGAGGGTAAGAATGGAATCTGGCGACCTGTTGCTTATTCTTCTAGAACTATGACACCTACCGAAAAACGATATGCTCAGATCGAGAAAGAGGCTCTCGCAATTATATGGGCTTGCGAACGTTTTCGGGATTTCCTGCTTGGAAAGCGTTTCCGAATTGAGACCGACCATAAGCCTCTCATTCCTCTGTTTTCTACGAAAGAATTGAGTTCGCTGACCCCAAGACTGCAACGTTTCCGAATGCGTATGGTGAGGTTTGGTTTCGAGATAGTGCATATCCCTGGAAAAGAGCTGCTCGACGCCGATGCATTGTCCAGACAACCACTTCTTACAACCGAGGGAGGTGAAGACGAACGGCTAACCTCAGCGCATATAAATGCAGTTCTCTCGTGTATAACCGACAAAGACGAGATGTTGACGAGGATTTTTGTAGCTCAACAAGAAGATACGACCCTGAAAGCAGTAGTCAACTGCCTTGAGCAAGGCTGGCCAGATAAGAAGAAGATGTCACAGGCTCTGCTCTCTTGTTGGCATGTCAAGGATGAACTCGGCGTTCAAAATGGACTACTGATGCGTGGCTGTCGTCTTGTTATTCCAGCAAGTAGGAAACTGGAGATCCTGGATAAGTTGCACGCTGGGCACTTCGGGATTACAAAAACAAGACTTCGCGCACGTGAGACGGTATGGTGGCCTGGAATTTCGGAAGAGATCGCGGAAACGGTCAGAAAGTGCAGTGTCTGTATCCAGGAAGCCGTCTCAAGGCATTAACCTTTGATATCAACCAAATTTCCTACACGGCTGTGGCAAAGGATTGGAATGGATTTGTTCAAGTTCGAGAATAAGTGGTATCTGGTCGTCATTGACTATTATTCTCGCTTTCCTGAAATGGTTCAGCGGGATCGGCTCACAGCCAATGTCGTGGTGCGTAGTTGCAAATCCATATTTGCCCGACACGGAATACCAGAAACTGTTGTAAGCGATAATGGGACGCAATTTGGAACTGCTCGTGAATTTGCAAATTTCGCAAAGCAGTACGGATTCACACATATTACTTCAAGTCCTCGATTCCCGCAGAGCAATGGGATGGCAGAAGCAGGTGTGAAAATTGCTAAGTTGATCCTCAAGAAAAATCAAGACCCTTCGCTTGGACTCCTGGAGTATCGATCGACCCCTTTGAAGAACGGTTACAGCCCTGCGGAGCTTCTCATGGGACGTAAACTCCGAACGACCTTGCCAATTGCACCAGAGAATCTTAATCCAAGGTTGGTGGACTCTCAGAACCTGAAAAGAAAGGAGGAGAGAAGGAGAAAGGATATGAAATCCAGATACGATCGACGCTCTGGAGCTACGGACATGGAGGAGCTATCCGAAGGTGACACAGTTTGGATTACAGATATGCGAATCTGGGGGATTATAAAGCAGAAGGCACCGACACCAAGGTCATATATGGTTGATACTCCAGTTGGGACTATACGTCGTAACAGGTTCCATCTACGAAAAGGAGATGCAGTTTAGGGGGGGGGGGGGGAACTGGTTAAAAATGAAAAGACCCCAGCTGTGGATTATCCCTCTGGCGACTCAGATGACGGCCAGATAAGAACACGGAGTGGACGAATTGTTAAACCCGTGGATCGCCTTCATTGTTAATTATATTGTGCATTTAAAGTTTATAATGTATATGTATATATTTCAGATCTTAAAAAGGGGGATGTAAGCAGGTGTGTAGTATATTTGCATGTTTGCTCTTTGCATATTTGCTCGTTGCATGTTTGGCACGATTTGCATAGTTGTTTATAACCTTTTTGTGCCAGCTATATATAGAGCGTGTGTGCCAGTCCAGCCAGAGGAGGATAGGGATAGTCTTGTTACCTAAAACGACTTTTGCTAATATAGTTTTATCGTGACAAATAAAGAGTATTTGTTTAAAACACTTTCCTTCTTGAAATTGGCGACAGTATATCGTAGTGTCTGGATAGAAATACGAATGGTTGACATATAATATATATATATATATATATGATATGAATAATTTGTTTGTTGTTAAATGGAGGGTTGATAAGAGAAAGAATTGATAAGATTGTAGCGGCTCCCAAATATTAACTTTTCATATTTTCATTATAAGTTTTAATTTATTTAGTAACTATTTAATTCAAATATTATATTAAAATATTCATCTTATATATATAAAATGCTCATAAAATATACTTTATTAAAATTATATGAATAAACATTAATATCATATTAATTGTTGTCATATCTGTTGGGCATCTCTTATGGTTCAGACAATGAAACAACAAATAACAAGTTTACTTACAGCTGAAGTGGTTTTAAAGAATTAGGCGATTTTACCTTTTATGAAAGTATTTTAAATTTATTATTTTCAAAGAGAGAGAGAAAAGAACATTTAACAATTTACATTACAATTACTAATTTTGTAAAACAAAACCACTTATTTTTTCTCGTTTTTATATTACAGTGTTGTCAGTCTAAAATAATTTCAAGATCATTGATTTACTATTATTTTTTTTTTCCAACATTCCCTCTTAAATCAGTGATCTTATCACATTCAACAGTTTCTTCACTTGACTTATGATTTAAATGGTTGTCATAAGAAGGGATTTGAATTTGTCAAACTTTGGTCTGGCTAGAGGGTTTGTTAGGATGTCTGCAATATTGTGTTCTGTTGGACAATATATCAGGTTAAACCTTTGAGCTTAATCTTTCACAAAATGATATTTGACATCAATATGATTAGTTTTAGTGGTGAATTGGCCTAATTCTAAAATTTGTATAGTGCTTTGGCTATCAACATAGAGATTTATATCAAAATTATCTGGAATTAATTCTTCCAATAGGGATCTTATGTATGACACTTATTTGCGTGCATCTGCTGCAGCAATGAACTCTGCTTCAGTGCTGGAAAGGGCAATTACAGGTTGCTTTCTGGAGCACCAACTTATGGGACCTCCACATAGGTAAACTACACATATCCTGTGGTACTTTCTCTAGTTTTAATATCTCCAGCAAAGTCAGAATCACAATACACATTTAATTCAAATGGCATCTCTCCATCATATGATATGCCTAAATTGGTGGTGTGGTTTAAATATCTTAGGGTTCTTTTGATGTTTATAATATCTTGAGTTGTAGGATCATGCATTGACCTGCATTCAAAATCGTGGCAAAGGTCATGTCTGGTCTAGTTTTGTTTGTCAAATATAAAAGGCTCCAATTGCTTGTCTGTAGGGAAATTTGTTATCATTTGATATTTCTAAGTTTTTGTCTATAGATCTTTTACAACATCTGTAATGGGAGTGGTTAATGGTTTTGCATATTATATATTTCAAGAACTGATTTTGCATAATTTTCTTGTGAAAGTAAAATTTTATTTTTTTTCCTCAAAACACAAATTTATTTCCAAAAAAGTTCTTGGATCATTGTTTATTTTAACTTCGAACTCTTGGGATAGTTTTTCTAGAATATTATTTAATTATTCTTCATTATCTCCCATCAAGATACCATCATCACTGTATAATTCTTCTCAATGTATAATTTTCTTACAACATAAACCTTAGATTATTAAAACATTGAATCAGTAAACATGAGGGCAACCATTTCGTTCAATTACATTACTTTATTTTTCATATAACATTTTTTGTAAACAAAAAAGGTATTGATGATAAATTCAATAAATATTTACACAATCATAGAAAAATTATATTAAACCTTTATATAAACATAAATATTCTAAGTAAATTAAACATTCTCCCGCCACCAACTTGATGGGGGACCATCAAAAAACATTAAATAGGTAACAAACATAATTTTACAATAGGTCGTCTGTAAGTCCCATTAGCAGTCTTGACTTCTACCACTCTGATTCTAGCGTCATCTCCTGGAAACACCTTTGAAATTCTTCCAATCTTACATGCTAGTGGAGGTTGTTGTTCATTCTTTATCAACACCAGGGATCCTTCCTTAATGTTGGGTTGGGGCTTACACCATTTGGATCTTTGTTGAAGTTGTGACACATATTCTTGGGACCATCTTGTCCAAAAATGATTCATTGATTTTTGAATTAATTGCCATCTATTTGGCAAACTCATTGCTATGATGTCATCTTCATCGGGAAGCGCTGTTAAAGAGCCACCTATTAAGAAGTGACCAGGAGTCAATGCCTGTAGATCTTCAGGGTCCTCAGAATGAGGACAAAGAGCTCGCGAATTCAGACAAGCTTCAATTTGTGCTAACAATTTTGTTAGTTCTTTAAAATTTAGCAAGGCACTGCCCATTGTTCTTCTAAGATGATATTTCATTGACTTAACTCCGGCTTCCCAAAGTCCACCAAAATGTGGAGCTGATGGTGGAATAAATTTCCACTGAATTCCTTCTGAATTCGTAAGAACTTTACTGACATTGTGACATAGTTTCCCAATAATCTTATGCGCACCAACAAAATTAGTGGCGTTGTCACTATGAATTGTTGCTGGTTTACCTCTTCGAGCAATGAACCTTCTTATTGTGGATATGAGAGCAGCTGTGGTCAGACTACTGATTAATTCTAGATGAATGGCCCGAGTGCTGAAACATATGAACAAGGCAACGTAAGCATTCATGGTTGAAGTTGTACGTCCCATGTTCCGTTCAATCAGAAAAGGTCCTGCAAAATCTATTCCAGTTACCAAAAACGTCCTTGATCTGTTGATCCTTGCAAAAGGTAGATTTCCCATTAATTGAAAAGGAGCTTCTTTTTACGAAATCTAGCGCATTTCATGCATGTTCTTAAAATTTTCCGTACAACATTTCTTCCAGAAGGTATCCAGAATATATTTCTTATTGCTGCAAGCGTAGCTTGAGTCGATGAGTGAAGATTATGTGAGTGGTAAGATGATCTTATCTTGGAAGTAAAACTTGATTAATCCGATCACCATAAACATTTACATTTTTTAATCGACCGCCAACTCTAATGATTCCCCTTGAATCCAAAAAGGGACATTGATTGTATATTCTACTCTTATTGGGGATTGGCTTGTTGCTTAACAGGCAATGATTTTATTTGGAAAATTCAATAGGTTGAACACACTTAACAACTGACAACAGGGCATCATTCAACTCTCTTAATGTTAAGGGCTCCCTGTTCCTTGAATGTGAAGGCATTCGACTGTTGTTGACAAATCTTAAGCACCAAGCTATGATACATTTCAGTTTGGTTAATGATGAGCAGTTTATCACAATGGATGCAATTTCACACTCAATTGTACCAAAATACCTCTTGATTTTTTCTTCTTCTTTAAATTATTCCTTGGAGCTATTAATGAATTTCTTAATTTCAAGGGCAGGTTCAAATAGCCATGGTGGCCCATTCCACCATAGTGGATGTTCTACTAAGTCGGATGGAAATATTCCTCGTGATGCACAGTCTGCTGGATTCTGCCTTCCATCAACATGGCACCAAACCCCGGAGACAAGCCGGTGTATCTCAGCAACTCGATTTGCCACAAATGTCTTCCATCGACACGGCTCGGAATTGATCCAGCATAAGGCTATAGTAGAATCAGACCATAAATAAATTTCATTGATGGTAAGAGGAAAGTTATCATATACAGTTTTCACTAATCTTGCCAAAAGTAGAGCAGAACATAATTCTAACTTTGGTAGTGAAACCACCTTCATAGGTGCGACTCTTGTTTTTACCACTAAGAGAAATGTCTTAGCACTTGTGTTTGAGAGGATCACCTTTATATACAGATATGCAACATATGCCTTCTGTGATGCATCACAAAATCCATGAAATTCTACCTTCATGAAATTATCTGGTACCACGCATCTTGGGATCTGAATGTGCTCTAGCGATGGAAGATCCTGGTTTATCAAAGTCAGCTTCCTACTTAGTTCCTCTGGAATTGGGTCATCCCATTCCAAACCAGTCTTCCAAAGTTCTTGCAAAATCAGTTTAATATCTTTGTGGAAGTTATATCCTCCAACTCTAAATATTATTCTATAAATAACTGGTGGAATAATGAATTGAAAAAATGAAAGATCATTTTCACTACATAAGAAACTTATATTATCGCCACGGAGCAATCAGTTATAACACATTCAAGTTGACTAGGAATCGATACACTAATGCAATTGATAAAGCAAAGAAAATTAACTGGCGATATCTTATAGAATAAAATTATACAAACAATCCATTTGGTAACGCATATACATTTTTTAATAAATTAAGAACACCAGATACATAAAGGGGAATACCCTTAATTGACAATGCCCCAGAACACCTAAAAGAACGATCAATGAGCAATTTGTTAAATGAGTTGGTACCAGATGATAATTTCGATACGGATGATTCTTACCATCAACTAATTAGAAATTACAAACTAAAAATGATTAATAAGAATAAGGTCTTTGTTGAGGAAGGGGTAATGGTGAACCTAATATCTAACATAGACATTAAAAAGCCCCTGGGGTTGACAGTATAAGTAATAACATGATCAAAAGTGCCCTTCCAAAAATTTTACCATTACTATGCGATTTATTTAATAAATGCATTCACTTCGGATACTATCCAGATAGATGGAAAGAGGCAGCTCTCAGAATAATTTCAAAACCTCACAAAACGAATTTAGAATTAGTAAAGAGTTAGCGACCTATTTCATTAATTTCTAACTTATCAAAAATATTTGAAAAAAATTTGAAAAATAAAATATACGAATACTATGAAAAAAAATGATCTCCTTAGCCCCAGACAACATGGTTTCTTGAAGAATAAGTCAACAATAACCTGTTTGAAAGAAATCACAAAGATCATAATAGAACATAGACAGAAACAACTAGTTACGCTGATTGCAATTGATATACAAGGAGCATTTGATAATACATGGTGGCCAGCCTTGTTTAAAAAATTAGACGAAGACAATTTACCAGTTGAATTGATCAAAATTTTACGTTCTTTTTTGAAAAATAGAAAAACGATTTTCAAGTATAATAATATGAAAGTTTCAAAAATATTAACAAAGGGCTGTCCTCAGGGTGGACCATTGTCTCCGTTGTTATGGCTGATATATTTAAATGATCTGCTAATTAATTTGTAATCACCAAACTCTGAAATCATTTGCTATGCTGATGATGTAACTATTATATGTTGGGATAATGAGAGAGCTAACAAATCTAAAAAAGTCGATTGAGTTTAATTTGGAAAAGATAGATCAATGGTGTAATGATAATAAGCTAAATATCAATCTTGATAAAACTAGTGTTTTACACTTGCACAATAGAGACAAAGTTTCAATTAATTTTAGAGACAATATATTGTGCCCTTAGAAGAAATTAAAATTCTTGGAATTACGATTGCGAATCATAGAAGGAAAAACAAATTGAATTTTGGCCCTCACCTTAACATTATACTAAACAAAACTCAAAGATTAAAAAATCTTCTTTTTCAATATGTGGAAAATCTTGGGGTCTTAGCACCCAAAAAAGGCTTACACTTTATAAATCTATAATAAGACCAACGTTAACTTACGGAACAGAAATATGGTTTGAATTTATTAGCAAAAAATATATGTACAAACTGAACTCAATGCAATATCAAATTCTGCTATGGTGTACCCAAACATATAAAACAACCAGTTATAACTGTTTTCACACCTTAGCCAATATTCCTTTGATCACTGATTATATAGAATCTAGAATTATAGGTTATGAGTTGAATAATTTATCAACAGAAGATAAACAATTTTATGATTTGTATATTCCAGGTATACTCAAAGATTTCAATATATCAAGGATTAATTTACTGAAAAAGAATACTAATCAAACATTTCAAAGTTTCTTTCCTTATGATATTCCGAAATATTTTCGACCAAACTATTATAATTCACAATTTATCACAGATAATGGAAATTTCAGGTTTTTTCCTAAGAAAATTCAGGCTGTGCAAGATTCGACATGTTTTTGTGGATTGGGGGAACAAACTTCAATACATCTCTTGCTTGAGTGCCCTGTCTTTCAAGATTACAGAGTCAACAACGGTTTAATTGCTTTAGGCCCTAGTGATTTAATTTCAAGTAAGGACACATATATAAAATTTAATTTTCTTTGTAAATATATTTTGGATTTCATTAAGAAAAATGGTCTTTGATGTAACGATCTCAAGGAAATATTGGACATATTATATGGTTGTAAACAATATATAGGTGTATGCGTGTATATGTGTGTATATATGTATATTTTTTTAAATTTAATGATGTAACTGCAAATAAAATTCAAAGAATATCTCCATATGTAAATAACATTTTTGAATCTTTCTAAGTCGCTTTCTGTGTATCTTTCCATTTTGAATATTTTCTTTGTTATATTTGTATATACATTTAGCGCAAGTGTCCCTAGGGGGACATAGCGTTTTTATTTGAAATAAATAAAATCAGTTTAATAGTGGTCGTAAATGGTGAGATCCAACCCAGTGGATCAAATATATTTAGCAACCTGTGATAGTATTCCTCGTTTTGTCATAGAGTTTAGTGGCAAAGCTATTCCCTTAAATGTGAAACCATCAGTTCTTGGTTGCCATTGAAGGCCTAAAACGTTGACAAATTCCTTGGATTCCTCAAACCCAATATTTTTGTTGGTGGATCTTAAATGATTTGGTAAAAGTGAAAGAACATCAGAAACATTGGAGGTCCACTTACGAAGTTCGAAGCCTCCTGCACTTAGTAAACCATAGAGTTCTTGCACCGAATTCTTGCCTTCATCTACTGAAAGAGTTCCAGTTACTAGATCATCAACATAAAAATCTGTTAATGCTATTTTGCTAGCTTTTGGAAACTTACTCTGCTCATCCAAAGCCAACTGTTTGATGATACGAGTGGCCAAAAATGGTGCACAACTAGTCCCATAAGTGACAGTTTCTAGCCGATAGTCCTTTATTTTATCATGAGGATCATTCTGCCATACAATTCTTTGGACTTCCGAGTCTTCTTGTGATATTCTAATTTGCCTATACACTTTGGCGATATCAGCATTTATAGAAACAAGATGAATTCTGAATCTCAGAATGATGTGAATTTTGGGGCCCTGGAATAAAATCATCATTCAAGGACAAACCTGAATCAGTCTTTGCTGATGCGTCAAATACTACTCGTAATTTGGTGGTGCAACTTTTTTCCTTTATTACAGGATAATGAGGTAGATAGTACCTTCCCTTAATGATATCTTCCTTTGGTACTAAGCTCATATGTCCCAATTCAAGATATTCCTTAATGAAGCTTCTATATTGGTCATAAACTTCTAGTCGTGGAATCAAAGATCATTCCAAAGAACAAAGTCTTTTGATCGCATTAGGTCTTGAACCTCCTAATTGGCAGTCATTCCGAAATGGCAGTTGTACAACATATCTGCCTGTGGAATCCCTTCCATGTGGACATCAGGAATGGATTCCAATTTCTAAATTTTTCGACTATATTTAGGGTTTCCAGGCATGCATGATGTGACTGAATGATATTCCTAATACCTTTCCTACTACCCTTAGAGGAAACTCTTCCAGAAAGGAGCCATCCTAATTTAGAAGAAGTAGAACTTAGTTGTTCTTCATCGCCGATAACGGACTCGCCAGTGAACAGGGTCATAGATAACTCAGCGCCAATTAATATGTCGATGTGAGCAGAAAAATTATAATCTGGATCAGCCAGAGGCATGGGTTTGAGATGCGCCAAGTTTGACTTTGGACATGTAAGAGTAGGCAAATTATTTGTCAACTTATCCAACACCAAGGCGCTCACCTTGAAACGTTCATCTGATTTGAAATGTAGCGTAAATTCAAACTCCACAAGTCCATAAGAGTGACTCGCAAAATGTCCCGAAATTCCCGATATTTGCGAGTGTAAGGTAACATATTCAAGTCCTAGTCTTTTTCTACATTGTCCTGATATAAAGTTCGCCTGAGACCCTGAGTCTATCAAGGCTAAAAATGTCTGAGGCACACCATTGTTATCCTTGATTTTAATCCTAGCGGTTGTAAGCATGACATTTGAAAAATATTTCTCATTACTTAAAAGACAAGTTGTATTTTTGATGTCTTTTCCACACTCAAATTTCCCTTCATCAACTTCTTGAACCTTGGTTTCTTGGTGAGTCAAAGTGTGGTGTCTTTTCTTGCAAATTTGACAAATGTTTTTGCAATAACAATTATTTGCTAAACGGTTTGGCTTTAAACATCTGAAACACAATTTAGCCGAACAAACAAAATTCACTCTCTCTGACTCAGGTAATTTAGAAAATAAATTACAGCTTGAAAGAGCATGTGCACCTTCACTAAAGACATTTTATCATATATGAATTATAAACATTCACCATTTGTAATTCCTTTTTCATTGAATGTTTCTCCATATTTGAATCTTTATTTGGTAAATTCTGCAAGCTTTTTGCGTGAATTTCCAAAAAATTCCATTAAATCCTTAATTGAAGGCACAACTCTTGGGTTGTTCTGCAATTCTCATTGTTTTCTTGTGGTTTTATCAAGCTTATCTTGTATGATCTTGACGAAAAATACCTCAGATAAACTATCGATTTAGTAACCCAATACCTTCACTGTTCTTATTATATTTCGTTGCAGCTATCTAGAAGTTTAAACATTGAATTATGGTTGTCATCGGCTAATTTTGGTAATCTTAATGCATTATCTATTTGGGTGAAAATTAGATCCTTTGGGTTATCATATCTTGTTAATAAAGTTTGCAACACGTCAACATAATTATCGGCTGTAATTGGAAATGCGTTGACCAGTCTTAGGGCTTCGCCTCTCAGTTGGCTTTCAAATAGTGTAACTTTTCAATATCAGGTATTTGTCAGTTAGAACCAATTGCAGAAGAAAATAGATCTCTAAATGAAAGCCATGATTCTAATCTGCCATTGAAAGTTGGCAACTCAAGTTTAGGCATTTTAACATGTAAATTAACATCTTTTTTTTTTTTATCAGATGGTTCTTGCCCATTATGCTTTAAATCTAATTCACACTTTAATCTTATACACTTATCTATTACAATTTCCACTTCGTCATTCAAATCATCATCCTCAAGTTGCTGCAAGAAAACATCACTTATTTTCACCAAATCATTATTCGCATAATCTAGTTTGCATTTCGTTGCATTAATATCTACCATAGACACAATGGATTCGATATTTTCCTCTATGCCTTTTATAGTTTTTTTTATCCTTTTTAATTTTTAATTAAAGTTTCCACATCCATAATTGCTATTAAATTCTCTTCCCAAATACTTTTAGTTGAAATATATGGTTACAAAATACTTATAAGTTGCCCTTTTTTCGATCAATTTTAACTTGACTTTTACTTGCGTTCAATCCGGCTCGAGGGACCAATGTATAATTCTTCTCAATGTATAATTTTCTTACAACATAAACCTTAGATTATTAAAACATTGGATCAGTAAATATGAGGGCAACCATTTCGTTCAATTACATTACTTTATTTTTCATATAACATATTTTGTAAACAAAAAAGGTGATGATGATAAATTCAATGAATATTTACACAATCATAGAAAAATTATATTAAACCTTTATATAAACATAAATATTCTAACTTAATTAAACAATCACATATATTGCAAGGTACATATTTCCTTTGTTGGTTTTACCAAGACATGGCTCTGATTTTAGTTGTATGAAATCTTGGGATTTGAGAAAGGTTTTTAATATTTCATTCCATTTTAATGGGGCTTGCTTTAAACCATACAATGCATTTCTTAACCTGCTATGTTCCCTTTATAACCTTCTGGCAATTGAACATATATTTCTTCATTCAAAAACCCATATAGAAAAGCTGTTTTTATGTCAAATGTTTTAAAAACAAACTTTTATTAGCCATTAGAGCAAAGTATATCCTTAAAGAGACAGTGCTTATAACTGGATTGAATGTCTCATCATAATCAATGCCTGTTTCTTGTTCAAAGCCTCTTACAACTAGTCTTGCTTAGTAGCGACCATCTTCTTTCACTTTGAAAAGCCATTTAGAGGTCAGAATCTTCTTGTTTGATGCTTCATTTTCTTTTACTATTTCCCAAACTTCATTTTAATCAAGAGACTCTTTTTCTTCTTTTATTGCCTTTTTCCATTTTTCTTGATTTGGACCAGATATAGCTTCCGAGTAAGTTAAAAGAGCTGATCCTGTTGTTCCGTCCCGTTCTAAATAGAAGTCTTCATATCTTGATGGTGTTTGTAAATTACTTCTTGGTCTAAGATTATATTTTGAAGTACTTGGTTTTGTAGGGATATCTTGTTTGTCTTCAGAGACTTATGGTAGACTTGGTTCTTCATTTAATTCTAGTTGATTTTCAGATTCTTCTTCTGGTTCGACAATAGGCATTTTTTTTTCTTTATTTATACATCTTTTATCTAAAAAAATACATCTCTAGCTGTAAATATTCGTTTGCTTTGTTCATCCCAAAGGCGATAACCATTTGGTGCATAACCTATAAAGTTATATTTTTTACTTCTGTCTTCCAATTTCTTTATGTGTTTTAGGGTTTTGACATAAGCTTCACAACCAAAAAGTTGTAAGTTTGACAAATTTGGTCTTTTGTTGAACCAAAGTTCTGCAGGGGTTTTCTCTAATTCTGGAGTAGGACTTCGGTTCAGCAAATAGGCTGAAACCCTTACAGCTTCTCCCCACATGTATTTTTCTACACCAGAATCAATCAAAAGAGCTCTAGTTTTCTCCATCAGGGTTCTATTTAATCTTTCGGCTTTGCCGTTTAGCTGAGGTGAGTGAGGTATGGTGAGATCCATAATGATTCCTTTAGCTTTGCACCAGGATTTTATATCTTCATTTACATATTCTCCGCCATTGTCACATCTTATTTTTGAAACCTTTAGATTCATTTGGTTTTCTGCTTCTGTAATAAATTCCTTTAAAGATACTTTTACTTCATATTTATTTTGTAACAAATACACATGACAAAAATGTGTGTAATCCTCAAGAAATGTTAGAAAAATAGTTTTTGTTGTCATGGGTAGTGGGATCTAAAGGTCCACATACATCTGTATGGATTATTTCTAAAGGCCTTTTTGATTTTGTTCTAATGGAATTGAATGGCTTTCTTACCTGTTTAGCTCTAATGCATGTTTCACATATTTCATCTTGACTTATTTTTTCTATGTTTATTCCATTAACCATAGATTTTAATTATTTTAAGCTTGAAAAACTTATGTGACCCATTTTTATGTGCCATTTGAGCATTTCTTCATTTTGGGTAGCTGTTAGGTGAGATTCTTTAATTTCGGGATTTTATGTTTCTATATTTATTGTATATAGTCCATTTTCCTGTTTTTCTCCTTCTAAAACTTTTATTCCATTTTTTTACGACAAATACCTTTTCATCTTCAAAGACGACTTTGCCTTTATTTCTGGTAATGGCACTTACAGATAGTAAATTATTTGTCAAGTTTGGTACAAACATCACCTCCTTGAGATCACATTTCATCCCTTGATTTTTTCCGACTGATTTTGTTATTGGAGTTTCTTCCTTTTTTTGCTATTGATATTTTTGAGTTGCAATCTACTTCATCTAGTAAAAACCTTTTACTATTTATCATATTGCTTGTTGAGCCACTGTCTACAATGAATTCTAGTAATTCCTCATTATTACATTTTAAAGTCTCTCCTGCAAAAAAGGACGAATTTTCTTCATTTTTGTTTCTTAAAAAGCAAACATTTTCTTTATGATTTGTCTTTTTACAAATTCGGCAAGGAATATTTTCCTGGAATTTATTTTGAGATTTCTTAAAGAAGCATTGGTCTTGAGTATGATTTGTCTTTTTACAGATGGTACACCATTTTTTATTTAGTCTACAGTATTTTGCTATGTGCCCGCTCTTTTTGCAGTTAAAGCACTGCTTTACCTTAGTAGCACTCATGGCTATTCCCTCTTCAGGCTATACTTTTTGTTTAGTTTCTTCAAGTGATAGTCTTGATATTAAGTTTGTTAACGTTTTCTCACATTTTGGTGTCGAGTCCCATGCTGTGCTGAAGTAATTAAAGTAGTCTGGCAAAATGCTCAGTATTTTATAAATTACAAAGCTTTCCTCAATTTCTTGTTTTACATTATTTAGTTTGAATACTAAATTTTGCATTCTGCTTATATTTGTTGCCATATCTGTATTTTTGTCAAATTTAAATCCATGAAATTCTTGTAGTAATTTGCATTTTAATTGCTCATCTTCTCTTTGATAAATGGCTACTAAGTTTTTCATACATTTCTTTTGAAGTTTTGCAATTTAGAATATGTGTTAAAACATTCTTTTCAATGGTTAACATTATGTATGTTTGTGCTTTGGCGTCTTTTAGGCTCCATTTTTCTTTTCCAGTTTCATCTTACAAGTCTTTAAACAACGATTTTCCATTTACAATATGTAGAAGGCCATTTGCTTTGAAAATAATTGTTATCTGAAAATTCCATAAATCAAAATTTTCAGGATTTTTAAGCCTCACAATATTTGCGATATCTTCGCTGACAGCCATTTTTCAAATATATATTTTATCCTACCTTTTATATATATTTTACCGCGATTCAAAAACCACGCTCTGCTACCATGTTGGGAATCTCTTATGGTTCAGACAATGAAACAACATGTTGTATTTTGAATTTTAATTAAGCATAACTGCAGCTTATTAATTTAAACAAATTTATTATTCAAATACAAGGAGAGGTTAAACTAATTAACTTAACAAATGAAGAAAAGTTGAGCTTTTATATTCTAAGCTATTACTACAACATAAACAAAACAAACTTAGTCAAAAAGGAACATATTTTACATTACAGATTATTTTGTGGATATTTGCATTTTGGTTTATTGAAGTTCGCTTTATCTTGACGATGCCAACAGTTTCTTGACATGTGCTCAAATTTTCCGCATGTATGACATTTCCCTTCAAATTGGCATGTTCTTTGTTTCCCTCGGTCATTTCGAGCTTTAAAAGATTTTTCATATTGACCTTCTTTAGGAAATCCCATTGAGTTTAGCCTCATTTCTTCCTCTTGAAGTGCCTGGAAAACTTCCTCGAGACTCGCAGATCGTTGTGGTCGTAAAACCGCTGCTATATTTTCAAACTTTGGCAACAAGCCTCTCACTACATGATACACCATTTCCCTTGGTGAAATAGGCTGTCCCAAGTTAGCACTTCTGGATGCAATATTTCTGGCCCTTGTTATGTAGGTCTCAATGCCTTCATTATTTCTCATTTGAATATTTTTCAATTCAAGTCCAATGTGGATTATTTTATCTTCAATATTTCCAGTTTGGATACGCTTCAGTTCATCCCACACAGTTTTAGCATTTGTCTCTCCTATAAATATGCCAGCCTGCTCAGGTGACAAATTTACTATTATTCTTCCAAACGCCTCATCATTTTTATCGTCCCATTCTTTGAAAAATTCTTCCTTTGAATCTGCTATTCCACGGTTAGGCTTAGGCGATTCGATCACTTTTTTGAACAATTTTTTGCTTTTCAAAATTGCTGATATTTTAAGCGCCCATATGTGGTAATTGGGAGATGTCAGTGGCTCTATTCTATTCATCGAAAAATATTCTGCCATTTTAAAAAATATATATATAATCGTACTCAACCTTTCTTTAAAAAAATCGGCTGTTTTATTCTGACGCAATAACAATTAACCAGGCTTCTGCTACCAGTTGTTGTATTTTGAATTTTAATTTAGCATAACTGCAGCTTATTAATTTAAACAAATCTATTATTCAAATACAAGGAGAGGTTAAACAAACTAATTAACTTAACAAATGAAGAAAAGTTGAGCTTTTATATTCTAAGCTATTACTACAACATAAACAAAACAAACTTAGTCAAAAAGGAACATATTTTACATCACAGATTATTTTTAATTGATTTGTTTACCAATTTCAATACAACAAATAACAAGTTTACTTACAGCTGAAGTGGTTTTAAAGAATTAGGCGATTTTACCTTTTATGAAAGTATTTTAAATTTATTATTTTCAAAGAGAGAGAGAAAAGAACATTTAACAATTTACATTACAATTACTAATTTTGTAAAACAAAACAAAACCACTTCTTTGTTCTCGTTTTTATATTACAGTGTTGTCAGTCTAAAAGTATTTCAAGATCATTGATTTACTATTTTTCCTTTTTTTCCAACAATAGCAAAAAAATATAATAAATTAATTATATATCATTCTAAATATAAATCATAAATCATATAAAATGTAAATATTTATCTATAATATATCAAACACATATATCTAACATTATATAATCTAGAATGATATTTGACCACACACACAGATACAAAAAGAACTTCAACATGTAGTATCCCTATTCAAACTGAATGTTATCAATGATCCAACATGTGAATGCCGCTTAGATGTTGAATCACCAGAGCATCTTCTTTTAACTTGCCCTCTGACTAATCAAATTGTATGTAGATACTTTAAAACATTACCAAATTCTTTTTGTGTATATACTCTATCTTATGAGAACTTTGTTAAGTTTAGAACTATTTGTACAATAATTTACAAAACACTACTAATCCATCGTGTAAATAATTAATCATATATATGTAAATAATACTGGCACAGCACAATAGTCCTTTGGACTTCGTGCTTTTTGTAACAATAAATAAATAAATAGTATACGACAATTCAACCCCTTCTGATAATTTGTATTAAATAAATGTAATTAAAAGTTGATTTTACAATAAATAATTTGTTATCTGACTTGCTAACTAATTGTAGCAATAATAAAAGCCACCGTCTATTTATCACTGACTATCGCAACAAAATTAGTTTTCTCCTTGACACAGGTGCAGAGGACAGTGTCCTGCCTCCTCGTCCTGAAGATAGACGGTATGGTCCAACAAAATTTACTCTTACAGCAGCAAACAATTCACCTATGAAGACCTATGGCGAAAGATTCCTTAATCTTGATCTAGGTCTTCGTAGAGATTTCAAATGGAGATTCATAATAGCAGACACAAGCAAAGCCATTCTAGGAGCTGATTTCATGGAATTATTTGGAATAATTCCAGATACCAAAGGAAAGTTTATAATTGATTCTTTAACGAAACTACGCAAGCGTACATCAATTACAAATTCCAACTCACTTTCTCCGAAGTGCTCAATAAACAGCTATGAAGACAAATTTTTGAACATTCTCACTCATTATCCCTCTCTAACTAAGCCTCCTTCATATTCCACACCAGTCAAGCATTCAGTCACTCATCATAAAACCACAAAAGGTCAACCAACATTCTCCAAAGCAAGACGGCTAACTCCAGAAATATTTAAAATTGCCAAATCAGAATTTGAGCATATGATGGAACTAAGTTTATGCAAGAGAGGAGACGGAGTATGGGCATCACCTTTACATCTAGTCCCTAAGAAAAATTGTATAGACTAGAGACCATGTGGCCACACACTACAGAAGACTAAATTCTGTGACCCAACCTGTTTGTTATCCCATTCCGCACATTCAGGATTTCACCCAAAGCCTTCATGGTTGTACAATTTTCAGCAAAATAGATCTCGTAAAGGCGTACCACCATATTCTAATTAACCAAGAAGACATACCCAAAACGGCAATAACTACGCCATTTGGTCTATTTGAATTCACACACATGAACTTTGGTTTAAAAAAGGCAAGCCAAACATTTCAAAGATTCATGGATGAAGTAAAAAAGGTCTAGATTTTGTCTTCGTTTACATTGATGACGTTTTGATCGCCAGTAAAAATGAAAATGATCACATTCAACATCTACATACAATCTTCAAAAGACTTTCCGATCATGGATTAACAGTCAATTTATCTAAAAGCAGACATAGTATAACCACGCTTGATAGATTAAAACAGGAAGTAGGTGAATAGCGTGGTAAGTTTCTTTATTCCGCACAACAAGCTTTCGGGCATCAGCTGCCCTTCATCAGGTACTATGCCTATGAAGGGCAGCTGATGCCCGAAAGCTTGTTGTGCGGAATAAAGAAACTTACCACGCTATTCACCTACTTCCTGTTTTATATCTAAAAGCGTTTTCGGAAAACCTTCACTTGAATTTCTTGGACACATCATTGACAACAAAGGAATAAAACCTGTTCCTGATAAAATAAGAATCATAAATATAAATCATAAATCATATAAAATGTTAATATTTATCTATAACGAGCAAGTGACTGCTCCCGTCGGCTGCCGGCGAGCAAGTGGCTTCCCGGCGCATGCGCGCGCACAGGGAAGCCACGTGCTCGCAGGCGGCCAATGGGCGCGCCCCGCCATCAGTTCCACCGCGTTCTCGAGGGCGCTGCTCGTGAACTATTTAGAATAATTTGAATATATAGTTTTAATAATTGATTTATATATTTTTTAAAATGGCCTATCGTCATCCTCGTTATTTTTTACCTATGTATTGAAATTTTGATTTGAATTAGTGAACTACTGCGAATTTGTATACCGGACATACAGACCAACCAACAGACAAACATACAAACATTCATTTTTATATATATAGAAGATATATCAAGCACATATATCTAGCATTATAAAATCTAGAAATGATATTTGACCACACACACAGATACAAAAGAACTTCAACATGTAGTATACAACAATTTAACCCCTTCTGATAATTTGTATTAAATAAATATAATTAAAAGTTGATTTTACAATAAATAATTTGTTATCTGACTCCACCTAGAATTCCATGCCGCCCAGAAGATAAAGGGTTAAGGTGCAGTCGTGATAAAAAAAAAGATAATTATTTACCATCTAGTAGTTTTTTTTTTTCAATTACTTGAAGAAATATTACAAATTAGTCATTTTCACTATATATATAATTTATAAAGTTAATCCTATATTAGTGATTCAAAAAGATATATATGTTAACTACGCATATTTAAAACAAAACTGAAAGTTATTCTAAAAACAATGATAACGAAAAAGTAGAAATATCATTGAATAAAATAAAATATATATTTTTTAAAATATAGAAATATTAGAGTTTTCAGATTATTATTATTATTATTACTATTATTATTATTATATATATATAGAAGGAAATTTTGCCGGGAGGATATTGATTTAAAGAGACAAAGGTCGGCTCTCCCGTCAACCAGCTAAACACCTCTTTGGCAGATTGTCAAGATTCCATTAGATCCCGTGTGGATCTCATGGAATAAAATCCGCCCTAAACTGACGAGGGCCATTAGCTCGAAACCATGGTCTCTAGGTGGACGCTTTTCAGTTTGCCAAAGCTGGTGTTGTGGCTTTGTCACCGACCCGAGACCGCTATTTTGCGGTGACGGTCAATAGATGGCGTCTAGTTTTGACGTCTATTTTGACGGGAGAGGCGACCTTTGTCTCTTTAAATATATATATATATATTTTTTTCTAAATGGCAAAGCGCCATCTAGTGGAGAAAATATAAACTGAACGTTGATTTAGCCTGTTCCCTGATATTTGGCCAACCCATTTTCTTGATAAATCAAGAAAAGCCAACCACGAACGCGTTTCGAGCTGTTGGCCCTTTTCAGCGTGGAGCGGGCTGTACGAGGCTCGTATTTACGCAATTTTGTTCTAAAATATTTTGACCAAAATATTTTTGGTCGCAAATATATATCTCTCTCTCTTTCACGCACAATGTGTGGACAAATAAACATAATGGTGTTGATCTGTAATATTATATATAATCGTTAGCTGTATATATACTGAATGTAATATTTATATTAAAGACAATTTCATTGGCCTTGTAGAACGAGAGTGGTGTACGCGTGCTATTGGAACAATAAAATAATTATAAATCTAACATATGCATTTTTTTGTGTGGTACAACCTACTCCACACTGACGAGCGCCAACAGCGCGAAACTAGGTCAATCAAAAAATTGGGTTGGCCAAATATCGCGGAGCAAGTTAAATAAACGTTAGTTTATTTTTTCTCCCCTAGATGGCGCTCTGCCATCTAAAAATCACATAAATTAAAAATATTTTTTTTATCGATGTAATCTTTATCGGAAACAGATTTTTACAAAAAAAAAATAGTCCTATAAACCAGAATATTATTTATAGGAGAAATTTTAACGATACACAATAACTTCATAGAATTAATACAAAATACTATATAAAATAACAAACACATGCAGAAATAACCTTTGTGAAACAGTGTAATAATATAATAAGATTGAAATCGCAGATTTAATCATACATATCAATAATGTTATTTACTCAAGGGTATTTTCTTAAGGGAAAACTATGATTTTCTCATAGATTCAATGAAAATAAAGAAATATGTGAGCGACAATATATATTATGTACGTAATTGCGTACTTATATGTAAGGAAGAAGTAGGCTTAGGGGAAAATGAGATTTTGTAGAAACAGATTTTTAAAAAATAAATAAATGAAAGAAAAGAGAAAATAGTCTAGGAGAAGAAACTATTTGATTGGGTATATATATATATATACAGGGTGATCCAAAAGTCCCGCACAACTTTAAAAATTAATAACTCCGCGAATATTTGCGCTAGAGAAATGCGGTAAACACCATTGTGTTCAGGATGCAATGGGGTTTTTTAGGGCATATAATTAAAAATTCGAAATTGATTTTAGTTACAACTTTATTCACTAGATGGCGCTCTACCAGAATCAGAGATTCAGCGGCCAAATTGTTTGATAAATTGAAAAATATAACTGAACGACACGTATTTTTCCTTTTTGAATACCAGGAAAGAACCCTAATAATATCAAATTATAAAATAATAAAACACCATTTCGCCAAAAGTTAGAAGAATTGGTTGAACCTTTTTAAATACATTCTGAGATATGTAAAATAGGTATATGCAAATTAAAACATGTAGCAAAAAATATTTATATTTTAGATGGAGTTTTGTGAAATAAATTGAATGTTTGAAAATAACTACTGATATCAATACACGTTTTTTGAAATGTTAATATAGTACCAAAAATTATGATGGAACTACAAATAGGATTTCGTGCTATAAGGAATGTATAGTTTCTTGACTAATTGTCGACACTTGACTATTTAACTGGATATTTGTCATGATCCAAAAATGAAATATAGAGGGGAGTGGCAAAATATATTTGTCGTACTTTATTCCAAATATCCTATGGGTTTGTCAAATGTTATCATTGTTTATTATACTGTACATAATTTTGAAAATGTATCCCCTGAAAAAAATCATTTTTAAATCGACCTTTTACGTTGAAAAACGTGGTAGTAAAATAATTTTGTATTATTTTTTGCGCAAAACATCTAAAGTTGGGGGGGGGGGGGGGGGGTAAAGAGATTATTCCTTATGCTATTTCTTCTAATGAGCGAAACGCGATAAACTAAACATAAGGGGTAAAATTGTGTATACCAGTGTTATTCGAGAAGTTATAACACTTTGGCCTGCACGACATAATATAAAATGTGGGCGAATGACAAACAAAAAAATTACTGTTTACAGAAAAAAAAGAGTCATGATGTGAGGACAGCTTTTATTATTCCCATAACCCAAAACAAAGAGCTGCAAAATATAACACATGAGGTAACTGCCTTCTCTCTTTTATTAGGTCACAATCCTTGCTCAATGTGGCGCCCTTCATTCTAAAACACCGCCTGCAGACGATAGATGGCAGAATGGTCACAATTAAATAGTTGAAATTTATAAAACGTGCCATCTGATAGAAGCATTCAACATGGCCAATGTGGTAGGCCGGCATCGATAAAAACGCGACATAATGTACCCCCATAACCGAAATTGTAAGGCGTCAAGTCTGGTGATATTGGGAGCCACTTGTATATAAAGTGGCGACTTATCAACGAATTCCACCGAACGTATCCTTCAGCAATTGTTTGGCACCGCGGGAGATATGAGGAGGTCCTCCATCTTGCAAGAATTTTATTTCGTTTAGTACTTGTCTGTCCTGCAATATGGGAATAAACTTTTCTCTCAAAAGTTGAACATAACGTTCACCAGTTACAAAAACGGTTTTAAAAGTTCTTCCATTGATATTTTCAAAGAAAAATGGCCCAATAATAAAAGAAGAAGTAACCCACACAAAACTGTAACTCTGTGCTGATGAAGTGGTATTTCTGTAAAAATCCTAGGGTTTTCTGTTGCCAAAATGAGGCAGTTTTGAATGTTAAATTCTCCCTTTAGATAAAAGTGAGCATCATCTGTTCTTAGAACATTTGACAGCCAGTTTTCATCAATATCAATTTGCCGGAAAACCCATGCAGCGAATGCTTGACGCTTCTCAAAATCGCTGACTTTCAACTCGTGGAAACTTTGAATTTTGTTAGGATATTTTTATAGAAAAATTCTAAATGTGTGTTCTCTCCAAACTGTTCCATACGAAATTCCCGTTTGTCGAGAAACTTGTCTAGCACTTACTTCTCCATACGTGGATAACGTTTCAATAGCTTCAGCATTCTGCAAAACCGTAACAGCCACTGACTTGCATGTCGATGGTCTTCCACTCCGAGGTTTTGCTTCCAGAGATCCAGTTTCCTCAAAACTTTTAATCAATCGCTTTAGAGAGTAGCAACTCATTGGTCCTTTAACGCTTCGAATATCTTTAAAGGAACGAAACGCTCGTAAAGCTTCAGTGGCAGATTTTGAATCACAATTAAAACAATTCACCAAGAGTGCTTTATCCTGTAGTGACGGCATTCCAGGGGGAAGGGGAGAAGTTCGACCACACCTCCTTGCGGTCCCCCCTGGACCCTTGGAATATTTGACCAAATTCTGGTTCGTTTTCAAGATGACTAACGTTGCAACTGCACCCATTTTCAAATGAAGAGCAAAACTGATATCTCCAGTAATGCTACCGTGTCCGGGGTAACCGCCGCGTCAGGAGCTGCAGCTCGAGCTCATGATGAGAAATCTACTACGAGGACACAATTCAATCTACTACAACTCAATATAAATGGTACCAAGAGGAAATTAAATAGCTGACTTGTCTTCTCTGTGACAACAATGTACATATTAATTGTCCTCAGGAGACAAAATTGAATCAGAATCTGAGATTCAATATCAAAGATTATACAACACTACGAAGGGACAGACCGGAAAAATTCGGAGGAGGACGACTTGCCGTGTTGATTAAAACTCTAGAAATCAAATTTGAGGAAATCGCCTATAATCAGAGTAAGCCTAGAGAAAGCAGGACAGAAGCTCAGGCAATAGAAATCTATCTTACAGATAAAACAATTCCAATCATAAATGCTTATCACCACGATAATACTAGCATCAATACAGGCCTGATAGAGGCATTAAGTGAAGCGTCTTCGGATATCGCAATCATATTTGGTGATTTTAACGCCGAAAGACCAACTTGGGGATCACCTGTCCAGGATAACTAAGGTCAGCAGGTTGAGGACATGCTAACCGACCTCGACCTTACGCCGTTAAATAACGAAAAGAACACCTATATATCCAAGTCCACAGGCACAGAATCCGCAATAGACATCACAGCGATAAATTACAACATCGCACCCACAACACAATGGAAAATTCTGAAAAGTGCAATCAGTGACCACAGACCAATTTTAACAACCCTAAAATTCAAAATTGAGAAGTTTCAACAGAATAAAAGAACACTGAAAAAAATTACAGAAAAGCTTGAAGAACTGTGCAACGAAGAAACACAGAACGATTGACAAAAACTTGGTAAAATTCTCTTTGAACATATCCAAAGCTGCAAAAGTATCGATACTTATAGGTAGACGTAAAGACCTGTGAATACTTTACTGGAAGGACCACAATATCGAGGCAATGATTGCAGTGAGAGACAATAAAAATGAACTTCTTAAAACAAATAAAACAGAAGAAATCATAAAGTAACTCATTGAAATTAGTCACAAAATAAGAACAAGAAATTTGGATATTCAAACAAGAAAAATGGGCAGAATTCTGCAAAGAAAATGGATCCAAAAAAGGGAAGCCATCACTGGAATATAATTAGTGTTATAAAACTCAAAACCAACACTAATCATCCAATACTCTAACCGATATGAACAGCGAGAACGAACAAACAGATGGCTGACATAATTTCTGAATATCTTTTAAGCACTTCCAGACTCAGCTATACGAATGAAGGCAGGACTCTAAAAAATAATATAAACAAGTTAGTTGAACACAAGCAAGAAATTACCGTCAACAAGATATTTACTCGAGAGACTTCACACTGAATGAGCTAAATTCATCAATAGGAAAGTTAAATCCAAAATATCACCTGGAGATGTTCTAATCTGTGGTTAAATGATTAAACACTTTGGAGACGAAGCTAAAAATCAACTCCTACGAATACTGAACATTTCATGGCAAACTCGTAAACTACCAAAGAATTGGATGATATCAATTATAGTGCCAATACTGAAACCAAACAAAGATGCTAAGGAATGCAAGAACTATCGGCCAATTGCTCTTACAAGCATACTTTGTAAATAACAGAATGAATTATCCACTCTAGGCTCATAGTCTGGCTCACTAACAATAATAAAATAAACCTCTACCAAACTGCCTAAAGATCCAGACACTGTACAACTGATAAACTGTTCTACTTCTGTCAATCAATAATTCTAGGAAAAACCGCCAAAGAAGACAACGGCCGTATTCCTGGATATGACCTCAGCTTTTGTTCGAGTGTAGAAATTATTTGAAAGGCTGCACAACATCGGAGTAAGAGGAAAAACTCAATCTGAATTGCAGACTTCTTAAGGGGAAGAAGGATAAAGGTTCGGGTCAATGGAACATTTTCCAAGGACCGAAGAACATGGGCTGGTGTACCTCAGGGATCTGTGCTCAGTCCTCTACTCTTCTCGCTATATATTAACTGTTGTTTATGTAAATAGATGAATATTATGTAAAAATATATGTATATATAAATTGGACATTTGTTGTTGGACATGGTCAAGTTTGAGCTCTTGTACGTCTAATTACGACACAACAAAAGTGGCGACGAGGATGCGCGATCTACAGAGCCAGTAAAAAGCTGAGGAAAACGGCATCTATGCAGGTATAACAACTACAACTTTTAAACAAATCTGACTCTCGGATTATGGAGAGGAAAAATAAGAAAATGGGTTAAGATTACATCTTTTAAACTATCTGAATCAAGAAAACAAAGGAGTAGAAAAGATCAGCATGACAAGTTCAAAGTTAATAATACCTTTTAGATGCTATAGCCCAGTGGAGGACACTTCGATCTTTTTGTACAAAAATTTGAGGCTTTCTTTTTGACATCTGAAGAAGGAGATTAAAGTGCTGATTTTTACCTCGCTACCAGATTCTGAAACTCTGAAGCAGGGAAACAACATTTTCTTCCTGGTCTAATGAAAGATCAACCCTATGATACTATCATTCAAAGAATTAAGCTGCATTTGGATCCAAAGAAGAAAGTGATACCACAGCTATGCAGATTTTTAAAGATAATTCAACAGGAAGGAGAATCAATTTCTGAATATATTAGAGAATTGAAACATTTGGCAATAAATTGTAATTTAGTCGATATGTTGGGAACCATGATGCGAGACCGTTTTGTGGCTGGAATCAAGTCGGAAATCCTGCAAAAGAAGCTACTACAAGAGGACGACGATGTCACCCTGGATAAAGTTTTTGCAGTGGCGATCTCTTTCGAATTGGCGGAGATAAATACAAGAGAATTACAAGATAAATTAGTGGTCAAGATATCCCCTGTGAATTGAAAGGATAAAAAGGGCGACTACAATAATATTACGGCGCAATATAGGCCTTTCAGGCAAAGTGGCAAAGGCAAAATAGTGTGTTATAGATGTGGTGAAAGACATTCACACGTGGCATCTGTTTTATCTCATAGAACAAAGACTTGTTTTAAAATGTAATAAACTGGGTCATTTAAGTAGGGTCTGCAAAGCTAGTAAAAGAATGTGGGGATGTAAATTTGTACAAGAGGACTCTATATATTCTGTACAGGGCGAAACTGATGCCACAATAAATTTAACAGTAGATGATTATTCTTTGTGCTTTACAATAGATACAGGAAGTCCAGTTACGTTAATACCTAAAGATATTTATAAGAATTATTGGCAAGGTAAAAGAATATTTCCAACAAATTTAAGATTAAAATCCTTTTGTGGTAAATCAATAGAGATTATACATCAAAGAAATGTTTTTGTAAAAGAAGCCAACCAATATTTACGATTAATAGTTGTAAATGAAAAAATCCAGGTAATTATATTAGGAAGAGAATGGCTTAAACAGTTGAAACTTGATTATTCTATATTGTTTAGCATTAAAATTTTAAATAATGAATATAATAGAAATATATTTAAATATATACAAATTTGATGGATAGGTATGCAGATTTGTTTAACAAAGATTTGGGCTGTCTAAAGGACGTTAGAATAAATTTTAATTTAAAAAAGGATGTGACTCCTGTGTTTTGTAAGGCCAGAAGTTTACCTTTCTCTCCATAAAACAAAGTAGAGAATGAAATTGATCGTTTAGTGAATTCTTGCATTTTATAACCTATAGTTCATGCATATTGGACCGCTCCAATAGTACCGGCATCAAAAAAGGATGGTAGTGTAAGGATATGTGGTGATTTTAGATGTACAGCTAATAAAGCAATAGAATTAGATAGGTATCCCATTCCATCGAACGATGAGATCTTTTCAAAATTATCTACAAGCACCGTACTTTCGACTCTAGACCTATCACAGGCTTACTTACAAGTAATGTTAGCGGAAGAAGCCAAAGCTGTTGTTGATATAAACACAACAAAGAGGTTGTTTTCTTATAAAAGACTACCATATGACGTAGCGGTAGCACCAAATAAATTTCAGAGGATTATGGAAGGCCTATTTTCTGATTTGCCAGGTGTGGATTGCTACATAGATGATATTTTGGTTGCAGGAAAAGACTTTAAAGATCATGAACAAAAGTTGGATCTAGTGTTAAGATGATTGCTAGAAAAAGGTTTAAAGTTAAACAGATATAAATGTAAATTTAAAAAGAAATCGGTGGAACTTTTAGGGTTTAAAATGGATAAATATGGACTGCATCCCTTAGAAAATAAAATTAAAGCAGTGATAGAGGCGCCTGAACCTAAAGAATGTTTCGCAATTGAGATCTTTCATAGGACTCTTAATTTATTATTATAGATTCATAAAGAATATAGCAAACATTTTAGCGCTATTCTATCAACTTTTGAATAAAATTTGTAGATGGAATTGAACGAAAAATATCGAATGTTATTTTAAAATGTAAATCATTATTAATGGACTATGGACTAGGCGTAATTCTGAGTCATAGAAATGATAGAAAGGAAGAATGCCCTATAGCTTTTGCTTCTAGAACATTAACTGAAGCGGAAAAACGGTACTCTCAACTAGAAAAGGAAGCGTTGAGCATAACTTATGGCGATGAGAAATCAAGAAAATACTTACTGGGACGAAAATTCGTATTAGTCACAGACAACCGACCCTTAATTCATATATTTTCACCTCAGAAACCAATTCCCATATGTGCAGCATCCAGAATTAAAAGATGGTCCTTAAAATTAGCTGCATTTAATTATACTGAGAAGTTTCGAAAAAGTAGTGATAATTCCAATGTTGACGCATTGTCACGTCTTCCTTTAGAATCGAGTGTCAGGGAGTTTGTTGATGAAGACCAGGTACTTTTTCTCAGGAAGTTGAATGAGGTACCGTTCTCTTTTAGGGAGGTGGCATATGAGATGTCCCGAGATAAAATACTGTCTATAGTATTAAGGAATGTTAGAGAAGGCAACTGTGTGGAAATTCACAAGGGTACTGAGGGAAAACCCACTAGCTCCTGATTAAAATGTAAATCATTATTAATGGACTATGGACTAGGCGTAATTCTGAGTCATAGAAATGATAGAAAGGAAGAATGCCCTATAGCTTTTGCTTCTAGAACATTAACTGAAGCGGAAAAACGGTACTCTCAACTAGAAAAGGAAGCGTTGAGCATAACTTATGGCGATGAGAAATCAAGAAAATACTTACTGGGACGAAAATTCGTATTAGTCACAGACAACCGACCCTTAATTCATATATTTTCACCTCAGAAACCAATTCCCATATGTGCAGCATCCAGAATTAAGTTTGGATCAATGAGGAATTAAGTTTGAAGTTTGATTGTTTTCAATGGCGTGAAAGAGTGGTAATTCCCCAAAAATTAATATCTTTAATTTTAAATGAGTTGCATGAAATACACATGGGGATTGTTAAAATGAAGATGATTGCCAGACGGTATTTTCTGGTGGCCAGGCATAGACAGTAACATCAAAGAGTTAACTAGAGAATGTAGAGTATGCCAAGAATCGGCAAGCATGCCCCCGGCTACCATCTCGGAATGGACTTGGCCCGAAAAACCGTGGCATCGACTTCATCTTGATCTAGCGGGTCCGTTCATGGGAAGAATGTTTTTGGTTCTCGTGGACGCATACTCAAAGTGGATAGAAATTTTTATCATCAAAGATATTACCAGAAAAACGATTATAAGTCATCTTAGAGAAATTCTCGCCAGAATTGGATTGCCCTAATATTTTGTTAAAGATAACGGAAGACAGTTTGTCTCCGGTGAATTCGAGCAATTTACCAAAATGAATGGTATACGGCACACTAAGACCAGTCCGTATAATCCTAGTACAGATGGTTTAGCTGAGAGATATGTAAGAGAGTTTAAAAACCTTTTGAGAAAGAATAATGGGAAGGATGATTTAGAGGCGAATCTACAAAGTTTACTATTTGCTCATAGAGCATTCCCCCAAACTGTAATAAAGGAATTCCCCGGCGGAACTGCTAATGAAGAGAAGTTTAAGATCAGGATTCTCGAATTTAATACCAAGATGAGAAATCCGCGAGAGGTATTCATGAGGCCGTAAGAAGGCAGGAGCAGTTTACTACAGGTTGCGAGGTTTATTTCCGCAACTATGCAACTGGACCTAAACGGTAAAAAGGTACCATTTTGGAATTATTGAGCTACCGTCACTACCTTATAAGTTGCGAGGGCGTCGTGTATAAGAGGCATATCAATCAATTGCGACCTGTGAGAAAGAAACAAGTGGAGACAAGAAATTTGATACTTCCTCGAACATCAGGAGAGAAGCCTGTAGGTGGAAGTCAGAAATAAAGTGAAGAGGAGGTTCCAGAGGTTACATTAGGAAACAAGGAGGAGACTGCTTCTGTGCACGTACCCTCTTGCACTCCTATACCAGGGCCTGCTGCTGTGCACGTGCCCTCTTGCACTCCTAAACCGGAGGCTGCCGCTGTGCAAGTGCCCGTCCGCAGTCCTAGACCTCAGAGAGCCAGGAAACCCCTAGACCGACTGGAGTATTATTAAGGGGGGAGATGTGTTGTGTATGTAAATAGATGAAGATTATTTGCATTCTTCAAAGTCTCATTATGTAAGAATATATGTGTATATAAATTGGACATTTTTTGTTGGCCAAACGAAAAGAATCTGAGGCTCTTTATTGGACACGACAAAAACAACAACGGCATTCCAGAGTAAAATAAATCATCAGAGATAGATAAATAATTTTCAAATGAATTAAAATAAATATAATCGATACTGAGAGAGAGTTGAATTTTAAAAAATAGAAAATTATTATTTTCGAAATATAAATAGCTGAGAGGATTCCAGCAAACCGCATCTAAAATATCAGGTTTTTTTTTTGCTACATGTTTTAATTTGCATATGCCTATTTTACATATCTCAGATTGTATTTAAAAATCGTTAACCATTTCTTCTAACTTTTGGCGAAATGGTGTTTTATTAATTTATCATTTGATATTATTAGGGTTCTTTCCTGGTATTCAAAAAGTAAAAATACGTTTCGTTCAGTTATATTTTTCAATTTATCAAACAATTTGGCCGCTGAATCGCTGATTCTGGTAGGGCGCCATCTAGTGAATAAGGTTGTAACTAAAATCAATTTCGAATTTTTCATTATTTGCCATAAAAATATCCCATTGCATCCTGAACACAATGGTGTTTACCGCATTGCTCTAGCGCAAATATTCGCGGAGTTATTAATTTTTAAAGTTGTGCGCGACTTTTGGATCACCCTGTATATATATATTTCTGATATTGTGTTTAAATGGGTGAACAATACACGTCTTTATCAATATATACAGAAAGCCTATACGTGTACTATACTCGTACTATATCTTTGCTAAAACGAAATAAATTCTCAATAGTGAATCATCGTGCATCTATAATAAGCCCATAAAATTATTACAAAAGAGAATATATCAAATAAATAATATATTCCCATGTTATATATACATTCGATTTTGAAATACACAACAGTATTTAATATCAAATCATGATTTAAAATATTCTATTATAAATGTTTGACATTTTTTGTTTTTAATATTTACATAGTATTTCTGTATTTGGTTTAATATAATTTATAGTTTTTCCTCGTTTCTGAATATCTTTCAAATATTAAATTCTAGATAAATTAATGAAAAATGAAATAAAACGTCAATGCCATTCTAATTAAAACGGGCTCTGAATTAAAAATCGAATCAAAGGGATTGTTTTAAATAAAAAAATCATATATATTCATAATAATAATATATATTGTTACGCAGATTTTGACTTTATCATCATCGGTGCTGACGTCACACACTACGCTTCAGACTTTTCTTTTTTGATTCTTCGCTCGCTTGTTTTTACAACATTTGTATCGGAACAAGTCGTTCTTTGAATAAATATATATATTATTTTATATCAAATGGGATGTCCTCGTAACTACAAAATAAGTGAGTACAAAACAACTTGGAATATTTAAATAGAAACATCGTATTTTTGCTAAGCCTATCAATTTGGTAGCAGAGCGTGGTTTGGGCGCGCGAATTGGACTAACCGCCAATTGATCCATTTAAATCAAAGAGAAATTAAATAATTTGATTAACCGCCAATTTAGAAAGAAAAATTGAATGAAAATGGATACATATAACTTTGCAAAATTCGAACAATTAACAGAAAACAACTATACCACGTGGTCCATGAAAATGGAAGCAATTCTAGATTCAAAAGATCTCTTCGAGGACGTAATTGTTAATGACGAGCCAGACTTAACAAATAATAAACTAGAATATGATATTTGGAAGAAAAAGAATCGGGAAGCATACAGCCTAATAATATTGTCACTTTCGGATGACTTAACAATCATCTTTCGAGGCGATAAAAGGGCCGAAAGAATTTGGTACGACATGAAGAAAAGGTTTGAAGGATCTCTAGAAAATAAAAGGATAGACCTGATGTTGGATCTAGCCAAACTGAAATTGAACCCAAATGAAAAGGTTTACATTTATATTGTACGAGCACAGAAACTGGCACAAGAGATCACCCAGCTAGGAAAGACTGTAACAAAAAGAGAACTTGTGCGATACATTGTTGAAGGACTCGCACCTAACTTTGACACGATCACAGCAGCACTGTCAATAAACAGAGAAATCTCCTCATCAGACTTGAGACAAACTCTACTGGATTTCGAGAAGACAGGACAGAAGCAAAAATCATGAAAATGCTTTCAGATCATCAGGCAACCAATTCAAAGAAAAGTCATGCTACATTTTCAAAAGAAAAGGACATTTCAAGAAAGACTGTTGGTTCAACCCTAACAACAAAGGAAATCAAAAGAATACAACAAACAAAAATAACATGGCAAGTACAAGGAACTACCATAAAGAACCAAAACAAAACAAAGACACGGCCAGATCAGCAATCAAAGAACGAACGGAGGAACCATCCCAACGAAGAGACTCCACTTCAGAATACGCACTACATGTAAGCACAAGGGAGGAACGCCCGATGACTCAGGACGTGTGGATAATTGATTCTGCGTACACAAGCCACATGTCTTCCCATGGTGAATGGATCGAGCACAAAAGGAGGAGAGAAGAAGCATTCAAGTGGCGGAAGAAGGGAGACACATCGAATCTGCCTCATCAGGATCAATCCAAGCTACTGTACAAGGTAAGGACAAACTTAACAACGCGGTAACCATACATAATGTCCTCCATGTACCACACCTGAAAGGAAATCTAATGTCCATTCCAAGCGTGGTAAGAAGAGGGAGCTCTGATCCTTTGAATTCTGAAGGAGCACACATATACTCTTCTGATAACAAACTAATAGGAACAGGCAACTTTGATGGTAAAATGTACACATTGAACCTATCACGTTTATCTGAAGCAACTCATGTTCCAAATGAACATTGCTTTAATTCAAAGGACAACTCTAGGACTGCATGGCACAGAAGGTTAGGACATCCTAGTGACAACAAATCAGACCTGTTTTTAAAGAACAATCTTCTAAAAGGCTTGGACTCTATAAATGGTACCCTTGATCAATGTGATGCTTGCTCCTTGGGGAAAATAACCAAAGTACCCTATGTTCACACAGATAGCAATCAGGAAAGCTATCCCCTTTGAAGCCATTTATGTCGATCTCTGTGGTCCAATGAGAATAAACTCCTTGGGCGGAAGTAAATATTTCTTGACCATCGTAGATGGATTTTCTAGGAGAATATTTGTAGAATTTCTCAAAGATAAACTCTCAGCAGCAGAAGCTTTGAAGAAATTTATTGTAAAGAGAGAAAACGAGCTTAACTCAAAACTAAAACGACTTAGAACAGTAACGGAACAGAATTTATCATTAAAAACCTAGAAACCTTCACAGAATTCAAAGGAATTAATCATGAACTAACTACACGGTACACCCCAAGAAGCAATGGGAGAGTTGAAAGAGCTAACAGAACACTATTAGACAAAGGCCGAACACTTCTGGCAGACTCCCAATTACCCCTACACTTCTGGGCAGAAGCTGTGAATACAGCTGCATATCTGTACAATCTAACTCCCACAACCAATGACCCAGACACTACCCTTATGGAAAAATGGAAAGGTAAAAAGCCATCCGTCACTCACATCATGAGATTTGGTTGTGAAGTCTTCTATAAACTCGAGAATCATCAAAGACACAAACTAGAAGCTAAATCTAAAAGAGGAATATTTGTGGTCTATTCAAGATGCAGAGAGCTTATCGAGTATTTGATATCACAGCAAGAGTCATTCTTGAAACCGCAGACATTTACTTCAGAGAGAACAATAATGTCATCTCGGAAGAAAAACAAAGTGATAATAATACGGCCACTGACACATATTTCTTCATTCAAAAGGATGAACAACTGGACAATCATGTTCTATCAGATGTTGATAGTGAAGAGCCAGCACCAGATACCATGATCAACAGACAGACAGAGTCAAGTGGATCAGACAGACCACAAAGAACTCGAACAATACCTAAAAGATTCGATGACTACGTTCTGGCTACTTCGAATAAAACCATTCCGAAAGACTATGATGAAGCCATCGCACGCGAAGACAAGAAACATTGGGAAAACGCAATGCTTGAGGAAATACAGAACATGTACTCGCATCAAGTATGGGAACTGGTACCTAGACCTGTAAACGCTAAAGTTGTCAAAAGTAAATGGGTGTTCAAAATATCTAAAGACCAAGAAAACAAAAACAAAACTTACAAAGCTAGACCTGTTGCAATGGGATATAACCAAACCCCAGGAAGAGATTACAACGAAGGTTTCAGCCCTGTAATTAAAATTGCTACCCTCAGGACTATTTTGTCATTGGCAGCAACAAAAGATTCAGTCATTAAACTATTTGATGTGAAAGCAGCCTATCTAAATGGAAACATTGAAAATACAATATTCATGGAACAACCTGCTGGATTTGTTCAAGACAGAAACAAAGTTTGCAAACTCAACAAAGGTATTTAAGGTCTACCTCAATCCGGAAGATCGTGGTATGAGAAATTCAGTCAAGTACTTCATGATTGTGGACTGAAAAAACTTAAATCTGATCCTCGCCTATTTAAATGGAAGAATGAAGACAAATACTTCTATGTGGGGATATTTCAACAAAATCAACTCTTCAATATAAATACTTAAATAAATTAAAACGAGAACGAAGAGGAATTTCTTATTTTAATATTCGCGAGCTTTCGGACCGTGACGTCCTTCTACTGGCTATAGAATGTAAGATGTGAACGACTATATATAGAGCTAAAAAATACAAATTTACACATTGAAAATTAATGGTATACTTCTAAATTATCATACAGCAGAGATTAACTGAGAATACATATTTACATCTGAATTAATATACAACGGCGTAAACTCTTGTAATTGTGAGGGATAAGAAAGGAAGAAAATAACTATGAATGTGATGTTTAAGGCATAATGACGGGTGGATGTAGAGAAGTGCTATTTCAACAGAATATGGTATGCGTCAGGTATATCGATGTGTCTATTGATACTATTGCATTGTAATGATATCATGGCCTCCAGGATCAATCTTTGATATTTGTTTTTATTGATGTTCTTATAATGGATGGTTGGATTGGATAAATCAAATGAGTGACCTGTATTTAAGATATGGGTATATATTTGGGATCTTAGGTTCTTATTGGTTATGTTCCTGCTATGTTCTTCCATTCTGATGGCCGCGGATCTACCCTTTTCCCCCACGTAAATGGCGGAGCATTGACGACATGGGACGGCATAGACCGCGCCATCAGAATTACAATTGTTGGTGGGTTTTTTAGATCGGGTTATAGGGTTTCTGGTTATGGATGCGATGTTAGGGCTATTGTGGTAGAATGTTTTGATGTCGTATGGTTTAAGTAGTGAAGCTATAGCAACTGATTGTGGACTGTAGGGGAGAGTGCAGTGACCTTTGTTTATTTGTGCTGGTTTTGTATAATTTGGGTTATAAAAGTGTCTGTTGATGAATGAGATAGGGTAACTGGCATTTGTTAAATGGGCTATTATCTTTGATTTCTCAATGTTTTGGAAAATGTTAAGAAAACAATGTGTGAAAATCCGCTTGGTAAGGGTCTTCACTAAGCATATTTTATGGGTAATAGGGCAGTGGGAGCTATAATTTGTGTAGTGTGGGGGTGAGTTGTTCTTATAGTAAACGGTAGTGTGAAATAAATTATTGGTACGGATTATCAAGATATCAAGGAAGGGAAGGGCAAGAGAGGTTTCTGTTTCGTATGTGAAGGAGATATCGGGATGATATGAATTTAGGTTCTTAAGTATATGGCTAACAGAGTCTATTTTTGTGATGCATAATATATCATCTATGTAGCGTTTCCAGAAGTATATGTTAGAGAATTGCTGTTGATTGATCCTTTCATCCAATGACACCATTACAATTTCTGCAACAATGGATGATAGTGGGATGCCCATAGGGGAGCCCCTAATTTGTTTCTAATATTGCTGATTAAAAGTAAAAATGTTCATATCCAAGCAAAGGGAGGTTAAATTAACAATATAATCGGCTGTGTGGGTGTCAATTGGTGTGTTATTTAAAAGTTTTTTGAGCTCACTCATAATGAGTGGGTGGGGAAGGGATAAATAGAGGGATTTCACATCAAATGAAACCATAATATGGTCTTTATGTGCTTTTAAATTAGTAATTTCTTGTATAAAGCTTGGGATGTTAGTAATGGCATGTGTACCAGGTTTCGAATGGAGGATAGGAGATAGAAAATTTCAGAGGAACTTAGAAACGGCATATGCGGGTCATTGGTGGTAAGCAATCACGGGGCGTAGGGGGACTGAAGGCTTATGCGTTTTACGTAGGCCATAGATGTAAGCGTTACTGTTAAGGTTGGAAATGAAGGTAGAGTATTGATCTTGTGATATATGCTTAGATCGTTTAAAACGTAATAAAGAGGTTCTAAACTTTCTGATTGATGTGGTGTTGTCCTGAGGTATTATTGGTGAAAAAAAGAATGCATCATTTAAGATATCATGCATCTTCGATGTATAACCTGTGGTGTTAAAGATTACTATGTCAGAACCTTTGTCAGATCTAGTAATAACTATGGAGGTATTTTGTTTAAGTTTCTTAATAGTTTGGTTTTTTTTAGGGGCTCCCCTATGGGCAGCCCACTATCATCCATTGTTGCAGAAATTGTAATGGTGTCATTGGATGAAAAGATCAATCAAGAGCAATCCTCTAACATATACATTTGGAAACGCTACATAGATGATATATTCTGCATCACAAAAATAGACTCTGTTAGCCATATACTTAAGGACCTAAATTCATTTCATCCCGATATCTCCTTCACATACGAAACAGAAACCTCTCTTGCCCTTCCCTTCCTTGATATCTTATTAATCCGTACCAATAATTTCTTTCACACTACCGTTTACTATAAGAAAAACTCACCCCCACACTACACACATTATAGCTCCCACTGCCCTATTACCCATAAAATAAGCTTAGTGAAGACCCTTACCAAGCAGATTTTCACACATTGTTCTCTCAACATTTTCCAAAACATTGAGAAATCAAAGATAATAGCCCATTTGACAAATGCCAGTTACCCTATCTCATTCATCAACAGATACTTTTATAACCCAAATTATACAAACTCAGCACAAATAAACAAAGGTCACTGAACTCTCCTCTACAGTCCACAATCAGTTGCTATAGCTTCACTACTGTACCATACGGCATCAAAACATTCTACCACAATAGCCATAACATCGCATTCATAACCAGAAACCCTATAACCCGATCTAACAAACCCACCAACAATTAAAATTCTGATGGCGCGGTATATGCCGTCCCATGTCGTCAATGCTCCGCCATTTACGTGGAGGAAACGGATAGATCCGCGGCCATTTGAATGGACGAACATAGCAGGGACATAACCAATAAGAACATAAGATTCCAAATATATATCCATATCTTAAATACAGGGGACTCATTTGATTTATCCAATCCAACCATCCATTATAAGAACATCAATAAAACAATATCAAAGATTGATCCTGGAGGCCATGATATCATTGCAATGCAATAGTACCAATAAACACATCGATAAACCTGACTCATACCATATTCTGTTGAAATAGCACTTCTCCACATCCACCCGTCATTATGCCTTAAACATCACTTTCATAGTTATTTTCTTCCTTTCTTATGCCTCACAATTACAATAGTTTACGCCGTTGTATATTAATTCAGATGTAAATATGTATTCTTAGTTAATCTCTGCTGTATGTTAATTTAGAAGTATACCATTAATTTTCAATATGTAAATTTGTATTTTTTAGCTCTATATATAGTCGTTCATATCTTCCATTCTATAGCCAGTAGAAGGACGTCACGGTCCGAAATCTCGCGAATATTAAAATAAGAAATTCTTCTTCGTTCTCGTTTTAATTTATTTAAGTAAGGATATATGTTGATGACTTTATCACTGTCTCAGATTCTGAAGATACCTGAAACAGATTCATCAATAAATTGAGACATCACCAGGAAATAAAGGATGTAACATGTAAAGGCATGTTTTTGGGAATCAAGATCATCAAGACAAGGAGAGAATTTCGCTACAGCAAACCAATATGTACAACAAATATTGCAGAAATATGAAATAGAAAATTGTAAGGAAGTTCCAACACCAGGTTCCAAAGAAATCAATTTGGACAATCATCAGAAGCCTTTGGAATGCTAATGTTTCTAGCTGTTAACACCAGACCCGACATCGCTTACAATCACTAGCAAACTTTCACAGTACTTCAGACAACCAAAACAGATGCACTGGACAGCAATCAAAAGAGTGATGAGATATCTACGAGGAACAATTGACCTAGGAGTGAAATTTGAAAGCGGGAAGACTGGAATCCTGAAGTCCTACACCGATGCCAGCTGGTCGACCACCCATGATGGAAAATCCTACGGCGGATATGTATTTAAGCTCGGCGAAGCAACTATAGACTGGCAAAGTAGTAAACATCCACTCGTCGCTCTCTCCACAATGGAAGCGGAAATGATTGCTACTTGTGAAAGCTGCTGTCAGATCAAGTGGATAATAAACCTGTTACGAGATCTGGAAGAATGGAATTTCATGAAAAAACCAACTGCGATCTATACAGACAGTCAGTCATTGATCAACTGGATCTCCAGCCCTAAACAAAGAAGTCGCTGTAGACATATCAACAGAAAGTACCACTTCTTGAGAGACTTATGAATCCAGAGACATCTGCCTTCTGTACAAGCCATCTCAGGACCTAGAGGCGGATATCTTCACAAAGGATCTATCCCGAGACCAGATGAATAAACACCTGGAAAACCTCAGCATCGTAGGAATAAAGACAAAGTAAGGAGGGAATTGTTACGCAGACTTTGACTTTATCATCATTGGTGCTGACGTCACACACTACGCTTCAGACTTTTCTGTTTTGATTCTTCGTTTCGCTTGTTCTTACAACATTTGTACCGGAACAAGTCGTTCCTTAAATAAATTTATATATTAGTTTATATCAAATGGGATGTCCTCGTAACTACAAAATAAGTGAGTACAAAACAACTTTGAATCTTTAAATAGAAACATCGCATTTTTGCTAAGCCTATCACATATAATACATATTTTGAAACCTAACTGATAAATTAATTCTAAAAGCTTAAAACCAAATTAAAAAAATATATTAAAAATATAGATAGAAAATGATTCAATAATATCAAAAGAAAATGTAAATTGAATATTGCCGAAACTTATCAACAAAATGCATGATAATCCTCTTTTCTTATTTTGTTTAAATTATCGAAATTAATTCAGATTTTTACTATACACTAAAAGAACTAAGTGTAAAACGCCATTTTAAACTCATTTTTCAATTTCTATTAATAACCTTGTGTTTTGATTTATTTCGTATTGGAAAAAAAATGAAAATTAAAATTTAGAGATTTTAGTTATTACTTTAATTATATTATTTTACCTTTACAGTGAGATTAATAATTTAATGGATGATTTTTGTTTGCGAATGATAATAAACTTATATAATCAATGAAAATATCTTTTGGGGATTTATTTATTTTGATTAGTAAATTTTATTTGCATTGTAAATTTTGAATAAAATTTCTTAAATTAATATTTTGAATGATATATTTTGTATTTTTATTTTTCAATTAATTAATTGATATTATTCATAAATTCATAAAAGGCATCTTAATTGTTGATGAATTAAAAACAGAGTGAAAACAGGTTTTAATAGAGTGTAACTTTTTGGAATTAATTATAGTTATTTATGTAATGTATATTAAACTTTTAGTTTGGCAACGCCAACTATTTATCATCATAATCGAATAGCATTTAGAATTAGCCTGTAACTTAATAAATAAACAATAAGTTTTGTTTACCGCTTCTTATTAAATTTCCATAGACTATTAAAGATATTAAAGTGTAAACGAACAACATAACATGGTGGCAGCGGTAAGTCTATCGTTTTAAAATATAAAAATATAGGTATAATAACTATTTTAATTTTTTTTTATATTTTGCTTTCTCATAAATTATAAAAGATAATTATGAATAATTTACCACCGCCTTCTGCGTTTACAATAGATCAAAATGATCCTAATAAATGGCCAAAATGGCGTAAAAAATTCGAAAACTACATCATAGCAAGTGATCTTAATTCAAAAACTATACAACAACAAAGGGCTATTCTATTACACATTATTGGCGATTCAGCGCTCGAAATATATAATACATTTGGTTTTGAAGAGAATGCGCAAAGCCCTACTATCAAAGATATTCTAGATAAATATGATCAATGTTTTAGACCATTTAAAAACACCATATATAAAAGATACATTTTCTTTACTTGTGAACAAAAGCTAAATCAAACTTTTGACGATTTTGTCACAGAAATTAAAAGTAAGGCTGAAGACTGTGAATTCGAAAATATTAAAGATTCTCTTATTAGAGACAGAATTGTTCTGGGTTGTAGGGATACAACACTTAGAGAAAAATATTTACAGAACCCCGATTTGACACTGTCATTGGCTATTAATCAAGGTCAGGCGGCTGAGGCATCGCAAAAACAATTAAGAAACATTGAAAAAGATTCAATTGATGCTATAAGGAAAAACTCTAATGAAAGATATAAACCTACCACCTCTTTGAAGAATAGCTACACAAGTAAACCAGTTAGAGCCAATTTTAATAAATCGATCAGGTGCTCAAAATGTAACATGGCTCATGACTTTGGAAAGTGCCCTGCATATGGAAAAGAATGTTACAAGTGCAGACAGCCAAACCACTTTGCAAATTGCTGCAAAAATAGAGCAATTAGGTGTATACAAGAAATTGAGGGAGAAAAAGATAACCTACTGATAATAGACTCAATCATGGTCGGCCAAGTGTTAAGGAAACCGTGGAAGGAACTAATTTACATACAAGGACATCCTGTTGATATTAAACTTGATACAGGAGCAGATGTAAATATTCTGCCGGAAAGTCTAATTAAAGAATGGCCTAATATGCCAATGCTAGAAACAGCAGATTGCAAAATATATACTTATACAGGGCAACAAATTCCAGTAGTAGGAAAATGCCTGCTAGATTGTAAGACGAAATACGCTTGCAGAAAAGTTACATTTTTAATTGTTAACAACTCAGCAGTTCCTATACTAGGTCTGGATGAGTGTGTGAAATTAAATTTAGTAAAAAGAGTGGAAACAATTAGTGATATCAGCGTTACTCTTACAGGACTTTTGGATGAATATAAAGATGTTTTCAAAGGGAATGGCCATTTGAGTTATATGTATGACATTAAAATATCGGATGAGGCGGAGCCTAAAATATGTCCAGCCAGAAGACTACCAAGAGCATTGCTTCAACCAGTAAAGGAAGAACTGTTTAAAATGGAAGAAGACGGGATTATCGAAAAAATAGAAGAACCGACGGTATGGGCGCACCCAATGGTAGTGGTAAAGAAACCTTCGGGCAAATATCGGATATGTATTGACCCAAGGGAACTGAATAAATGGGTCTTGAGGGAGCATTACACCTTACCTGCACCTGAAAACATTTTGGCAGAAATACCTACGGCTAAATTTTATTCTGTATGAGATGCGAAATCTGCATTTTGGCAAGTGCCGCTAAGTGAAAATACATCTAAATATTTGGTGATGAGTACACCATTTGGTCGTTATCGATTCTTGAAGCTACCTTTTGGAATTTCCAGTGCACCTGAAATTTTTCAAAAAATTATGCACAAGATTTTTTGTGATATCCCTAATGTGGTCTGCTATATAGATGATCTTCTAATATGGGGTAATTCAATTGAAGATCATAACTCTACTCTAAAAAAGGTTTTGGATTTGGCCAGAGAAAGTAGACTGAAGCTTACATTAAATAAACTCCAAATGGCCACAGGGGAAGTTAAATTTTTAGGTCATACCATCTCACAGGAAGGAATTTTACCTGATCAAGATAAAGTTAGAGCCATTCAAAATATGCAAATACCTAAAAATAAGCAAGCATTGCAAAGGATACTTGGGACCGTAACTTATTTAGCCAAATTCATATCGGACTTATCATCAAATACTTCTAATATGAGAAACCTGCTTAAAAAGGATATAATCTGGAATTGGAATATTGCAGCAGATCAAGAACTGAATTTTATCAAAACTCTCCTAACTAGTCCACCAGTATTGAGACACTTTGATCCTAATGAACCACTAGAACTTTTTGCTGATGCAAGCAAAGATGGGTTGGGTGCTATACTAATGCAAAAAGAAAAACCTTTATCTTATGCATCTGCATCTCTCACTTCTCCGCAAAAACATTACTCCATATTGAAAAAGAATTATTAGCTCTATATTTTGGATGTAAAAGGTTCCATTATTTCCTTTATGGTAGAAAATTTACTGCATATACAGATCATAAACCCTTGGTTTCTTTATTGAAGAAAAACTTTGATCAAATGTCACCTAGACTCCAAAGGTTGTCATTGTATTTATTAAATTATCAATTTGAATTGAAGTTCATCTCAGGAAAGAGTATGATACCTGCTGATACCCTTTCCAGACATTTCTTGCCCCAGGAACAAATGGAAGATAAAGAATTAGACTTATGTTCTCAAACGTTTGTTTTAAATGTGGAGATCAAAGACCAGAGATTAACGAGACTACAGGAGGATACGTTAAATGATAAAGAATGCTGTTTGCTAAAGCAATATATTTTAACAGGTTGGCCTTTACACAAAAAGAACTTGCCTTCCAACCTCAAACCTTATTGGGAATTCAAAGAAGAACTTCTTGAATGGCAAAACTTGATTTGCAGAGGTAATAAACTTCTAATACCAAAAACCCAAAGAAGCGATACTTTAAAGATACTCCATGCTTCGCATCAAGGTATAAATAATACAATTGCATTAGCCAAAGGATTCATTTACTGGCCTGGAATGAATAAAGAAATTGAAGAATTAATCAATAACTGTTCAATTCGCCAACAAACATCAAGAGCAAATCTTAAAGAACCTTTGCTTCCACATCAAGCACCTGAATATCCATTGCAAAAGGTAGGTATCGACATTTTTCAAATAGAAAGCTCAAAATATCTCTTAATAGTGGACTACTTCAGCAAATACCCAGAAATATATCAACTCCAAGATATGACAACAGACACCATAATAAGGAGATTAAAGAGAACTTTCTCGAATTTTGGAATTCCTGAAACTTTGGTGAGTGATAATGGGCCTCCATTCTTTTCAAAAGAGTTCCAGAACTTTACTAGAACTTGGAATATAGTCCATGTAACATCTAGTCCTTACCATGCACAGAGTAACGGGATGGTAGAACGAACAGTTCAAACTTTAAAGAAATTGATAAAGAGATGTGGGGAAGAAAGTACAGACCCCTACTTAGCTCTTCTCAACTTACGAAATACACCACACAATAATTTGCCATCACCTGCACAAATTCTGATGTCAAGGAAATTAAGGTCCATAATACCCTCGAAGACATCCCAGTTCGTGCCCTCTATGATTAACAATGAGGCGATCCAGAACCAGCTAGTGGATAATCAAGTTAAAATGAAAAACTATTACGATAGACACACTAGACCGGCAGACCCATTATCTATCAATGATAGAGTTTGGTTTCGAAAAGATAAAAAATGGATCCCAGGCCAGCTAAAAAACCAAGCCAATGAACCCCGATCCTTCTACGTGAAAGACCAAGAAGGAAATGAAAATAGAAGAAATCGTATTCACATCCGCGAGGATAAACGGAGTGAAACAACCCACACAGATTGGGAGAAACCACTAGAACTGAACCAGGAACAAGCTGATTTGCAGGACCTGGAGGAAACCCCATCACAGCCTACATCTTCTGGACAACTCTCTTCTCCTGGATCCCCGGAGAACGTGACCACCACAGGACCCCCAGAGAGCTGTACCAATGGTTCCCCAGGGAACCTGATCACCACTAGATCTGGTAGGGTGGTTCGACCCCCACGCAGATTGACAAGAAAATGTAATAAATGTTATTATGTTTTTGGAGGCTGGAATTTTAGGTGACTCGTCTCTTTTTCCACTAGGAAAATGTCTGTTATTCCACTTGTCTCATAAGAATGCTGATAAACCTCTGTAAAATGTGGGGTTAGTAGGATTCTCGCTGTCGGAAATGATCGCGTATAAAATTCTTATTGTATCTAATGTTCCGATGAACTTTCTGTGGATCCTGTGCACATTGGAAAAATTTAATCCTACTGCCGTCATTCAATAAAGAGAAGGAAACGTTTCTTTGATTCTCTTTATTTTCTGTTATTTCCATTGCTTAATATAATCGATTGTTAATATTGTAAGTTCACTACATGTCCATACACGATTAAACAGTTTTACCTTGCCTTTACACGTCAGCGGATACTCTCAAGATTACAATGTTGAAGAAAATTTCCAATAAATATTCCAACATTTTTAACAGCAAGAAGAGCGTCATAGTCTTGTAAAAAAATAAAAATAAAACTGCAGTAAAGGTTCAGATATTCTTTAATTAAAAATCGATCTATTATGTTTATCATCCGAGTAGAAACTTTACTAGTGGTGATGATGAATGAGCCACAACACCATTTCTGGGAAATCCATTCTAAAACCTGAAAAATGGTAATGATGAGGGCCATAGCCCGAAAGCATGGTACACAAGTTGGCATTTTGTCTGAATTTCCAAAAAATGGTGTTGTGTTCCTAAGTCCATTTGGAAAAAAACAATGACTGTTTAAAAAAAGGGGGGGGGAGGGGAGAGTTAGGGCATAAGATAAAAGGAATATCAATTAGATAAAATATATACACAGTCTACCCATAAATTCTGTTACAAACAATTTTATAAATTAAATGATTAAGAACAAAAATTAATGGAATATTAAAACATATTTTATTAGATAATAGGACATAGATTTTAAATATATACAATCATTCGTAATGTTCTCCCTTATTTTTGACACAGGATCTCAAACGTTCAGGCCACTGATCTATGGCGGCACGCACCTTTTCTAAGGGTATTATTTTCATTGCTCACACCAATGCTGATTTCAATTGAACCAAATTAAGATATACACTGCGTGACATTGAAAATGGAACACCAAGAAATAGTGGCCAGAAAATTATGCAAATTTCAGGGTAGACGCGCCTAACCGAGTTATGCAAATGATGTAAAATGCGCAACTCTCGTGCGCACATGGAGTAAGATATAAGGGAAGGAACTTGCAGAAAGGACAGTATTCGTGTCGTTATTTCTTCAAGGAAAATCATTGTAGAAATTTTGTTCTTGTGTCAAAAGACACGTGTAATAACAGAGAATGCCAGGTCATCGTAAACGGAGGCAGTTCAAGCAGACAGACGCTTTTACGAGGGGCATGGTGATCGGACTGAAAAGGGCAGGTTGGTCCATACGTCAAATCGCAGCTGATACACACCTTGGTGCGTCCACGGTGCACCGACTGTGGAGAAGATGGTTGGAACAAGGAAATGTGGCAATTTATAGGAATGTCGGTGCAACCAGAGTGACGTCAGCACGTGTGGATCGGCGTATCCTTCGACAAGCAGTGGCGGCCCCACAAGCCACTTGTACCGCCATCCTGCAACATGTGCAAGACACCCTAGATCATTCCATCTCGACCAGAACCATTTCCCGTCGATTGGTTGCTAATGGCTTGCACTTATGCCGTCCGCTAAGAAGACTGCCATTGACCCCACCGAATAGGCGACAACGTTTGGAATGGTGCCGGGCTAGATCGACGTGGATGACGGAATGGCACAGGGTCGTGTTCTCAGTCACAGTCTCCGTGTACGCGTGTGGCGTCGATGTGGAGAAAGGTCCAATCCGGCAGCAATTGTGGAACGCCCCACCGTGCGACAACGTGGAATCATGGTTTGGGGCGCAATCGCCTATGATTCCAGGTCACCTTTACCTCGTATTCAGGGCACTATGACGGCCCAACGATACGTTGATGATGTGCTGCGACCGGTGACACTCCCCTACCTTCAGGGGGTACCCAATGCCCTTTATCAGCAGGATAACGACCGACCGCACACTGCTCGCATTAGCCAACAAGCTCTGCAAGATGTACAGATGCTTCCCTGGCCACAGTACTCTCCTGATCCCTCACCAATCGAGCACGTCTGGGACATCATTGGACGCCGTTTGCATGCCTTGCCACAGCCGTGTTCAGAAGACGAACTGTGGCAAATGGTTGAGAGGGAATGGAGAGCCATCCCTCAGGACGCCATCCGTACTCTGATTGACTCTCTACATAGACGTGTTGCTGCGTGCATCGCCGTCCGCGGTGGTCCTACTTGCTACAAAGCCGACGCCGTTCTCGCTCTGTATTATGACTATCATTTTGAAATAAAGATCACTTATTGTTCGTCCCTGTCTCTCTCTGTCTGCCGAGTTTCATCACTTTCTGGCCACTATTTTTTGGTGTTCCATTTTCAATGTAACGCAGTGTATTTTAGAGCACCACTTCTTCTCTAAATATGTCCACAAACTGTGATCAAGGGAGTTTAAATTAGGGCTTCCAGGGGGCCATTCATTGGCCTTTAATGAACTCCGGAACATTCGTCTCCAACCATTGTTGAGTTGACTTAGCTTTGTGAGCAGGAACTGAATCTTGTTGAAATATCCAATGTTCTCCATTAATTATTTTTGTATTCAGATGCTTTACTATTTTTTATAAAATATCTTCTTGATAGTTTTCAGCTGTAGTTTTTACCCCTTTGACACAGAAGTGGAGATATGTTACACCTTGGTAGCTAACTCCCCACCAAACCATGACAGAAGATGGATGGTGACTTCTTTCAAGTCTTCTGACTTTCAAAGAAGCTTCTAGAGAGCTACGAGCATATATCCTATCATTCTGACGATTAATATTTTCCTCGACAGTGAAAATTTTCTCGTTAGTGAAAATGATGCCTCTCATGCCACCGACCATCATGCCGCGCTAACAACATTTTTGATCTAATCCTTCTAATATCTCTAAGAGCAGGGGTTATCAAATGACCTGTTCGTCGTTTGAAAGCTCTCGGTCCAAGGTCTTCGTTGATTATCCTGGAAACGGTTCTTCAACTAATTAATCTGCTTTGCTAAGATCTTTTGTTTGCGGCGTGGATTTCGACGAATTCTTTCGCGAATGGTTTTATAGCTGCTTGCGTTCGTAGCACGCGCGGTCGACCAGATCTTTCAAGGTCATTAATAGTGCCAGCCTTGTTTAAACTTTCAATGGTTCGAAAACCAAATTGACGCGTAATATTCAAATTTTGCAAAAGTAAAAAAAAAAATGGATGAAGAACTTTGGCCTACCTTGTGTAAGACTATTACAGCTATAGGGTTTTCTTTAACACCCTAATCTATTATAAAAAAAAAATATATATATATATATATTCCGATTTTTTTTCTAAACACGTGTGCACGATATATTCAAATAACAACTACTGTATTTTGAATACTTCATGCGGTTAAATTTAAATATTTATCACTAAATCGGTTTTGTAACAATATTTATGGCTAGACTAAGTAGATCAATAAAATCAAAATCTTGACCATATATCCTGACCACGAGGAAAATGAGCTTTTTTTAGATCGCAGAGCGGCATCTAAAGGAACAGAATTCAACTCAACGTTGATTTAGCCTGTTCCTTAATATTTGGCCAACCATTTTTTTGTTAAATCGATAAAAGCCAACCACGCACGCGTTTCGGGCTGTTGGCTCTCGTCAGCGTGGTGCAGGCTGTACCTCAACGACCAAAAATGTTATTGGTCCCAGAGGCTTCTTAATAAATAATGGGATAGGTATTTGAGGACAAACCTGCATAAATTGGCTGAACATGTAAAATATAATTTTTAATAATAAAAAAAACGGTCAGGTGTAGGTATTAAAACAAAGAAGGCATATCCTGACCATTAGCACATGAATATTTTCCCAGTTAAATTTTCCCAGATATATTTTTAAAGTCAATGAAGTATAACTTTTGAAAATAGTTTATTTTTATTCAAAAAGTGGCGGAAGTGGGAACAAGCTTTCACGCAATCGCGCTTCAACACAATGATTCCGCAAAGGATTCGCATATTAAAATAAAACTGAACGAGTTCAAATAAAATTGACCGTTTTATAAAATACTAGCGGATGTACCCGGCTTTGCCCGGGTTTTACCCGAGTAAAGGTTTGTGTAACGAACATTTGTTAAAACAATCCTCTATAAACTTATTTAAAAAATGATAGATATATTTTGATAATTTGAAACTCGTAAATTTGAATCTCTCGATAAAAGAACATTTTTTCCCGGTCCCTTGAAAAATACTCGATAAGTTGAATAAAATCAATATTAATTGGTTCCCTCGGTAATTGGAAGTTAAAGGAATAGTATCTTGCCTTGGAATTGTATCATTTTTCTTGTCTCAAATAAATTGCCGTGTCATCCTGAATTTTGTCTTTCCTAATTTTCTATATTACAAAATCATCATTTTATCTAGTGAACATTTTTTCCCGGTCCCTTGAAAAATACTCGATAAGTTGAATAAAATCGATATTAATTGGTTCCCTCGGTAATAGGAAGTTAAAGGAATAGTATCTTGCCTTGGAATTGTATCATTATTCTTGTCTCAAATAAATTGCCGTGTCATCCTGAATTTTGTCTTTCCTAATTTTCTATATTTCAAAATCATAATTTTATCTATTCTCCCAATATATATGTTGTAGATAAATGATAAAACTAACTTTGACTTGTGTGCAATTAATAGGTAGAAAATCTTACTTTCGATAAATAATATTTAAGATAATAAATTTAGTGATAATAAAACTTATAGATAAAAAACTTGTTATCATCGTCGCAATGGGGTCGCTGCTTGCGAGTTAAATCTACAAATCTGCAAATAACTCTAAGGATATTCAAGATATTCAAGATATTATTTTTCAAAACCTTCCCGGGGATATACCTAATAATATCCCAAGATTTCACGGCGATTGGATGTATGGTTTTTAATCTATAGAGTACAAACATACAGACAGACATTCAATTTTATATATATATAGATAATAAGATATATATACTCGGGTGAAAAAGAATTGGCTACATGTTGATTTTATTGTTTGATAAATTTATATCTAAAACAAACGTAGTTTCAGCTGCTTGGTGAATTCTGCGATGGAAATTTCAATCGAACAACGGGTATGTTTGAAATTTTGTTTCAAATTGGGTAAACGTTCCTGAAAGTATTTCAATGATTTAAAAAGCGTTCAGAGAAGAGGCTATTAAAAGAGAGACGAATATTAAATTGTTTTGACGTTTTAAATGTTGATGAGCCAAGGTGCGGGAGACCGCAGACTGTTTACAACGCTGAAAATGTTGAAAGATAAAGGTTTTGATCATGAAAAATCGTCGGATAACAATCAGAGAACTTTCAAAAGCCACAAACATATCATTTGGACTATACCAAAGATCTGGGTCTAAAAATAACTGAAAGAAATTTGGTGCCTCGTGTGTTAAGCTCAGAGCAAAAGGAGTCACGTTTGAAGATCAGTCAAAACATGCTCCATATAGTGAAAACGATCAATATTTGCAAGATAAAGTGAAAAAAGAGACGAGACATGAGTGTGTGGATACGTCTCGAAACCAAACGCCAGTCTTGTCAGTAAATAGCACAGAATGAACCTAAACCAAAAAAGCTCGAATATACAAATCGAAAACGAAGGTCCTGTTTGTATCATTCTTTGACAACAAAGGACTTGTACACTATGAATTTATGCCAGATGGAGTCACAATAAATAAAATCACTTATCTTCCCATATTTCGGCGCCTGAGGAAATCGCTCAGAAAAAAAAAAAAAGATCGGAAAAATGGTCCCGTCAAGTTTGGTTCCTTCATCATGGCAACGCACGTCCACACACAGCCCATTCAGTACTCGCTTTTTTGGCCAAAAACAACACCCCTCTCCTACCTTAATCCTTTTAATTTATATTTAGCTCCTAGTTACATTTTTCTCTATCTTAAATTGAGAATTTTCATCAAAGGGAAGAAGTTGAAAACGAAGGAAAAGATAAAAGAAAATCGCTGAATGTCTTGAGAAGCTTACGGGGGACTATTTTGCAGCATGTTTCGCTAGTTGGGAGAAAAATAGAGGCAATGCATTGATGCAAAGGATCATACTTTGAAAATTTGTAGAAAATTAAAAGACAATAATTGGATTGACTAAAAACGCCAATACTACTAGTCCGGAAATTTAATGATCAAACCTTGTATTAAGGATTTGTTATTTTGGTTTCTGATTTTACGGCAATGCTCTTTAGTTCTTGTGTCTATTGATCTTCTGGTCTCTCCTATAATTCTAAAATCTGGTCTTATGGTTCGTAAATAAACATATCATGCCATATTTTCTTAATTCATGAGATAATATTTCATTATTTTATGACTTTTTGAGATAACTGTGCGTGCGATTGTAGGTTTTCTAAAGTCTGTGCGTTAAAAAATCTCATTAAAAAATAATAAAATTGTATGCGTGATTTTTTTATATCAATACTCACTTTTTAGAAATGATATTTATAAAATACCAATCTAAACTTATCTTATCGACGAAAATCTACGCGGGACCTACCGAGTAAACACCATCGGCCAGGCCGTAGTGCTGCGCGGGACGATTACGCCGTTCTTGCGAGTCATCACCCGAACTGGCCGTCGCATCTTAGAGCGTCCACGCCTGACTGCCCTGCCCATCATCCAGTTCGCTAGAAGGTGGGAGGAAAATATAAACCTACCCATCAACATCGGCTGGTCGTCGCTCCGGCGCTGCGCCTCCTCCGGGCACAACGCGGACGTGGCAGTGAGGCTAACTTTGCACGCCCTGCCCTATCCAGCCCATCCAGCATCGGCACAACACTTCTGCATCGCCTGTGGGTCAGGCGACCTGTCGCTGGTTCACAGGTACTGGTCCTGCCGCTACATCAGGCCTCTCATCCGGGAGGCATTTACCATCATCGGGCGGCCCCCTGACTTGCAGGGCAGGGTCTTCGGGCATGGCCTAGACGATGACGCCCTGGCCATCCTGGCGTCTGCCAAGACGCGCATCTATAGGCACTTCCTCGGCGCGGAACTGAGGAGTGTACAAGAAGACCCCCTCCTTGTCTGGAGGAGGACTCTCTCAAGGTGGGAAAGCCTTCCTTGCTGAAGATATTTGTATATATATTCCCCTACACTTTATATGCCCATTTACTCTTTTATATTTTCTCCTTTGTAAAATTTGATTGAAAGAATCAATAAAATTGTTTAATTTGTCTTAATCATATAATCTAAACTTATCTTTTAGCTCTTTAATACTTAGCAAAGTTTTATTTGTTGTTGTGTTAAATACAAGCCGTAAAATATGTCTGAAGGGCAAAAATGTGTTGAGAAACTCTTATTACATAATTTTTGTTTGCGATGCGTACAGATTATTGAAGAATTCATACGTCAAGCCTACCTGGCCAGAACAGAACAGAGCATTTCGGAGGACCTCAAGGAGCTACTCTGGTCCATCACGGTGTCTGTGTTTGCTGTGGGCGGGATGATCGGCGGTATCACGGGGGGCTCTGTGGCTGACCGGTTCGGCAGGTGGGTAGAGGTGGTATATGAGCTTGGTTACATAATTCATACAATTAATGCTGCACTATTTTTTAAATATCCATAATAATATATGTATATAAAACGATATGTTGGTGCTTCAACATAGGAGAAATAACAAAGGAAGGACTTTAATTCATATTGAAAAATTTATTTAACATTAGGCCTTGATGCTACATGTTTTACAAAGACATAGAAACGACGCGTTTAGATTATACAGAAACGGCGAACCAAAACACAATGGGAAGACCTGCTCGAGCGGGCCTCGCTCCTTGCGAGGGTCGTTGGTCCTTGGACCGCCTGCTGGCGAAGGGTAGCACCTGGTACGACATTACAAAAAAACTGTGTAAATGAACTCACACAAAATTGGTTCTTAACAATGGGATAAAAATGTATCCTTTCTACTATTATTATAATTGTCGGGATATACACATTATAACGATACAATAATTAATAAAAAAAGGGCATCTCCTTATCGGGCAACTGAAAGTTGCTAAAGGCTTGCGCCATCTATCAGAATAAATATAAATTTTCGTTATAAATATCGAAATAAATATATACTATTAGTACAATAATGTTTCCATTTATTGAATTATCAATTACTGGGTATATGGGAAAATTATTTCAACTGATATAATTTACCGCGTTGTGGCGTCGAGATTACATGTACAAAACAAATAAGTTTTTTATATATTTTGTTCCTTGATAAAAGTTGGCGTAATATCAACAAAACTATTTAGGTATATATAAATTTCAAATCCAATACCTGTTTTTTATATTCGAGAATAACGATAAAGAACGCTTTCAAAAATATAATTCAGTTGCATGATTAGGAAATGCACCTTCATGTTGTGTGTATTTCGTTAGGTTTATTCGTGTGTGTGTGTGTGTGCGTTTCTACATAATACGTTATATATATATGATAATTTGAACCAACAACCCCTTATTGGTGTAATATAACAATATTATATGATGAAAAAGGTGTTGTATAATAGAAACACTTCTGTAACAAATTGCACGCAAGTTATACACGAACCATTGCATCACAATATGTAATGTACTCTGTTTTAACTGGAGATAATGAAATAAAGCTGTGTTATAGAAGAAGGGTTGAGTTAAATAGCATAAATTGAGATATAGAAATCCAACGTCCAACAACCTGTAGGAACAAGGCTTAAAGATGTCAGAAGGTTCCAGTAGGTCGAAAAGAGGGTACGATAACCTCTCCTTCTTCGTCCTCCAGTATTGCTCCAGTCGAAGGCCTCCTACATTCGCCTTTTACCCTATATAATCCCATAAAAAAAAGCAGAAAATGCATCGCCACTTTAAAGTCCGCATGATCCGAAACTGACCATGCTACCATAAACGAGTAAGCAATCTTCTCCACTTAATATCTCCATCTTTCTACTTTTTTCTACTCTTTACGTTCACAGTACTTTTCCCAGTAACACTGAGTCCTTCATTTTTTGTGTGAACCATTCCAGATCATTTATTATGCGTCTACCATGAGTGCCTGTACTCTTTGAAAGCTGTGAAAGGTCTTCCAAGGTGCAGATAGGTTTTGGAAAGCACACACATATATATATCGTATTTTATATTATAGGTTGTATAGAAACAACAAATTCATATGTAACTACAAAATGGCGCCAATAAAACGGATAACCAGAAGGAAAAGGGTCGGTCTGTGAGCCAGTAAGGATAATATCAACAAGAGATTTATACACACATGGGTCGTGGCAGTCTCTGATTGGACGCGGACGTCCTCCCCCTCTGAAGTCGCCATTAAGATATAAATGTGGTGGCTCTGAGCCCAGACACCAGCAGGGTAGGAGAGAGCAAGATCGCTATTCTTCCCGATTGATCAGAACGATCTCAGGACTATCCCTTCTTCTCACCCTTCCCGGGAACCACCCCTTAACCAAGGTAACCATATTCCTATGCGTGTGGTATTTATCTTTAGAATAGTGCTCCCTCACTTCCATCCCATGAATACATGTTGGATGAGGAGCCCACTGTGACGGCTCCACTCATTTTCAACATTTATATAAATATATATATATATTTATCTTCATTTTTCATCAAAGGATTCTTTGATATCTATGGTGGAATATCGCTTTGAGACAACCTGCACCAAAGCGTTAAACGCTTACGTACTCGACTTCCCTTAATTCATAGAGAAAAGGTTTTAGTCAAAACTCTGTAATATACACTGACCCACACAAATAAAAGAACAATACATATTTGAGAAAAATAAAAGTTCTATTAGAGAAAATATATATATCAAATTTTGTTATATTAATAAACCTCCGTGAATTATCAGAATATGTAAAATAGAAGAAACAAATAAAGTTGTCCACAATATGCAAATTACCACCGTCTACATTGACTCCGCCTTCAGCACGTGCCTGAGTCTTTCTCAAAGCGTCCTAATTTTACGTCCGCTAGATTTTTATTAAACTTTTTTTAAAGTTTTCATGGCTTATAGGAAACATTTATCACAAGGAAAAATGGCAAGCTATTAGAAATATGGAAGCGGGCCAATCACAGACAGAAGTAGCAAGATGGCTTTGGAATAACAAGAAACGTTGTCTCAAGGCTTTGGAAAAATTTCAAACGACAGCTAATGTTGCCAGAACACCCGGACAAAGACGGACAAGGGTCAAAACGTTAAATCAAGACCGGTATTCGAGTCTCCTTGCGCGTCGCAATAGAAGAATGACAGCATCGCAACTAAGAAGAGACCTCAATTCAGCTACAGGGGTCTTAGCATAAACTGATACAATACGCAGAAGGTTTCACAAGAAGGGATTCTATGCTCGACGACCCGTAATTTTTGTGCCATTTAAACCACTCAAAAGAGAGCAAGGAATCTTTGGTGCCGACAACATGTCGCCTGAATCCAGATGAATGGAGACGTGTAATTATCACTGATGAGTTCAGATTCCCTCTAAACTGCGATTCTCGTTGTGTCTTTGTCTGGAGATAGATAGGAATCAGAAATAACTCTCGGAATATCGTTCAAAGAGATCTCTACAGAAGCCGAGTTTTATGGTCTGGGCTGGAATCTTCTTGGGCAGTCACACACCACTTCATATTTTTCGGCAAGGAACCCTCACTGGACAGACTTATCGAGCCGAGATCTTGGCAGCATATATGATGCCTCAAGCATTGGAAATGGGAGAAAACTTACTTCTAATGGTTGATAATGCCCGTCCACATAGGGCTGGTGTGGTCGACACTTTTCCTTAAAACCATGCAATTGCTCGGATGAATTGCTGGATCCAATTGAGCATGTATGGAACAATCTAGGACGGCCTTAACACAAGAGTGGGCGTTGATTCCAGAGGAGCTGATAAACTCCCTAATTTTAGTACGGGTTACCGATGTAGAGCCTGCTTATCAGTTAAAGGAGATCACCCCATAATAAAAACAAATTTCAATATATTTATGCACTGACTGCAAAAAGATAATTGCTTGACCTGCTAATTTGCATAAAATATGCGTTAGATTTCTTTGATTTTGGGTATTTATATCAATAATGGAATAATACAGTTTATATAAAATATCATTGATAAATGTTCAATAAAATTTGAGATAAAATAAAATAATATGTAGTTCCTTTCATTTTGCAGGCCAGTATATATATATATAATAATAAATAGTTGTTTAGTTTTATGGTTTAGTTTTGTATTAAAATTATCTTCATTATTTTGATTATTTGAATTCAAATTATAAAATTTGTAAATTGTTATTATTTAGTAGAGAGATTGAAAAAAAATCCTTTACTTCTAACACATCATTCAGTTAATTATATATTTATAATTAATAACAATAAAATTTAACAACGTAACGTCTTTTGCATCGGCTTTTACACGTCATTTAGACATACTCTAACCTATATATAGAATAATAGAAGTGAGAATATATATAATATTATAAATTTTAGTAGTTAGTGAAAAGAGAGAAAGACAGAACCATGCACTTTTAGTCAAACTAATAATAAGAAAAAGAAAAGTTTTGTAAAGAAGGTAGATAAGATTGCTAGTATATATATATATATATTTATAAATTTATATTTTATCCTTTTTTTTATGATTTTTTAAATTTTTTTATTTTAAAATATGAATATAAATATTTGTATTTAGTAATATATCTATAATATGAATTAACTTTTGTTATAAGTTTGGTTATTATGTTTTGAAACCCTAATGGTAGACCAGACACATACAAACAAATTTTTAAATTGAAATAATTATTGGAAAAAGAGATCTGCTGGACCGGGAATTCTCAAATAGAAATCCAGCTGGCATTTCATCCCTTCTCTATTATGTCAATAGATCTCTTTTCAACCGGATTTTATGTGTTAATATTAAGTTACTTCAGTGAAAAATTTATATGAACAGATATAACAAATACAAGTGTTAACAAATTCCAACTGTAAACCTACCTCGTCCGCGACATCCTCCTCTGTAAATAACTATTTCTGGATGACACATGTTGCGGGGGGGGGGGGGCATATGTCCTTCCTTCAAAATTAGACCGCTTATTCTGAAATTTCAGAACAACAAGACAACCAAAGAAGAAAGAAAAAATATTTAAGGGAAGAAAGACAAACTTTATAATCTTCACAGTTAAATATATCAATATAACTGATTCAACACTTATTCATCTTTCAATATTCCTTTAAAAAGGCAAATTATTAGAGTTTAATAAAGCTATTAATTGTGAAAATTCACTTTTATTTAATTTCCATTCTCCTCCCCAGAAATTGGAGATTAAACAAAATCAACTCTATACAATATTACTTTAAAAATCTTGTGAAAAAATCTTCAAATCAGCTATTTAATTTAAGTTTAATTAACTGTTAAAGATTATAAATTTGTATTAGTTATTATTGAGAGAAATTGTAGAAAGTTGATTTATTAAATGGATACTTCCATTTATTTTTTAAAAATATTTTATAATTGATATACTGTTGAAATAATTTACTTGTATGATACTAAATTTGTTTTTAATAAATTCCATGTTTAAATTTTTAACATCTTCTATGAAATTTTCTAATATATTATTTATTCTATAAAATCTTAGAAACTGACCAAAATATATACCTTTACAGCAATTTAATGATATATTAGAATTTATATTAAAGTATTTTATAATATTGAAATTATAATTACTTTTTTATTATAAATTTTAATAGCATTATTTGTAAGGTCTATATTTAGGTCTAAATAGTTAACTTTTTCGTTTCTATAAATTTTTTCATTGTTCTTAAGTTTCAAGTATTTAGGATATATTTCAGGTATTAAGTTTTTAAACTGTGGATTATTAAATATTATGATGTCATCTACATAACGGAACATTTGCCAATTAACATTATTTTGTAGAAAGTATTCTCTTTCGTACCAGAATAATATTAGGTTGGCTAATAAAGGACTAGAAGAAGTTCCCATGGGAACGCCTTCTGATTGAATATATATTTTATTTTTAAATTATATATAGTTAAAATTTAAAATGTTTCCAGTAGAGTTTTTGCTGTTTTAAGATATAATTTAATTGTTTTATATCTGTTATGAATAATTTTAATGTAGAAAGTTTTGTCATTAATGAATTCGTTAAATAAATTGGTTATTTTATTATTTAGATCTCTTAAATTTATTTAAGAATATAGGTCCTCAAAGTCAAATTTGTGTACTGTTTCCATGTTTGTCCAATTGTTCATTAAATAATTAATGATTTTTTTATTTGAGTCGATAAATTTATAATTATATTTATTAGTTAATTTATTTATAATAAATTGTAGTGTTGAAGCTAATTGTATATCAATGTTTTTTTATAACTGAATTTATACCAGATGTGATTGTTCTGAAAGAAATAGGTTTTTTGTGTAGTTTAGGAATTATATAGAACTTTGGTATGTTTGGATTTTTGTAGTAATTATAAATTTTTAGTGAATTTTCAACGTTTTTGATGTCTTATTTGATTTTTGTGGCTGTAGTTCTAGCAAAAGTGTATTTATGATTATTATCAATTTCCTTTTTTAGTATATCGTGGTATAGATTTTTACAAATGATAGATAAGTTATTGGAACATTTATCTATAGGAGTGATAATAAAGTCCTTCTGTAAATTAATTATATTTTCTTTAAAAGAAGGAATATCTGAATTAGGTTTTGTGTATTTAAGTGTAGTATTATTATAATAATTTATAATTTCCTTTTTAATATTATGTTTCCATTCCAGAAAAGTAAATTCTGGAATACTGTATTTTATACTAGTTTTATTTATGAAAATATCTATATCTTTTAATATAGATTTAATTGTATTATTATAATTGTGTTTAATTTGAGGTATATATTTATACCCTTTATTTAAAATATCCTGATATTCTGGATTTAAAAAAGAAAAATTGCTAGTTAATATATGACCTGAGAACTTATATCTATCAATATAGTTGTTGCAATTACATTTAATTTTTTTAAAATTTGCCAAATTATTAATAAATTGATTATAATTGAAAACTAAACTACCTATATTTTTGTTGTATCTCCAGATTGTTTTGAAATTTAAATTTTTTATAGGGAAATGTTTATTGATGTTTTGGTTATTAAAAATATCATTAAACTTAATATGATTAAATAAATTGTTATTAAATTTAATGATAATATTAATGTTATTAGTAGATTGTTCAATTTTTCTGTATTTAAAGATGTCGTGTGTGATATCTATTAATCTGTTAGTCAGATTATGAATTTTAATATATTCTATAAATTTAATAATTTTTTTATTATTTAGTTTAAATAATGTTTTAATTAATTTATCGACGAAGTTGTTAGTATACATTTGTTTTGGGTCCAGTAATTCTTCAAATTCAATGTAACCTAATTTATTGGTAGTTTTACCTCTAGTTTTATTAGGTTTAGTTTTAAATTAATTTTTTTTTTGTATTTGCAGCTGATTTCAAAAGTTGAAATTTCTTCTGTTTGTGGTTTGTATGTGTAGTTTAATTCGTCATTAAGTCCATAAGGGAATAATGTGTTGTGTTTATAAATGTAGTTGTTTTCTAATAATAGTTGTTGCTTTTTGTTTTGACATATGTCTAGTATTTCTATCTTAAAGTTGTTAAAAGTATGTAATTGATTGTGTTCTTTCATATATATATTACCAATTGATTTTTTAGCGTGGTTTCTATGTAGGTTTATTCGTATATTTAATGGATTACACGTTTGTCCTATATATGATAATTGACAAATTTGGCATGTTAATTTATATATAGTATTTACTAATTTACAACTAGTCGTTTGAAAAGTGTCATGGTTCTTAAGAGAGGGACAAGTTTGACAATTCTTTCTTAGGCAATTCTTAGCGAGTTTAAATTAACATAAAAGAGGTGCTAACCCTAATATGTTTGTAGTAGTTTTTTTTTAGTTTTTTAGTTTGTTATTCTATTGAATATTTTTTTTTTTTAAATATATTTTTCTTAATTGTTTCTGTGGTGATTAAATTTGTAATAAAATGAATAATTAATCTATAAAAATATAGATATTACTGTTTGTTATCTGTTATATTTTTAAGAATAACTAATAAAAACATCTTTAAACTAACTAAACACTGAAAAAAACAAAAGTTCAGAAGTTATTTTTTCTAAAATTACTTTTATAATTTACTTTTTCATAATCAAACAATAAAAGATAATTAAAATCTGTATGGAGTTTTATTTATATTAGAATATCTAATATAATATAATTTGTATATTATATTATATATTAAAATATATCATAGAGCAAGCTCATATGAATTAATATAGTGTAAAAACTATATGACAAAAATATAACAGTGATTCCACATTTAAAACTCAAGGAGCAAACTGATAAGAATGATAACTCATATCAAGTAGATTTGATTAGATTAGCAAGCTAAATCTAAATTAATTATAATAATAAATAGTTGTTTAGTTTTATGGTTTAGTTTTGTATTAATATTATCTTCATTATTTTGATTATTTAAATTCAAATTATAAAATTTGTAAATTGTTATTATTTAGTAGAGAGAGAGAGAGAGAAAAAAAAATCCTTTACTTCTAACACATCATTCAGTTAATTATATATTTATAATTAATAACAATAAAATTTAACAACGTAACGTCTTTTGCATCGGCTTTTACACGTCATTTAGACATACTCTAACCTATATATAGAATAATAGAAGTGAGAATATATATAATATTATAAATTTTAGTAGTTAGTGAAAAGAGAGAAAGACAGAACCATGCACTTTTAGTCAAACTAATAATAAGAAAAAGAAAGGTTTTGTAAAGAAGGTAGATAAGATTGTTAGTATATATATATATATGCAATATAATTCCCACACTACTTGTAAATAGTCAACACATTTTTTATTTTAATATCCATATATTTTAATATCTATAATCAAAGAGTAAATAGCCAATGCTTGTATATAATTTTTTGACCAACGTCCCGAGGGGGTAAGAGGGAGGTTGAATAATAAACAAAGAGAAAATGGCTGCGTTTCTTTTTGTCGCGTCTATTATTTCTTATATACAAATTTAGAGTTCAAATTTATAATTATTCAAAGATATACCTTAATACGACAGTATTTAGCCGACAGGATATAATAACCGGTACGTTTTTCTTTTTTTTTAAACTTTATTGGATTTAAACTTTAGCCTACAACCATTCGCCACAAAAATGCCAAAAAGGAAGTCAGATACCGACACTCATTTTTCTGACAGAAACGATAATATGGAATTTAAATTAATGAAAGAACAAATTAATTTACTAACACAAATTATACAACAACAGACGATCTCAAATAAAAATCATATAAGTAAATTCTCTGGCCTCAATCAAGATATAAATATTTTCTTTCGTAACATTGAGGATGCAAAGAACGATGAACGAGACAGAAAAAAATTAGTTATTCTAAATTTAGAAGAAGAAGCTAAAAATATATTTTATCGATTGGGCTTAAGACAAGAGACTTATTTAAATATCAAACAGAAACTGTCCACAATCTATATATCAAAGAAGAAGACAACGTTGGAAGAATTGTTCACTCACCAATTGGAAAAGCCAGAAAAAATTAACGATTATTACCATTTTAAGGTTGTGGGTGCATTAGAGAACTCACTTCCAAACAAACAGATTGTTGAAGCACTTACGGCAGGTGTAACGTATGATTTGAAGAAAATGATATACACCAGGAACCCACAGACGCCTGAAGAATGGTTGGACTATGTAAACACCATCCAAAAGCGGCCAGTAACTCGAGGACAACCGACACCACAGCGTGGCCTTGACCGCTGGCAACCCGAATCCACTCCCCCGCCTAGCCAAGGTCATTACCGGCCCCAATATGGGCAATTAGCAACTTTTCGTCGACCTGGAGATGGACGTTTTGCCTTTCGCAACTACGCGGATAACACGCTGCCCAAGGAACCCAGGGAACCAGCCACATCGAGCGGACATCAACCCAGATCACAAGGATGTGATCCCTCATCAAGGAAAGGACCAGCATAATATAAGACTTTTCTTTAATTTATCTATTTTCACCTTCAATGTTAAATTTCTTGTGGATACTGGCTCTACCATTAACCTAATATCTTTTGATTATTTGCACAGAATTTTGCCATCAGATATATTTCGAAATATAACTAAATATTCAGTTAATAAGCATTCTAGAATTAATACATTGAGTGGACCAATCCAACCTATATTTTATGTTATTTTACCAGTCAGTTTTTTTAAAAGAAAAGTTAGCTTAAAATTTTATATATTTAATCTACCATATGAAATTGCACTAATAGGATTATATACTCTAAAAAAATTAAAAACTAGAATTGACTTCAATAGAAATGTAGTGAGTCAACAAGGCACAAATATTCCTGCTACTCTTTTTTATTTTGAAACAGATTTGGCTTATGTACATGATGCATACAATGTGATAAATCCAGATATTGTTAATACACCTTCATATTGTTAATACACAAATTTTAGATAATCACTGTGCACCTTCAGGAAGTAATCCACTCTATGTTAATCATTTACAACAGACACTTTCCACTCAATCAAGCATTCCAGGGGAAAATAAGTTAACCAGTGATTTAATTGATAAGTATCATAAGATAAACAACTTATTAGACCTTAAGTTAATTAGGTTATTGAAAGAATTTGCTGAAATATTTCCTACAGACCCATTTAAAGTTCCTACCCTACATATCCAACCTGTACAGATTAAACCAAATACAGATAGAGTAATCAGGTTGCGACCGTATAGAATTCCATTTACATATAGGAAAGAAATAGATATACAAATCAATGAGATGTTGAAAAATAATATAATAGAACCGGCCATAGGTGAATATGCTTCACCCATTACTCTAGTAAAAAAGAAAAATGGAACATTTAGAATGTGTGTGGATTTTCGAAAATTAAATGAACACATTCCAGTTGAACCCCAACCTATACCATTAATAGAATCAGTGATAGAAAAACTGTCGAAAGCTAAGTATTTTTCCAGCCTTGATTTGAGCAACGCTTATTGGACAGTTCCTATCCATCCGGATTCTCGACCTTATTTAGCCTTCACCACCCACGCAGGAGTGTACATGTTTAAAAGATTACCTTTCGGGCTACGAAGCTCACCACAGATCTTCGAGAGAGCTATTGGACAAATACTTAGAAAATATAACTTCCAATTTCTAGAACACTACTATGATGATTTTATAATTTTTTCTGATAGTTTTGAAGAACACTTAGAACATCTTCGTTTATTCTTCCAACTATGCAGGGCAGAAAATATCCGCCTCAACCTTAACAAATGTCAATTATGTAAGACCTCCATTAGCTTCCTAGGATACGAAATCACACAGGGCACTTATAAACCTCACCTAACTAACACTCAGGTAATAGGAACCATCCAACCTCCGAATAATGTTAAAACTTTACAGTCATTTTTAGGTGTCGTAAATGTATATCATAAATTCATTCCCCATTATGCACAGCTTAGATCGCCTTTAAATATACTTCTTAAAAAGAATATTCCTTTTAAGTGGACTCTTGAATGTCAGAAGGCATTTGAAGATTTGAAAAGCAGCCTAACTGCATCACCAGTTTTACATATCTTTAAAGAAGATTTACCCTGCTTCTTATATTGTGACGCGAGTACATTAGGGATATCCGGATTTCTAAAGCAAAAGGATGAAAATGGAGAAGAACATCCTGTACAATATTTCTCTCGCTCTCTACGCAAGTATGAACAGAACTACTCCATCTCGGAGCTGGAGTGTTTAGCTATCATTGAGTCTATAGAATACTTCAGGGTGTACCTGCTTGGTAGACATTTCACCATTTATTCTGATCACCAAGCTCTGGTCTATTTGAAAAATAATAAAAATCCGTCAGGTAGGTTATTTAGATGGTCCTTGAGACTCAGCCCATACACATTTGACATACACTATCTGAAAGGTAAAAAACAACTCGAGGCAGACTTGCTATCAAGACAACCATTTTGCGGTTTTCTAGAGGCTCAACAATTGGAGGGACACCAGCATCGTGTACCTGAGAAATATCAATCACTCATCAATACTGATGGACTTGCGATTATTACTAAAAAGGGCGTACCCAGAGTAGTCGTACCTGATACACTAAGAAATAAGTTACTCCAGAAAGCACACGAATGGTATAACCATCCAGGAATCACACAACTCACTAGGTTAATCACTAGTCAGTATTATTGGGATGGTATGACCAAAGATATAAATAACTATGTCCGTAAATGCAAAATTTGCCAAATAGTAAAACCTCGGAAAGGATCCACATATGGAGAAATGGGTACCTTACCACTCGCGAAGGAACCTTATGAACTTATGTCAATGGACACAGTAGCCGGATTTACTAAGTATGGTGGTAACCGAGCTTATTTACATGTAATATGTGATCACATGAGTCGATACTGTTGGACTTTTCCTAGTAAATCTACCTCTACCCTGACCTATATTCAAACCCTAAAAAAGGTATTTCAGGAAGGTATTCCTAAAAACCTACTGACAGACCGAGCTCCTGCATTTACATCCGCTCAATTTAGAAGGTTTTTAATCTCACAAGGTATAAAACCCTTGTATACCACAGCAAATCACCCACAGTCAAATGGTCTGAGCGAAAGATTGAATGCAACCATAACAGGGAAACTAAAGATACTCCATTTAGAACACCCCAAACAGACATGGACCAAACAGATAGAAAGGGTCACCAGAATCTACAATCTAACTCCACATATAGTGACGGGATTTCCTCCCATCTATTTATTAAAAGGGATAGTCCCTAACAATTTAAACAACCATGTTCAGACATTTCCCGAACTCTCAGAAGCAAGAAGAATAGCATTACAAAAGACTCAAGCAAGGCATAAGGCCGAAAAACTAATGTACGATCAAAAACATAAAAAGATATATTTTGTACCAGGGGATCTAGTATTGGTGAAAGTTTATAGGCATCCGAATACTCCAAAGTTGGAACCTAACTATACAGGCCCATATGAGATCTTGGAAATACTATCACCTCAGGTAGTGCGCATTAATAGACCAAATAGACCTTTGCAGTTACAGACAGAAATTATAAATATAGAAAAACTTCGTAGATATGTAGAAAATATTCCCCATATCACACCTCCTACGGATCTTCCCGACTCTCCTCCTAGACAAAACTATTTTCTATTTCCTTATAGGCACTTCACTACAGATATCTTGGGTGATCCGGGTCCCTCCAGACCAAGGAAATGGTTTCAACCGTTTAACCATTTGGACAACAGTATTTTCACGGATAAAAATTTTAAAAGCCTGATTTTCCAATAACATCCAAACCAACTTTTTCATCAATAGTAAAGCCCACTATATCCAGTACATTGATCTTAGACCCTAAAATCAATCCATTCGATAATATGGTGGAAAGTAATTTGGGTACTACCAAAGAAAAATTACACAGTAAACTTAATCCAAATGCCGATGTCTTTATGCCAACAACCTTGGCGACCAAAGAATTTTCACATTATTTAAATAAAGACTCGTTAATAAATAATGTTATTACACTGTGTACATTTTGTATAAAACTGTTATATTTAGAATTAAAAAATTTCCATTGTTTTTAATTACCACAATAATATTTTGGATTCTTTATACTCATTTAGCATCTTGTATATACCTTCTTCCTTTATTGTTTTATATCTTGCCTCTACCCATACAAACAAACCTACATATCTCTTATAAAATGTTCTTGATAAAATGGACCGTTAGAATAGTGGAATATATAAATTTGTATATAAATGTAATGTTGGACTATATGAGGCGATATGATAATTTTAATCAAGCTATAAACTCAAATGATATATGACCTTGAAGACTTGAATATATTACTTTAAAATGTGAACATAAAAACACTTAATGCGTGTGTGGGTTTAAATAGCTATAAATATCTTTAGCCACCTTACAATATGCAGAGGCTAGCGCTTATCGTTAGTCGGGTATAACAACCCCGCGTACCTCCGTTCGTTTTGTCTGGTGTAGGACAGACAAGATGCAAAGGCCTACAGATATATTTAGGACAATAGTAATAAGTTAATTTACGTATAGCAATACGATAGAACAACTATAGGATTAGTATAAGCGTTTTTATAAGATAAACTATCGAGGGTTAAAAGAAAAAAGAAAATTTTGGGGTTTTTAAACACACATCATCCTCTAAGATATGGTATAACCCTATCGGTTAGTTTCGAAAATCGATGTTCGGTAAAACCTATCCTAAGATGAGCACTTCAAATGTTAGTTCGAATTAGAGATCATCCTTTTTAAAAAAGAAGTAAATTTTGGTTGTAGTGCTTTGACCTATGTACTTCCATTGAGTGAGTCGTAAACTCAATGTGCGAGTATATCATAGGAAAAAGTACACAGACAACGTTATCCCGACTTCCAGGTTGGAACATAGGTCTAGCAAACTGATGGCCAACGATAGGAAGAATAGGGATCGTAGGATGAAGAAAGATATGAACATATTCAAAGTGAGCAGTCGTGGCCGAGATATCTACCATCCGTAGTCTTAGCTTTTTAACCCCGCACTGTTCGAATCCTATCGACTTATTAGAGAAAAAAGTCGTAATAAATAACAGTTTAAAATATCAATAGTATATCATAACCTCGTTAGGATATTTTCAATTTAGAGAAAATAAAAAAAATTATCTAGACTGTGCAGCTACGAATTTCATCTTGCGCACACCCCCACAGGTTCACTGCAATATAATTCCCACACTACTTGTAAATAGTCAACACATTTTTTATTTTAATATCCATATATTTTAATATCTATAATCAAAGAGTAAATAGCCAATGCTTGTATATAATTTTTTGACCAACGACCCGAGAAGGTAAGAGGGAGGTTGAATAATAAACAAAGAGAAAATGGCTGCGTTTCTTTTTGTCGCGTCTATTATTTCTTATATACAAATTTAGAGTTTTAAATTTATAATTATTCAAAGATATACCTTAATACGACATATATTTTTATAAATTTATATTTTATCCTTTTTTTTTTTTCAAATGATTTTTTAAATTTTTTTATTTAAAATATGAATATAAATAGTTGTATTTAGTAATATATCTATAATATAAATTAACTTTTGTTATAAGTTTGGTTATTATGTTTTGAAACCCTAATGGTAGACCAGACATATAAAAAAAATTAAATTGAAATAATTATAAATAAATTAACTAATAAATATAATTATAAATTTATCGACTCAAATAAAAAAATCATTAATTATTTAATGAACAATTGGACAAACATGGAAACAGTACACAAATTTGACTTTGAGGACCTATATTCTAAAATAAATTTAAGAGATCTAAATAATAAAATAACCAATTTATTTAACGAATTCATTAATGACAAAACTTTCTACATTAAAATTATTCATAACAGATATAAAACAATTAAATTAGATCTTAAAACAGCAAAAACTCTACTGAAACATTTTTAAATTTTAACCATATAGAATTTAAAAATAAAATATATATTCAATCAGAAGGCGTTCCCATGGGAACTTCTTCTAGTCCTTTATTAGCCAACCTAATATTATTCTGGTACGAAAGAGAATACTTTCTACAAAATAATGTTAATTGGCAAATGTTCCGTTATGTAGATGACATCATAATATTTAATAATCCACAGTTTAAAAACTTAATACCTGAAATATATCCTAAATACTTGAAACTTAAGAACAATGAAAAAATTTATAGAAACAAAAAAGTTAACTTTTTAGACCTAAATATAGACCTTACAAATAATGCTATTAAAATTTATAATAAAAAAAGTAATTATAATTTCAATATTATAAAATACTGTAATATGAATTCTAATATATCATTAAATTGTTGTAAAGGTATATACTTTGGTCAGTTTCTAAGATTTAATAGAATAAATAATATATTAGAAAATTTCATAGAAGATGTTAAAAATTTAAACATGGAATTTATTAAAAACAAATTTAGTATCAGACAAGTAAATTATTTCAACAGTATATCAATTATAAAATACTTTTAAAAAAATAAATGGAAGTATCCATTTAATAAATCAACTTTCTACAATTTCTCTCAATAATAACTAATACAAATTTATAATCTTTAACAGTTAATTAAACTTAAATTAAATAGCTGATTTGAAGATTTTTTCACAAGATTTTTAAAGTAATATTGTATAGAGTTCATTTTGTTCAATCTCCAATTTCTGGGGAGGAGAATGGAAATTAAATAAAAGTGAATTTTCACAATTAATAGCTTAATAAAATAAGCGGTCTAATTTTGAAGGAAGGACATATGCCCCCCCCCCCGCAACATGTGTCATCCAGAAATAGCTATTTACAGAGGAGAATGTCGCGGACGAGGTAGGTTTACAGTTGGAATTTAATAACACTTGTATTTGTTATATCTGTTCATATAAATTTTTCACTGAAGTAACTTAATATTAACACATAAAATCCGGTTGAAAAGAGATCTATTGACATAATAGAGAAGGGATGAAATGCCAGCTGGATTTCTATTTGAGAATTCCCGGTCCAGCAGATCTCTTTTTCCAATAATTATTTCAATTTAAATTTTTTTTTGTATATGTCTGGTCTACCATTAGGGTTTCAAAACATAATAACCAAACTTATAACAAAAGTTAATTCATATTATAGATATATTACTAAATACAACTATTTATATTCATATTTTAAAATAAAAAAATTTAAAAAATCATTTAAAAAAAAAGGATAAAATATAAATTTATAAATATATATATATATATATATATATATATATATACTAACAATCTTATCTACCTTCTTTACAAAACTTTTCTTTTTCTTATTATTAGTTTGACTAAAAGTGCATGGTTCTGTCTTTCTCTCTTTTCACTAACTACTAGAATTTATAATATTATATATATTCTCACTTCTATTATTCTATATATAGGTTAGAGTATGTCTAAATGACGTGTAAAAGCCGATGCAAAAGACTTTACGTTGTTAAATTTTATTGTTATTAATTATAAATATATAATTAACTGAATGATGTGTTAGAAGTAAAGGATTTTTTTTTCTCTCTCTCTCTCCCCCAAATAATAACAATTTACAAATTTTATAATTTGAATTTAAATAATCAAAATAATGAAGATAATTTTAATACAAAACTAAACCATAAAACTAAACAACTATTTATTATTATAATTAATTTAGATTTAGCTTGCTAATCTAATCAAATCTACTTGATATGAGTTATCATTCTTATCAGTTTGCTCCTTGAATTTTAAATGTGGAATCACTGTTATATTTTTGTCATATAGTTTTTACACTATATTAATTCATATGAGCTTGCTCTATGATATATTTTTATATATAATATAATATACAAATTAAATTATATTAGATATTCTAATATAAATAAAACTCCATACAGATTTTAATTATCTTTTATTGTTTGATTATGAAGAAGTAAATTATAAAAGTAATTTTAGAAAAAATAACTTCAGAACTTTTGTTTTTTTCAGTGTTTAGTTAGTTTAAAGATGTTTATTATTAGTTATTCTTAAATATATAACAGATAACAAACAGTAATATCTATATTTTTATAGATTAATTATTCATTTTATTACAAATTTAATCACCACAAAAACAATTAAGAAAAATATATTTAAAAAAAAATTTCAATAGAATAACAATCTAAAAAACTAAAAAAACTACTACAAACATTTTATGTTAATTTAAACTCGCTAAGAATTGCCTAAGAAAGAATTGTCAAACTTGTCCCTCTCTTAAGAACCATGACACTTTTCAAACGACTAGTTGTAAATTAGTAAATACTATTTATAAATTAACATGCCAAATTTGTCAATTATCATATATAGAACAAACGTGTAATCCATTAAATTTACGAATAAACCTACATAGAAACCACGCTAAAAAATCAATTGGTAATATATATATGAAAGAACACAATCAATTACATACTTTTAACAACTTTAAGATAGAAATACTAGACATATGTCAAAACAAAAAACAACGACTTTTATTAGAAAACAACTACATTTATAAACACAACACATTATTCCCTTATGGACTTAATGACGAATTAAACTACACATACAAACCACAAACAGAAGGAATTTCAACCTATGAAATCAGCTGCAAATACAAAAAAAAATGAATTTAAAACTAAACCTAATAAAACTAGAGGTAAAACTACCAATAAATTAGGTACATTGAATTTGAAGAATTACTGGACCCAAAACAAATGTATACTAACAACTTCGTCGATAAATTTATTAAAACATTATTTAAACTAAATAATAATAAATTTATCAAATTTATAGAATATATTAAAATTCATAATCTGACTAACAGATTAATAGATATCACACACGACATCTTTAAATACAGAAAAATTAAACAATCTACTAATAACATTAATATTATCATTAAATTTAATAACAATTTATTTAATCATATTAAGTTTAATGATATTTTTAATAACCAAAACATCAATAATCTTTTCCCTATAAAAAATTTAAATTTCAAAACAATCTGGAGATACAACAAAAATATTGATAGTTTAGTTTGCAATTATAACCAATTTATTAATAATTTGGCAAATTAAAAAAAAAAAATTAAATGTAATTACAAAAACTATATTGATATATATAAGTTCTCAGGTCATATATTAACTAGCAATTTTTCTTTTTTGAATCCAGAATATCAGGATATTTTAAATAAAGGGTATAAATATATACCTCAAATTAAACACAATTATAATAATACAATTAAATCTATATTAAAAGATATAGATATTTTCATAAATAAAACTAGTATAAAATACAGTATTCCAGAATTTACTTTTCTGGAATGGAAACATAATATTAAAAAGGAAATTATAAATTATTATAATAATACACTTAAATACACAAAACCTAATTCAGATATTCCTTCTTTTAAAGAAAATATAATTAATTTACAGAAGGACTTTATTATCACTCCTATAGATAAATGTTCCAATAACTTATCTATAATTTGTAAAAATCTATACCACGATATACTAAAAAAGGAAATTGATAATTATCATAAATACACTTTTGCTAGAACTACAGCCACAAAAATCAAAAAAGACATCAAAAACGTTGAAAATTCACTAAAAACTTATAATTACTACAAAAATCCAAACATAACAAAGTTCTATATAATTCCTAAACTACACAAAAAACCTATTTCTTTCAGAACAATCACATCTGGTATAAATTCAGTTATAAAAAACATTGATATACAATTAGCTTCAAAACTACAATTTATTATAAATAAATTAACTAATAAATATAATTATAAATTTATCGACTCAAATAAAAAAATCATTAATTATTTAATGAACAATTGGACAAACATGGAAACAGTACAAACATTTGACTTTGAGGACCTATATTTTAAAATAAATTTAAGAGATCTAAATAATAAAATAACCAATTTATTTAACGAATTCATTAATGACAAAACTTTCTACATTAAAATTATTCATAACAGATATAAAACAATTAAATTAGATCTTAAAACAACAAAAACTCTACTGGAAACATTTTTAAATTTTAACTATATAGAATTTAAAAATAAAATATATATTTTCAATCAGAAGGCGTTCCCATGGGAACTTCTTCTAGTCCTTTATTAGCCAACCTAATATTATTCTGGTACGAAAGAGAATACTTTCTACAAAATAATGTTAATTGGCAAATGTTCCGTTATGTAGATGACATCATAATATTTAATAATCCACAGTTTTAAAACTTAATACCTGAAATATATCCTAAATACTTGAAACTTAAGAACAATGAAAAAATTTATAGAAACAATAAAGTTAACTTTTTAGACCTAAATATAGACCTTACAAATAATGCTATAAAAATTTATAATAAAAAAAGAAATTATAATTTCAATATTATAAAATACTTTAATATAAATTCTAATATATCATTAAATTGCTGTAAAGGTATATATTTTGGTCAGTTTCTAAGATTTTATAGAATAAATAATATATTAGAAAATTTCATAGAAGATGTTAAAAATTTAAACATGGAATTTATTAAAAACAAATTTAGTATCAAACAAGTAAATTATTTCAACAGTATATCAATTATAAAACAGTATATCAATTCTTTTTCTTATTATTAGTTTGACTAAAAGTGCATGGTTCTGTCTTTCTCTCTTTTCACTAACTACTAAAATTTGTAATATTATATATATTCTCACTTCTATTATTCTATATATAGGTTAGAGTATGTCTAAATGACGTGTAAAAGCCGATGCAGAAGACGTTACGTTGTTAAATTTTATTGTTATTAATTATAAATATATAATTAACTGAATGATGTGTTAGAAGTAAAGGATTTTTTTTTCTCTCTCTCTCTCTACTAAATAATAACAATTTACAAATTTTATAATTTGAATTTAAATAATCAAAATAATGAAGATAATTTTAATACAAAACTAAACCATAAAACTAAACAACTATTTATTATTATAATTAATTTAGATTTAGCTTGCTAATCTAATCAAATCTACTTGATATGAGTTATCATTCTTATCAGTTTGCTCCTTGAGTTTTAAATGTGGAATAACTGTTATATTTTTGTCATATAGTTTTTACACTATATATATATATATTAAAAAACGAAATAAAAAAATAAAAATGGCATATCCTGACCAGGAGCACATGTGCTTTACAGAAGGCAGAGCGCCATCTGGTGGAACAGAAATCAACTAAACATTGATTTAGCCTGTTCCCTGATATTTGGCCAACCCAATTTCTTGATAAATCAAAAAAGCCATCCACGAACGCGTTTCGCGCTTTTGGCGCTCGTCAGCGTGGAGTAGGCTGAACCATTGCGACCAAAAAATATTTTTTGATCCCAATGGCTTCCCGAAAAATCAAGAAATGGGTATTTAAGGCCAAACTTGCGTAAATACGCTTAGCACATTAAAAAACGAAATAAAAAAATAAAAGATAAAAAGATCAGGTGTAGAAATCAATATTAAAAATGGCATATCCTGACCAGGAGCACATGTGCTTTACAGAAGGCAGAGCGCCATCTGGTGGAACAGAAATCAACTAAACATTGATTTAGCCTGTTCCCTGATATTTGGCCAACCCAATTTCTTGATAAATCAAGAAAAGCCATCCACGAACGCGTTTCGCGCTTTTGGCGCTCGTCAGCGTGGAGTAGGCTGAACCATTGCGACCAAAAAATATTTTTTGATCCCAATGGCTTCCCGAAAAATCAAGAAGTGGGTATTTAAGGCCAAACTTGCGTAAATACGCTTAGCACATTAAAAAACGAAATAAAAAAATAAAAGATAAAAAGATCAGGTGTAGAAATCAATATTAAAAATGGCATATCCTGACCAGGAGCACATGTGCTTTACAGAAGGCAGAGCGCCATCTGGTGGAACAGAAATCAACTAAACATTGATTTAGCCTGTTCCCTGATATTTGGCCAACCCAATTTCTTGATAAATCAAGAAAAGCCATCCACGAACGCGTTTCGCGCTTTTGGCGCTCGTCAGCGTGGAGTAGGCTGAACCATTGCGACCAAAAAATATTTTTTGATCCCAATGGCTTCCCGAAAAATCAAGAAATGGGTATTTAAGGCCAAACTTGCGTAAATACGCTTAGCACATTAAAAAACGAAATAAAAAAATAAAAGATAAAAAGATCAGGTGTAGAAATCAATATTAAAAATGGCATATCCTGACCAGGAGCACATGTGCTTTACAGAAGGCCAAATATCAGGGAACAGGCTAAATCAATGTTTAGTTGATTTCTGTTCCACCAGATGGCGCTCTGCCTTCTGTAAAGCACATGTGCTCCTGGTCAGGATATGCCATTTTTAATATTGATTTCTACACCTGATCTTTTTATCTTTTATTTTTTTATTTCGTTTTTTAATGTGCTAAGCGTATTTACGCAAGTTTGGCCTTAAATACCCATTTCTTGATTTTTCGGGAAGCCATTGGGATCAAAAAATATTTTTTGGTCGCAATGGTTCAGCCTACTCCACGCTGACGAGCGCCAAAAGCGCGAAACGCGTTCGTGGATGGCTTTTCTTGATTTATCAAGAAATTGGGTTGGCCAAATATCAGGGAACAGGCTAAATCAATGTTTAGTTGATTTCTGTTCCACCAGATGGCGCTCTGCCTTCTGTAAAGCACATGTGCTCCTGGTCAGGATATGCCATTTTTAATATTGATTTCTACACCTGATCTTTTTATCTTTTATTTTTTTATTTCGTTTTTTAATGTGCTAAGCGTATTTACGCAAGTTTGGCCTTAAATACCCATTTCTTGATTTTTCGGGAAGCCATTGGGATCAAAAAATATTTTTTGGTCGCAATGGTTCAGCCTACTCCACACTGACGAGCGCCAAAAGCGCGAAACGCGTTCGTGGATGGCTTTTCTTGATTTATCAAGAAATTGGGTTGGCCAAATATCAGGGAACAGGCTAAATCAATGTTTAGTTGATTTCTGTTCCACCAGATGGCGCTCTGCCTTCTGTAAAGCACATGTGCTCCTGGTCAGGATATGCCATTTTTAATATTGATTTCTACACCTGATCTTTTTATCTTTTATTTTTTTATTTCGTTTTTTAATGTGCTAAGCGTATTTACGCAAGTTTGGCCTTAAATACCCATTTCTTGATTTTTCGGGAAGCCATTGGGATCAAAAAATATTCTTTGGTCGCAATGGTTCAGCCTACTCCACGCTGACGAGCGCCAAAAGCGCGAAACGCGTTCGTGGATGGCTTTTCTTGATTTATCAAGATATTGGGTTGGCCAAATATCAGGGAACAGGCTAAATCAATGTTTAGTTGATTTCTGTTCCACCAGATGGCGCTCTGCCTTCTGTAAAGCACATGTGCTCCTGGTCAGGATATGCCATTTTTAATATATATATATATATATATTATATAAAAAAAAGATTCGATGTATGTATTTTGGATCATGTTGAAGATATAGTAATGCAGTTATTTGCTGATTCTTTTTAGCACTATATGGTATTGGTGATGCAGTCGTGGCTAAAAATAATGAAAAATCGTTCTGATCAGTAATTTAATTGAGTCAAAGGGATATATAAAAGGACATAATTTGATAAAAGTACTGCCTGGATTAAGGCGTAAGAATAAATGAAACAAAATATTATTTACATAATTACAAACATGTTTGAGCCGACCAACGAGGAAGAACAACAATGTGATTTTATATGGGAAGCATGACCTCTGGCGGCCGATTTAACAGAATATTTATATCTATGATATATATTTTTAAATAAAACAATATATTAATATAACATTTTAAATAATATCTTAATATAACATTTCCCCCCTGTGAAAAGAATAATATGGGTAGAGAAAAATGTGAAAAAATATATAGTTAAACAAAAGTAAAATGATTGATTGAAAGAAAAGGTGAGGTGATAGTCACTTATCATATTGGTTTTTATATGGTAACCAATAGACAGGAAAGAACATAATGATAGAAATGTAAATGATTACAATTATTGGTAGAGAGTGATGCATGATTATCAAAAGTAAAATAAAAGAGTGATATTCCTTGATCATATTGGCTTGTTGTGAGCCAATAGATTGGAAAAGACATGAGAAGATGATACATAATAAGAATGAAGAAAGAAAATAAAATGCATGATTATTAAAAAGTGCTAAATAAAAAGGTGATATTCCATGATCATATTGGCAGGTTGTGAGCCAATAGATTGGAAAAGACATGAGAAAGTTGGCACATATATAACATTAAAAATGAGGAAGGAAAAATAAAATGCATGGAAATTACAGAAGTGAAATTAAAAGATGGTTTTCCCTAATCGTATTGGCTTGTTGTGAGCCAACAGATTGGGAACAACATGAGAAAATTACATTATGAAAAAGCAATAAATTGTAGGCAAAGGGTAATATGTAAAAAAGGCAAAATGTAAAAACAAGGAATGAACATGTTAAAAAAAATTATTGGTAAGAATAAAGAATGATCATTTGAAAAAAAGAAATAAGTTGAGACAAAGTTTATATGTACAAAATAAAAAATGTGAAAACAAGGAATGAACATGTAAAGATAAATGAAATTAATGGTAAGAATAAAGAATGGGCATTGAAAAATAGAATCAAGGTGAACAAAAACAAAATTTAAATTTAGATATGTTGGTCTCGCTAAATTTACATATTGGCTAGGTACGCTTTCAGATATTAATTACATATGAAATAAGTAATTGTGTAAAAATGCAAATTTTAAATATAAAACGTTGTGAAATAAGATTAAATAGTAAAATATCAAAATCACAACAGTTAAGGAATTTTAAATATAAGATAGAACTGTGAAGCTATAGAGATAGAGTATTGTGGTCATGATAAGCAAATGGGAATTTTGAACATATTGGAAAAGAAAAATTGAAAAATATGAAAAAAACATTGAAGTTTAGCTAAATTTTTAATAAAGAAATTTAATGTGAGAAATATGTTAATTTGTTGTTGTTGTTGTCCTCCCGGCCGACTGTTTTACATATGGTATGTTAAGAACTGTGTGTGATATGGTGCTAAAGGTTTAACTTAATTACAAAGGTTTAAAAGTATAATATGGAATGAAATATATTTAGGTACAGATTATGCAAAGCAAAATAAGGTGTAACAAGATTAAGAGGTATTGTGCACCCTAGAAGGAAAAAACAGCTATGGTAAAATTAATTTGAAAAAAGGGTATATAAGTATAATAGGCGATTTAAAACTATTGCAAATCATGGATGAGAATTAAAAAGTTAAAATGGAGAATACTCGAAAAATGGTGGATACAAAGTACCTTAAAATGGATGATGGGCTGGATTTGAAGATCTTGTGAGATGGCTGGAGTTGATCTCCGGAGATGGTCAGCGTTGGATGGGAAAAGGCTGCTTGTTGCGGGTGATGGTTTAAGTTATCCGGAGTTGTCCTGGAGTTAACTGGAGATGTTGGCTGGTTGCGCTGGAGCCGATGGCGATGAATTTCTGATGCTATGGTTGTTTGCTGAGGGCCATAGTTTTCTTGGAGATGGATATCTTTGATTGGAGATGGCTATGTTTGCTTGGATATTGCTATGTTTGCTTTAATATGGCTATATTTGATTGTAGTGGCCATGTTTGCTTGGAGATGGGCATGTTCACTTGAATTTGGCTATTTTTGATTGGGGATGGCTATTGTCGATGAATATTTTTGATTGTATAGAGTATGATTGATTGAGGTAGGTTATTCTTGGTTGCTTGTGACTATTTTTGATTGTAGTAATTTGCATATTTGAACTTGAAAAAATTTGCTTTTGGCATATTGAACACACAGGTAAATATCCTGTCGACTAATATTATATTTAAAAAAAAAAGATATAAGATTTCTGTTGTTTTGGATCATCTTGATGATTATGTTATGGTGGTTGCAGTCGTGGTTAAATTCTTGTGAAAGTATAATAACAAAAATGGTTTTGATCAGATATTGTTTTAATTGAGCTATAGGATAAACATAACTTGCTAAAATTACTGCCTGGCTTAAGGCGTAAGAATAAAAAAAATGAAAAGCGTATTTTCATAATGTACAAATGTTTTGGGTCGGCCCTCGGGGAAGAACAACAATGTGATTTTATATGGGAAGCATGACCTCTGGCGGCCGATTTAACAGAATATTTTTATCTATGATATATATTTTTAAATAAAACAATATCTTAATATAACATTTTAAATAATATCTTAATATAACATATATATATGTATATATTAGATAATAAAAGGCATATATTGGATTTAATAAAATATGTATATATGTTATATTGGGATTTTGTTCTATTTGAGAAATTGTATTTCATAAATAAAAATACTCTGTTGGATCGACCGCCAGGGGTCACGCCTTCCCTGTGAAAATCATTGTTGTTTTTTCCCGATGGCCGGCTGAAACCTTTGTACATTATGTAAAGAAGTATTTCATTTTTTTTTTATTCTTACGCCTCAAGCCAGGCAATACTTTTCCCAAATTATGTTTTTTATATATTCCTCTAGTTCAATTGGAGAAATTACTGCTCAAGACTATTTTAGTATATACTTTCAAGATTTCAACCATGACTGCATTACCATAGCATAATTCTCAAGATAATCTAAATAAACAGAAACCTCATTTTTATATTATAATAATTGCCATTGCCACGACTGCAAAACAGTATCGTAAAATACTCATGGATACTAAAATCAAGCAACAGCTAATTCTGTATATTTCAAAATATTCCAAAATCAGAATAAAATATGTTTTATTCATAACATATATATGTGGTGAGATTTGGTAGCCTCTTGTAGAATCCTGTAGACTATAATGTGATGAGGTATTCAGTCGTCTTAAACTATGGTGTGTTGACCGAGGGGAACAGTCAGGATAAGGAGTTTTCCAGTACCTCTCTGCACCTTGGAAGCCCTTTTACAGTTCTCACAAAGTACAGGCAGTCGTGGTCGAGGCAGACTGGAAAGCTTAGGAATGTCCACACAAAAAACGAAGACACATTTGCACTAAGAAAGTTCCGTGAACAGATAAAAGTTGAGCTAGGAGCGAAAGATGGAGATAGAAGATTTCTTACTGGTCTACATGATGGATGAGATGGACCTGGGGTACAACCGACGAGGGCTCAGGCAGATGGCGAACTAACTGTATTTTTAGGTTTAAACGGGGGCTTTATATACCTTTTCTGAGAAAGGGAGTTTTGCCTTACACCAGATGTGAAGAGTGTGGATCGTCTGGTGACATTCTAAACTGGCGCCGTCCTGACCGCTTCCAATCTATCTTTAGATGTTGTTTGTGACTTCCATCTATCTCGAATTTAGGCGTTTTTGACTTCTATTTTTTTATCTCAATTCTTAATCTATTACATAGTTTTATTTATTCATCCTCAGTTTGTACAAAGTACATTACATATGATGATGTGATGACATATGTCAATCATGCGTATAATTATTTACAGATGTATTCCTATTATACAACATGGAAATATTGTTATAAGTTATATACAATATGGGGTTTTTGTTTAAATTACCATAGATGGGCCCCGGGAGTGATTTGTTTGGATATATAAAAGTGAAATAAAAATGAGAATTTTGTTTTAAAAAAAATGATGATAAAAATAAAATGATGACATAAAAATTCACATTCTAAGAGAATATTGGCGGGCGTTGGAAAGGGTTAGTAGTTGAAGAATATACAATTGTTAGGAGTGCACATGTAAACCAAATACTTAGATCCAGGTGCAAAGCGAGGAAATAGACTTGAGTGTCTTCCTAGGCCATGTTTCACTTGCGATCCTATATAAGGGTTACAGTGCTTTGTCACAATTTCAGGGTATTGTATTGGGTTAAAAGTTGTCGAAGAAAAGAACTAATATGATTGAATGGAGTGGTAGAGCCATGCGATAAGTAGAATTGTAGCGACAGTAGGTGGTCTGACTTGACTCTAAATCAAAGGTTGATTGTGGTCCGCTAGAGCTGAAAAAAAATGCAAGTTGAAAAAAGTGAACGCTTAGTTCATGCGTTGGTGACTGCTCTGCGGATGATTGAAATTCACTCTTGAAGCGTGTTCAGACCAGAAGTTGGGATTTTTAAATCTGGGGAACTGTGTTCAAATAGTTTGTTGAAATACGAAATAAAAAAAAATTGTCAAGCAGTACTGCCGTTTTTCTTAAGATGGTTTGAAGCAATGGCTGAAAAATATAGTGATAATAAAGTATAGGGAATTGGTTAAAGAATATTTTTGTTGAAAACGATTGTTGTAGATGCCCGATAGTTGATGATAAACATTGTCATATATTAAAGCTATTCAAGAGTTATATGAAATATAGTGAATAAAAATATAGAAATACAATTGCGGGTTAAAAAATAGTGAAAGTGGACAAAATCAAACATGAAATATATAAAAGATATAATAATGAATAAAAATGATTATTGAAACAATTAAATGTTTTGCAATACTAAAATAATATCATAAAAAATAAAGGTAAATTTGATTTAATTTTTTAAAAATAATGTTGGATTAAAAATTTGATTATATAATTGAAAGGTAAAAAAAAATAATGGTTATTAATGATTGGATAAATGTTAGGTAGTGTAAAATTGAACAATTTATTTTCGTTTAACCAAAAATATGATATGTAGAGAATAATTTCTCTTTTGTGCGTCATAAAGTCTATATAAGACATTACCAAATTGTTTTAATTGGTGATATCAATTAACATGTAAAATGTTTAATGTATGTTGTGTTGTGATTAAGGCGTTGGTGAGATTTGTAAGAAAACATAAATGGTTAGTGTGAAAAATGTGTTTAAAAAATTGCAATCATTAAGATATTGGTCAAGCTGATAGCTTTGTGGGGGACGTTTGGACGGGGATATGAAACTGAAATAGATTCGGGGATCCTTTCACTGGGGGGTCACACGTGCGGGGTGTTTGTTATTTTTGTCGTTTACTTGAAACTGATTTTTTCTCTCTTCTTCTGTTGAGTTTGGCATATTACTGTTATAATTGAAAGATATGGTTTTATCGATGTTCGTGTCTTGGAGTTTCGACGTTGTGGCGGACTTAATAAAAATGTTATTCAGTGATGTCAGGTTTAGATGTGTGGTGAAAGTTCGACTTTCGACGTGGACACGCTTTGGGGTGAGATGAGTCACAGGCATGAAGGCGTCTTTGGCCTGAAAAGTGAAAGAGTCTTGTCGTGTGGCGCTGTGACACGAAGTGAGAAGTGATTTGGAAAGTTGTCACGTGAAGTCGTTGTTTTGGCACAAATTCTAACCTGTTTCACCATGAATAACAAATTTACTAAAGTCATGGGTGGTGGTTGTACGAATATGTATCGATAATTCTTAGTAATTTAGTGGATATGGCACGTTTAATGTGAAATATTTCGAGTTTTTAGTGGGGCGACGTTATGGAGCTTGTGAGGCTCGAAATGAGAGTTGTGTGTTAAGTCGCGCATTAATAATTGTTGCCAATTGGAGATAGTGATGTGAGGGTGTTGTAGAGCTGAAAAAAAATGTGTTTCAACTATGTTAATTTATAATTAAAATTTGAATATATTTTTTAAACCAATGATTATGGTTGCTAAAATGATTCTTGTAAAAGGGCAATGTCGTGATAGTGACAAGAATATTTTAAATTGTTGTGCTTACATAAAATGGTAATTATGACAATGATTTTTGTAAAATTTTAAGAATTGTTTAAGATATTGGTATTTTGGTATGAAAATAAGACATTATGACAAACAAAAAAAGGTTTAGAATTATGATGAATTGGGAATTTTATAAAAACAAAAATAAGTTTTGAATTATGATATGATGAGATTTTTTTTAATATAAGAATAATGATTTTTTTTAAAGTAATATTGAGAGTAATAACATGAAATTTATAATCTGATTAAAAATTAAAGTAAATTTGATAAATGAGAGTGTGAAAGTTTCAAAAATTGAATAAAAATGATATAAAAAGGTAAGAATTGATTTTAAAATGCTTAAAGTGAAAATATAAATACAAAATTTATGGTGAATCAAGTTGTGAACTTGAGGATAAAGTTATATAAGATTTTTAAAACTTACAGTTTTAAAGATAGTTCAGTCAGGAGACTTGGTCTTTGGTGGTCGTCCTGCTGTTGTGGAAGTCGCTCCATGTTGGACTTCTAGGAGCTTGTAGCTTCTCTGAAGTTGATTTGCAGCTTGTCGCTTTGATCATTGTCTCGACGATGTCAGGTCGAAGGTGGAGAACCTTTCACCGGATTTGCGTCATTCTGCTCCTCGATTTCCATGACCTGCGGGAATTTCGACTGTGTCGTTGGTGGGTCAGACAGCTTGCTCCCGACGTTGGCGATGTGTTAGCGGGTCTGCGGAGGTCCCTTGGGGCGGCGTTTGTTCCTTAAATATCTCTTTTTGGGGAAGAGATTGCTTGGTCGTTTCGTTGGAATGGCTGGTTTGTTCCTCCATCTTCGCTCTTTCTCGCTTCTATCTGAACAGTCTTCTTACCTTCTTCGTTGTGTCATTCTTCGTTCAGGTTATCCTGTCGACTAGAATTGGTGAAGTCCTGGTAGCCTCTTGTAGAATCCTGTCGACTATAATGTGATGAGGTATCCAGTCGACTTAAACTATGGTCTGTTGACCGAGAGGAACAGTCAGGATAAGGATTTTTCCAGTACCTCTATGCACCTTGGAAGACCTTTTACAGTTCTCACAAAGTACAGGCAGTCGTGGTCGAGGCAGAGTGGAAAGCTTAGGAAAGTCCACACAAAAAACGAAGACACAGTTTCACTAAGAAAGTTCCGTGAACAGATAAAGGTTGAGCTAGGAGCGAAAGATGGAGGTAGAAGATTTTTTACTGGTCTACATGATGGATGAGATGGACCTGGGGTACAACCGACGAGGGCTCACGCAGATGGCGAACTAACTGTATTTTTAGGTTAAAACGGGGGCTTTATATACCTTTTTTGAAAAAGGGAGTTTTGCCTTTCACCAGATGTGAAGAATGTGGATCGTTTGGTGACATTCTATACTGGCGCCGTCCTGACAGCTTCCAATCTATCTTTAGATGTTGTTTGTGACTTCCATCTAGCTCGAATTTGGGCGTTTTTGACTTCTATCTCTTTAGCTCAACTCTTAATCTATTACAGAGTTTTATTTATTTATCCTCAGTTTGTACAAAGTACATTACATATGATGATGTAATGACATCATGCGTATAATTATTTACAGATGTATTCCTATTATACAACATGAAAATCTTGTTATAAGTTATATACAATATGGGGTTGTTGGTTTAAATTACCATATATATATATATATATACTAGCGGATGTGTACCCGGCTTCGCCCGGGTTTTATCTGAGTGAAAGTTTGCCTAACGAATATTATTGAAAATAATTTTCCGGAACATAGACTATTATGATAATAATATTCATTACATTATATTTTTTATTATATATTTATATTATACGAATGGCCCGGGCAACGCCCGGGTTTTACCCGAGTGCGTATATATTTTAAAAACGTTTTAATTCAAATACTATTCGTTACAATTATAAATTGGCGCCATGGATGTCACTCTTGTGAAACGTCCCGTTCCAAACTGTGTTTTTTTTTAATGTTTTAATTAAAATACTATTCGTTACAATTATAAATTTGAACGATAGGCTCATTATTTCTTTATACCGTTATTATACCGTTATATTATATATATTATATTTATTATATATATATTACACGTTATTTGTTTTCTTGGCCGACTGTTTTACATATGGTGTTATCTTAAAATTGCTTGTTTTGAATATTTTTTAGATTGAGATTATTAGCTAGTATGTAAAAAAATTAACTCTGTTGAAATTTAATTTTGTATTTATATATAAATAAAATTAACTCTGTTGATTTTTTTTTGTATTTAATCGATAACAGCGAAGTTACGCATGTTAATGCTAGGGAAAAATATTTTGATGTTAAGCAAAACCTGCTCCATCTCGTTTTACATAAATGTTGAAAATTTGGTCGAAATTGATGCATTGTAACGAAAGTTTTTAGTGAACAACACTTATGAAATTTGCATTTTATTAATATAGATATATAGTAATTTATTCCAATATATCTATGTCTCCATGTGTTATACCGGGAAGACGGTAACGAGGAGGATGCCTCTGTTGGAGGACAATGAAGGCAAGTTCATCTACTTTATAGAGTTATTAATCTATATTATTTAAAGTTCTTATATTAAATATGCCGTACTAAGCTGTATCCACAAAGAATCCACATTGTTCTCTTAGAAACCTTGAACGCAAACATCGACGACTTAGAAGTGTCGTAACATTTGATGTCAGAAGCGGAGATACAGCTTAGTTCGCGAGATGTCAGAGCTAACCGCTTCCGAAATTGAAGAAAGTAAGAAAATGTTGGAAACTATATCTATTCAGATTAATAAAAAAATAGGCTCTATACGGAGTGATATTAGACTGATGAAAGAAAACTTGGCTTCAATGGAGTTCCGATTGAGAAGGCTCGAGAATAATCAAGATGGTGTTCCTGTCGCCACACCTCTGTCTGTTAGAATATCGGCCAATTCTCCTCGGCTAGATACTACTGAATGTTTTGCAAAGACCAAGCCTCCAACCTACGACGGACAGACCGTGGAGATGTTATAAGACTCAGTTCTAAGTGGTGGCCTTGGGAAATCGCTGGAGCTCTAGTGAGAAGGCAATAAACCTGGCCGCATCAGCTCCGAGGTTCAGCCACGGAGGTTTTCCAGTCCCTGCCACTAGAACAATTATTGGACTATGAATGTCTGGTCCATGCCCTGACTTTGCGCTTCGGAGATGACAATTTGCAGCCCTACCATGCCGTGAAGCTAAAGAATCGCCGCCAGAAGCTTTAGATCGATTTCCTCCCGGCAAAATTCCCATCTATATTTTAGCCATAGATATGGCCCAGCCACTTTGCCAGCTAAACACCTCTTTGGCAGATTGTCAAGATTCCATTAGATCCCGTGTGGATCTCATGGAATAAAGTCCGCCCTAGACTGACGAGAGCCATTAGCCCGAAACCATGGTTTCTAGGTGGACGCTTTTCAGTTTGCCAAAGCTGGTGTTGTGGCTTTGTCACCGACCCGAGGCCGCTAGTTGCGGCGACGGTCAATAGATGGCGTCTGATTTTAGACGTCTATTTTGACAGGAGAGGCGGCCTTTGCCTCTGCCTTCTGTAAAGCACATGTACTCCTGGTCAGGATATGCCATATTTAATATATATATATATATATATATATATATATATATATATATATATATATATATATATGTGAAAAATAATTTAAATGTGATATTGTACTGGAATAAGGTTCATAAATTGAAAAAAAGAAAAAAGAAAAAGGCATCTCATAATACCGACAAGAACCCGTTTCATGATTTTTCAGGATGCCTAAATGACCAGTTCTTTGGTCGTTAAGGTACAGCTTGCAAAACGTTGACGAGGGCCAACAGTCCGAAACAGGTACGTGGTTACCTTTTCTTGAATAATCAAGAATGTCTATTTGGCAAACCCTTGAAAAATTAAAAATCAACGAATAGTTGGTATTTATTGCTATAGATTGCGCAAGCCATCAGGAAATTTCAGTTACCCGATAAGGATATTTTCATAATTCAACGCTTATATAATATTAATCCGATAGATGATCTTAATTCATTTACAAAGTCCAGTTGCAGGATCTGGAGATGCTCTTTTTTCATTCTATTCCTAAATTTAACCCATTCTGTGTATGTGGAATTATCTAGGAGGGGCGGCCTTTTGCTCAACACCTTCATGGGCATCATCGGGGCCTCCTTGATGGGATGTAGCAAGATGGCGCGGAGTGTGGAGTTGCTCATCTTCGGCCGCCTCATTATTGGCTTCAATTGTGGTACGTGGCACTATCAATTTGACAGCAAAATTAGCATTCTCACTATCACTCTAAGCTTATTTCAATAAATTATTTTCTAATTTGATAGTCTAATGATGTTAACCGCCTGATAGTGGAAACAGTGGAATTAGACCAATGTGACCCGGGGCCAGTTCTGGTATTTAAATAATTTTTGCTTCAAAGGCTTCCGATTTTTTTCAAAGGTCAATCCCACTCAAAAGTTCGTGTTTTTCTTGAAATGTTGTTTTTTCTTATTACTTAGCGAATAATATTATTACGGCGAATACATAATAATACATAATACAATTACTTAAACATAATACAAATACATTATACATAACGCATATAATATAATGTGAAATAATATTGGTATTTCAAATTTTTGCAAGTATTTACGAACTTTTGGGACAACCTTGTACATGTGTAGATATGTAGCAAACTTACAGTACAAGCAGTCATAACGAAAATTATCATGGCTTGGTTCTACATATATAGACATCCCGGAAAAATTCAAAGATATATTTTCAAGAAGTAAAACATTTTAAGAATTTAGATGTATTTATACTGCTTATTTACATATATTTTCTTTAAAAAACCTTAACTAAGAATATTCCTCTACGATGCCGGATATATAAGCAGAATAGCCCAATTGTTATAATATTTATTAAATATTATTATATTATATTATACCTTTTTATATAAATATAAGATTGAAGATTTACTATAGTTTATTCAACTATAAATACAAAGCGCGATGTCCCGCCAAGGACACTGGCGCCCAAAGGAAAAGCAATACAAGAGAGAGAGAGAGAGAGAGAAAATAAAATATAAAAAAATTAAAAACATCTATTTATATATCCAAAAACATATGAACAAAGGCATTTGCCATATTCTTGAAATTGGTTTCAAACAAGCATACTATATACATAGGCAATTTAATTTAAACACACATCAAAATAAAGAAAAACCCATTATATACAGCACATACAGTTACAATTATACCTAACACTTGAGATTATTTAAAAACTTTGATATAAATTTACAAAATCTATTGAATTCAATGTATGAAACCCTGCTGGATATCAGTTCTCTTGGATCGGTACAGAGAATACCGTTACTGAGTCTGTAGTCTTGAAATGCTGGGCACTTAAGTAAAAAATGAGTAGAATCTTGAATGCGGCATCCACAAAAACAGCCCGGATCCTTCGATGCGCGAATTCTTTCCAGAAAACTCCCGAAATTACCATGGTTGGTTACAAATTGTCTGTTGTGGAAATTAGGGCGAAAATAATTTGGAATACCCCGGTTGAAAAAACTTGTAAATGTCTCGTTTGTATTATTCAGTAATAGCGACATACTTTCGTCTATATAGGATTTAATTATAAAGGGAATATCGATGTTGTATTTTTGCTTATCCTCGAACGATAAATTATACAAGTCATATTTCATATTTTTTGATTCAATATAATCTGCAATCAATGGAGTTTTGGCCAAACAGCGAACACAATTGTACGAAGTTGTCTCGTAAGCTTGTATACTCCATAGTAATATCTGATATTGCATTGTGTTTAATTTTTGTATCGATTTTTTATTTAAATATTTGAACCATATTTCCAAGATTTACGGCAAAGAGAGAATAAAAAAAAATTATTCTTTGATTTCTGCTCACTATTTCCTCTATATGAAAAGCAAAATTCAATATGTTTTTTCTTCTATGATTTGCAATTGTTATTCCTAAATTTTTTATTTTTTTGTACTGGTGAAATTAATCCACTTTTAAATTTAACTGGGATCTTTTCTTTATTATACAAATATAAAATGTTTGTTTTTTCCGAACTGATTTCTAACTTATTCTTAATACACCATAATTCGATAGTATTCAATGCTTCCTCTCTAACTATTTTTAGTGATGTTAGATCTTTATTACAGCATATTACCGATATATCATCCACCTAACAAATCAACTCACAATTGGGCACATGAAAATTCATCAGCAAATCTTTCAATAAATATGTCCATAGAAGTGGAGAAAGTGGACCGCCCTGAGGACACCCCTTAGTAATTGGCTTTAAAGTTGTTAAATTGTCGTAACTGAAAGAAATGATCCTAGAGTTTAAATATGATTGTAGAATTTTGATCAATTTTTCCGGTAAATTATCTGAGTCTATTCTTGTGATGATCGCTGGCCACCAGGCATTATCAAAAGTCCCCGAGATATCTATTGTAACTAATGCAGACAGTTCTTTTTGTTTATGTTCCATTAATACCTCGATTATAGTATTCAAAGCAGTGATAGTTGACTTAGACTTGATAAATCCGTGCTGCCTCGAGCTTAACAGATTGTTTTGAATATAAAATTCATATATTTTATTTTTTAGAATTTTTTCAAGAATCTTTGAAAATTATGATAATAAAGATATCGGACGGTAGCTTTTAGCTGATTCATAATTGGTTTTGTTGGGTGTGGCTATTATTTTGAGTGCTGCTGTTTTCCATTTTTTTGGGAAGTATCATATTTGAAAACATTTATTAAATAGTGAGTGTAATATCGGAAGTATTAATTGAAAAGCATTTTTTATCATATTATTACTAATATAGTCTGGACCAGGATATTTATTTACATTAATTTTGTCGATTAGCTCTTCTATTTCTTTCTTATGAATATTGCATGAGTTGGAGTTTGTAAATTTCGGTGTATAGTTCCTTATTGATGTATGGTGAGCAGTATCCGATATAGTTGTATCATCAGGAATTGATTCATTAACCAGATCTTTCAATAGAGTTTCCTTAGAATCTACTGGTTCATGTTCAATTATTGGTAATCCCTTTTGTTGATTAGAGGAACTCAATTTTTTAAAGGTTTTATAGGCGTTTCCACAAACGGATTATTAGATCCATTTTCTTCTATAAAATTCCGCCAACTATTCCTCTTACCTCTTCTTATTCTATTTTTTTTATTTATTTCTGACAGACTTATATTCATTAACTCTAATTGCTTTATGATGAAAGTATAGATTTCTCACATAATGTAAATACTTTTTCTTTTATTTAAATTCTTTGTTCCACCACTTGATCCCAAGATCGAAAGTGAAGTTGGAAGATTTCACCTCCAGAGATTGATATGCAGCTTCCTGAATTATATCCGTTAGCCTGTCAACTACCATGTCAATATCAGTGTCTTTTTCGACCTTTTTTATATCGTTTTCCAATTTTATTACTTCTTGTTTAGAAATTGTATTTGAAAACAGTGACATATTATATAGTATATTATAATTTTTTTTTAATATAAATATAAGATTGAAGATGATTTCTCCTGATCGAATTAATCCGAATCGAAAGGGACCTGAAATACCCAGTTTTTATGACATTGACCCCTTTTAGAGGTTATAATGTATCTTATTAAGATTTTTGCATATAATTATGGCGCGAATAAAGTATCATAAAAGATAATTCAATTATCTGTATTTCATTGATCCAGATAACATCCTACAAATGTCCATTAAAATATAACAATAATAAATAAAATTATTAACAACTAGCTGAATGACCGGATTCGCTTGAATTCTGATGAATAAATGTTTTTTCACAACGAATATCGTTTTAACAAAGATTAATTTTTATTATTAATGATAGTATATATATATATATGTCATAATATATGCTCTTCCAGGATTAATAAAACAATCCAACAGCCAACGAGAGAGAGATGGGCAGCTAAAGCTAAGAAAACTAACTTACGACCATTTTTTGGTCACATTCCTGAGGGGGGCGTCACCACCTGGCGCTTATCTTTTGTTAGCCCCGCTTGTGTACACAGGGAAAAAAACAGTCGTTCAGCAGATAACGTCTCACTCGCCACCACTTTCTCTCTCGGCTGGCTGCCTGGATTTTGCCTCTAATAACTCGTCGTGTGATTTTTTCTCTCCTCACCACATTTACCACTATATTGTCACATATATATACTAGAGGATGTACCCGGCTTCGCCCAAGTGTTTCTCGAGGGAATGTTTGTAGTCTAGTAATAAGAAAATATACTACACCTAAAAACTATCAGAGAAAAGAGAAACCACGGAAGGTGAACAGAAAAATGCTTACAATGGATGTTATGTTTACGATATCAAGTTAAATAAAAACAAAGATAAAATTTGCATATGTTGGTCACTATAAATTTGTATATTTGTTAGGCGAAATTAGAAACATGATAAAACAATTGGGTATTTAAAAGCAAATGTCGAAATAAAAGTTTAAGTATAATAAACAATGTTAAAGATTAGTTTTAAATATTAATCAAGATTGTGTGTGAATATGTGAGAAAGATGTAATGTCGTTGTTGTTTTCTTGGCCGACTGTTTTACATATGGTGTTATCTTCAAATTGCTTGTTTTGAATATTTTTAGATTGAGATTATTAGCTAGTATGTTAAAAAATTAACTCTGTTGAAATTTAATTTTGTATTTATATATAAATAAAATTAACTCTGTTGATTTTTTTTTGCATCTATTCGATAACAGCGAAGTTACGCATGTTAATGTTAGGAAATATATTTTGATGTTAAGCAAAACCTGCTCTATCTCGTTTTACATAAATGTTGAAAATTTGGTTGGAATTGATGCATTGTAACGAAAGTTTTTAGTGATGTCCACTTATGAAATTTCCATTTTATTAATATAGATATATAATAGTCTTTATATTATAAATTCGTTAAAAATTAACATAATAGTCATCAATTTCGATCTATAAATATACTAATTAGTTCGTTATTTTGATAATCTACATGAATATGATAATTTACATTGCCGTGAAGAGCCACACAAACAAATCCATATTTGTACTTCATTTATTATTTTTTCCTTTTTCACTTAAAAAAAGATTTAAACAAAATATGGTTTTAGCAATTTAGTAGGTACAAATATATATCTTTTATCGAAATCCAATAATTTAAATTAAATTATTTTTAAAACTCTGATAAAAGTATTTCAAAAGTGAAAATGGTTAATGATTGGATAAATCAAATTAGTAAATATTTTTCTTTTGTTTGTCATAGAAAATGATTGATGCATTCGTATCTTTATAACCAGATCGATTTTCTGAAAAACTAAATTGATTTTTTTACGGAAAAATGTATATTTTTTACCCTGTTTAGATAAATTTGATTCATCAACATGATAAATTTTCTCCCTACAAATAAAAAGGTAATTATAGATTTTTCTAACTTTTAGAAAATTAATAATATAATAATTAAGATGATTTTATTAACTATTATTTATATTTTATTTATAGAAAATATTTAGATCAATTAACTGCGCACATAAATTAGCATTTTTTTACAATCTGATGTAATAAAGTATAAAATGATTTTTATATTTATATCTTTTTAAAATATTAACAGAAGGAGAGAAAAATGAAAAACTGGATATTTGATCATTTATTAATTTTTGTCGATTTTTTTTTATTCATAAATTATTGCTCGTTGTAGTGAATTTTCTAATGGTTATTATATATATCAGATAATATTTTTCAATAATCACACAAGCAAATATTCTATTATATATACTTTTTCACTTGGATAATTGCACAGTGAGTCTTTTTTTTTTTCATCTGTGACAAAATAACGAATAGTTTGATAGAACTGTAGAAAAATAATTCTTTTCATAATTGTTTGTTATTAGCATTATCTATTTGTTTGCATCAGCATAATTTAATCTAATCTTTGATAGAGGGCACTACTGTTCGTGAGCTAAGTAGAATAATTTGAACATATAGTTTTAATAATTGATTTATATATATTTTTAAATAGTCTATCGTCTTCCCCGTATTTTTTTTACCTATGTATGGAAATTTTGGTTTGAATTAGTGAACTACTGCGAATTTATATACCGGACAAACAAACAAACAAACATACAAACATTGATTTTTATATACACTGCGTGGCATTGAAAATGGAACACCAAGAAATAGTGGCCTGAAATTATGCAAATTTCAGGGTAGACGCGCCTAACCGAGTTATGCAAATGATGTAAAATGCGCAGCTCTCGTGCGCACATGGAGTAAGATATAAGGGAAGGAACTTGCAGAAAGGACAGTATTCGTGTCGTTATTTCTTCAAGGAAAATCATTGTAGAAATTTTTTTCTTGTGTCAAAAGACACGTGTAATAACAGAGAATGCCAGGTCATCGTAATCGGAGGCAGTTCAAGCAGACAGACGCTTTTACGAGGGGCATGGTGATCGGACTGAAAAGGGCAGGTTGGTCCATACGTCAAATCGCAGCTGATACACACCTTGGTGCGTCCACGGTGCACCGACTATGGAGAAGATGGTTGGAACAAGGAAATGTGGCAATTTATATGAATGTCGGTGCAACCAGAGTGACGTCAGCACGTGTGGATCGGCGTATCCTTCGACAAGCAGTGGCGGCCCCACAAGCCACTTGTACCGCCATCCTGCAACATGTGCAAGACACCCTGGATCATTCCATCTCGACCAGAACCATTTCCCGTCGATTGGTTGCTAATGGCTTGCACTCATGCCGTCCGCTAAGAAGACTGCCATTGACCTCACCGAATAGGCGCCAACGTTTGGAATGGTGCTGGGCTAGATCGACGTGGATGACGGAATGGCACAGGGTCGTGTTCTTAGATGAGTCGCGTTTCTGCTTGTCCAGTGATAGTCGCCGTGTACGCGTGTGGCGTCGACGTGGAGAAAGGTCCAATCCGGCAGCAATTGTGGAACGCCCCACCGTGCGACGACGTGGAATCATGGTTTGGGGCGCAATCACGTATGATTCCAGGTCACCTTTACTTCGTATTCAGGGCACTATGACGGCCCAACGATACGTTAATGATGTGCTGCGACCGGTGACACTCCCCTACCTTCAGGGGGTACCCAATGCCCTTTATCAGCAGGATAACGCCCGACCGCACACTGCTCGCATTAGCCAACAAGCTCTGCAAGATGTACAGATGCCTCCCTGGCCACCGTACTCTCCTGATCTCTCACCAATCGAGCACTTCTGGGACATCATTGGACGCCGTTTGCATGCCTTGCCACAGCCGCGTTCAGAAGACGAACTGTGGCAAATGGTTGAGAGGGAATGGAGAGCCATCCCTCAGGACGCCATCCGTACTCTGATTGACTCTCTACCTAGACGTGTTGCTGCGTGCATCGCCGTCCGCGGTGGTCCTACTTGCTACTAAGCCGACGCCGTTCTCGCTCTGTATTATGACTATCATTTTGAAATAAAGATCACTTATTGTTCGTTCCTGTCTCTCTCTGTCTGCCGAGTTTCATCACCTTCTGGCCACTATTTCTTGGTGTTCCATTTTCAATGTCACGCAGTGTATATAGATGTAGAATTTTGAAAAAAAAAACTGTCTCTTCTTTCAAAAATTCGACGAAGGGTTGTAAATGAAAAGTTTATTGTGGGGATGTTTTTATTTTCATCATTAATACAAAATATAAAATTGGCAATACAATTTCGGTCAAGATAATCAAAAATCAATCGCTTCCTCTTCAGATGTTCAACTTCTCTTTTTAAGAAATATTCAAAGCAAATATGCTAAACTTAGATCTTTTTATTCTGAAAAATAAGTTTGGCGCGACATCTAAATAACTATATATTTTTCAAGAAAGATTTTTCAATGAAAAGATTCCACAACAATAGAGTGACACACGTTTCTTTTATTAAAATCTGGTCTAGAAAGAAAGAAAGAGCTTTCAATAAAAGGAATGCCTCGTTGTGTAATCTTTTTATCCAATATATTCCCCATTTTCTGCCCTTTCACACCATTTTCTTTCTATGATATAAACACGACAATTCTGATATTCATTTTCATAATATTATCTTTATTTTGAAAGTGATTTTATGTTTATATTATGGAGATGTTCTTTTAATTCTTCCATGCGCTAGCTAAGCATTCTAGAAGTTTACATCCTATGCTAATCTATCAAGTTTAAACTACCGGCCGATCTTCAGGAGATGGAAACTGTTTGCAGACGATTATAACTTGAAAAATACGCTTCTCAGAATGATAAAGAAAATCTGCTTATTTTCTGTTAATTATTGTGATATCGAACATAAATAAAAGATAAAAATTATTAAACACTTAAAAAAAAAACACACTTTCTACTGTCCATTCTGCAATTTAAAATATATTGGGCGGTTTTGGCTAAACACACACAAAAATTCGTACTTAATAAATTTTATTTCTTATATATAATATAATTAAATTATGCTTTATATCGGCCTTCTCTGATTATTTTGCGGAATATGATTCCTCGATGCAAGTATTTATATGGAATTTTATAGTCCTAGAAAACTATATCCATATTTATTTTAAATTCCTTTACAAAGATTGACGCATCTATAGGCAAAATCGTTCAATGCAGTATTAGATCTCTAAAAATGCATGGTGAATTGAATTAGCCTAACTGCTTGGAATTTTTGATTGCAATAAGGTAAGTGTAAATTTTGTTTTATTCGAAAAATAAATATTCGTGCTAAATAGTTTTATTTCTTCTACGTAAATGAAGCGCTGATGCCTTGATATTAATACGTAAAAGTATCCTAAGCTGAACACAATCTTGGAAGGCAGGCTTATCGGGAAAATCTAGAATATCTACATAAAAATAATATTTCACATACAAAGTTAACTTAGTTGGGGGTATGTAATTTAAGAATTAAATTTATAAATGTAATATAATTATAAATTACTTATTAAAGACCGTTTTTTCACATTGTAATTTCCCCTAGATTGGTTCTTGATAATTATAGTGAGTAGAAGATTGTAACTGCTTTTTAAAACATGTCTCTACAGGTAAAGCCAGGCTATGCAAATCATGGTAAGTAGAGGGTTAAGGCTGAATTGTTAGTACATCATATGTCTCACATATAGTACCAGATCATGGTAAGCAGTGGATCGTATCTATATATTTTGCACGGAAGTACGCCACATGTTTACACGGACATATTCAGATTTCAAGTTAGCCTAATTCTCAACTGAAAGACAGAAAATATAAGAATTATCCTGAACTAATGTTTTAATTACTTCTCATTCAAAGGGGTATAAACTAACCTCAAATTTTCGGATTCCTTGAATTTATATAGAGGATATGTGAATTGTACTTTAACATGTGTTATGTCCAGGGATGAACACAACCCTGGTCCCTATGTACCTCTCGGAGATATCGCCGCTCCGACTACGTGGAGGACTTGGTTAGTTTTATTTTTTATTTATTCTTGACCCACCACTGAATATATGCCTTCTTCCATTCTAATAAACAAACAAATATAATTGGCCATATTAATTTTCAAGTTTCTGGAATGGTTATATTGGCATTTTATTCAATTTTTCTCTTTCCCCCCCTTTGTTTTTTCCACATATAAATATAAAACAAAATTGGCATTTCTTTACCGCTCACATGGGCATTTTTAGATGGCAGAGCGCCATCTAGTGGAACAAAATTAAACTAAACGTTGTTTTTACTTTTTCCAAAGATATTTGGTCAATCCCATTTCTTGATAAATCAAGAAATGTCGACCACGTACGCGTTTCGGGCTGTTGGCCTTCGTCAGTATGGTACAGAATGTACCTCTACGACCTAAAACCAGAGGCTTCCTTAGAAATCAGAAAATGGATATTTAAGGCCAAATTTGCGAAAAACGCTTTTCGTGTGAAAAATAAGAAAAATATATCAGATATCCCTATCTATATAAAAGTCAGTGTATATATGTATGTATTATGTGGGTATCAATGTCGGCTATACACGTCCAAAATTCTTAACTAATCTGACTGAAATTTTAACAGTATATAGAGTAGAATCTGGAAAAACTTATAGTGAAAATTTCAGGTCTCTATCCCGAATATTCTTCGAGTTATTTGCAAATTGCATTGCAAATTTGCCTTTTCGCTCGCAAGCAGCGCCTCTAGCGGTGAAGATGGGAGTTAGGTAATATCAGCTGACCTAATGTACATGTAAAACGTGTTTTGACAGGACATAAAGAAAAATCTGGAAATTATATTTATCGGATTTTTAGCCAATAAAAAATAAAATTGACAGGTTCTGGGCAAAAATAATTGTTTTTTTTTAGTCAGAAAATGATGATGACAATATTGCTGTATTATGTTTGATTATCAGATACAAAATTATATCGGGAAAAATTCCAAAAAGCAGAGACCACGGGTGAAGCCAGTTCATTTTTTGTACGCAGGAACAAAATTCTAACAGAAAAACATTCATTCGAGCAGAAAACAAAAGCCAGATCATCTTTCTATAAAAATATCGCTTCTCAGACACAAAGTTTGGAGCGGCACGTTTCACAAGAGTGACATCCACGGCGCCAATTTATAATTGTAACGAATAGTATTTGAAAATCAAAATGATATAATTTTCAAATATCGTTGTGAAAATTTACATTTTTATTTTTATATTTTGAAAACACACAATGTTTGGAGCGGGACCTTTCACAAAAGTGACATCCACGGCGCCAATTTATAATTGTAACGAATAGTATTTGAATAAGAACATTCAATCGGGTAAAACCTGGGCGTTGCCCGGGTCATTTGGCTATTTGTTAGTAAAAAAGGCATTTCCTGACCGCCCACATGATAATTTTAGATGACAGAGCGTCTCTGCGACCAAATATTTGTTAGTAGCGGTACAGTCTGGACCACGCTGACGAAGCCCAACAGCGCGAAACGCGTACGTGGTTGACTTTTCTTGGATTATCAAGATATTGGGTAGGCCAAATATCTTTGGAATAAGCCAAATCAATGTTTAGTGGATTTTTGTTTTACTAGACGCCACTCTGCCATCTGAAATGTCAATTTTGTTTTTATTATCAACATTTGACAATTTTTCTATTTGTTCATATATATATGTGGCGACCACACTCTGCTTCAGCGAGCGCGAACTGTGACAAAGCTTTACTACACATACGGGCGGTAGTGTGGCGACCTGACTACGCATGCGCGCGAGGCGTCATCCGGGACTTTTTGCTGCCCACGCGCGTCGTAAACAACAAAACAAGGCTTGCTTGCAACGGGCGTTACTTCTTTTCTCTTTTTATATTTCTGGATTTAAATAAATTAATTTTAATAATAATTTTATCAGCGGCCTTTCCACAAGCCACACCACCACTCACACAACCATCCCACAAAAATTGGTGAGCCGGATGACTCGAATGAAGAATTAACGGCCAACGTCAAGGGCAAATCATGGAAGCTCAAACATTCACGATGGAACTCACTCCATCTCAAATATCAAGATTGATTTTTCGAGCTCCACCCTTCTTGCCAAACTGCATTCCATTGTGGCTCAGCCAACTGGAAGCTTCCTTTATTTTCGCAAACGTCGCCAGTGACGAATTCAAGTATAACGCAACGATAGTTAATTTAGATGGACTAACTCTCATCTGTGTCTATGATATTGTAGAGAAACCACCAGTTTCAGGAAAATATGCGGCGCTCAAAGAACGGCTTCTCCAGCGATTTGGCCGGTCACACCAGGTACGAACAGCCCGAGTATCAGAAACTCAGCCCATTGCTGATCAGAGACCCTCGATTATCCTGGTTGAATTGTCCAAAACACCTACATATTAGCACTGTGGTCCCTGTACTCCCACCTCCAATAGCCTCCAAGACCTGGAGCAGACGGCTTTTCCCCGTGACATGAATGTCACAACAACTGCCCCGGTTACTACAGTCCAGAACGTTGAAGACACCAACTCAAGCTCCAACTTGCCTTCTCCCACCAGCTCTCTGATTAACTCTTCATCTCTGGACTTCTCATCGTTATGCTCCAACCTTCCTTCAAACACCATCTCCCGCCCCCCTGCAACTGTTTTCTCCACCTTAGTGTACAGTGACAATTCCTTGCCCCAGCAGCCACCGTCTCACGATGAGCCCTCGCCTCCATCCTGCGAGCAGAAACATCCACTTTTCCTAAAAGAAACATATAACGAGGCTGAAAGGACTCCTCTCTACTTGCAGCCCGCCCAAACTTCGGTACCACAACCTCTCCAACCTCAAAACTCTCTCCAACAGTCATCACCTCACATTGGAGCAAGAGTCACTACTTCCCCAATACCAATGACTCCTCCAGAACTCACGGAGACTATCCCTATCTCTGAGCAACCCATAGCGTCCCAGCAAGCTAACAATATGGTCGCCACAATTACATCCGGACAACATTTAAAAATGACAGGTGCCTCCCTCAAGCCCCCAAGATCATATCCCAACCCAACAAGGCACCCTACCATGAGATTCCTCTACGACTACATTGGATCTGAAAGGTTCCTACTGGAGGGCGAGTAGTGTGACGACCACACTTTGCTTCAGCGAGCGCGAACTGTGACAAAGCTTCATTACACATACGGGCGATAGTGTGGCGACCTGACTACGCATGCGCGCGAGGCGTCATCCGGGACCTTTTGCTGGCCACGCGCGTCGTAAACATCAAAACAAGGCTTGGTCCCAACGGCCGTTACTTCGGTCGTTATTTCTTTTCTCTTTATAAATTTCTGGCTTTAAATAAATTAATTTTAATTATAATATTATCAGGGGCTTTTCAACAAGCCATACCATCACTCACACAACCATCCCACACACATATATATATGTGAGAATCGGTGTGAATCCTGTCGACTCTCTGTAACAATCCTGTTGAATCCTGGTGAATTGTGTGGTTGGGTGAATTTGATTGGATTGGTGATTGATGGCGCAGTCTTGGTCGAATGGTCGTTTTCCACAGGGGAAGAACGAGCACACCTGGATGGGATAGAAAATAGACCTTGCGAAAGGGAGAGTGATGAGACTGAAGGAGGTACTTTGTCTTTCACATGATGGAGCGGACACTACCTTGGTTGGAGCCTATGTTGAGCGCACCTTGCTTCTAGCACGGTCACCTACCTTCCTTCTAACCTTTTGTCCGAGATCATCGTCATTAACTCTCTCGGCTTCTCATTGGTGGATATCCTTCCACGTGCTCTCTGATGATTCGCTATCAGTTGGTCATGCTTAAAGGTGATTGGTTGTTGATTTGTCATGCTTAACTGTGATTAGCTTAGTACCTCCATTGTCGCCATGATTGCAATCTTCCAGGAAGAAGAAGGTCTTTGAACTTAAGTTTTATGGGTCCTGGGCTGTGACCTTTACTTCCTGGATGATGCAATCTTGTTAATTGTTATTTCCCTTTTCGCGAAGCCTAACATTTATTAAATCTTTTGACGATACATTACATAGATTGTGGTGAGGTTACATATTGCTATATACAGATTATCACAGAGGTATCACATATCTATATATATATAAATGAATGTATGTGTTTGTGTGTGTCTGTCTGTCCTTTATGCCTGACCAAACCACTCATTGGAACGCCATGAAACTTTGGGAAGTTATTTAGTATAGTAATGGGAAGGTTTCTAGCAAATACATTTTTTGAAATAACTTTTCGCCTAGAAATAATCAAGATAAATATTCTAATTTATCAGTTATAATTCAACAATCTGCTCTAAATATTATCATGATGATACGATGATTTTGTAATGTAGAAAATTAGGAAAGACAAAATTCAGGATGATACAGCAATTTATTTGAGACAAGAATAATGATACAATTCCAAGGCAAGATACTATTCCTTTAACTTCCAATTACCGAGGGAACCAATTAATATTGATTTTATTCAACTTATCGAGTATTTTTCAAGGGACCGGGGAAAAAATGTTCACTTTATCGAGAGATTCGTTAAACAAACCTTTACTCGGATAAAACCCAGGCGAAGCCGGGTACATCCATACAAGAATAATGATACAATTCCAAGGCAAGATACAATTCCTTTAACTTCCAATTACCGAGGGAACCAATTAATATTGATTTTATTCAACTTATCGAGTATTTTTCAAGGGACCGGGAAATAAATGTTCACTTTATCGAGAGATTCGTAAGACAAACCTTTACTCGGGTAAAACCCGGGCGAAGCCGGGTACGTCCGCTAGTATATATAAATATATATATATTATCTATATTCTATAAATTCTCTCAAAAATCTTTATAAATGAATAAATAAATAAATTTATTTCCAAACAGAATGAATTTTCTACTAGCTATATAATATAAATATTTTGAGCTCCAATATAAAATATTAACCAGAGCAAGATTATATGTTCAGGATTCAATGATTTCTATTGATGAATACCACACAGATTGAAAAAAAAAATAAACCATATATTTTAATATAGAAATAGGAAGAAACTAACGAGACTGTTCTCTCTTCCATATCTAGTAGTGTCAAAAGAAAGTCACTCAGCGAAATAACATCCATAATCTTTTAATTTTTCAATAATTATTTTAACTTTTTTTAGTTTATTAACTTTCTTTCTAAGCTACATATATTTGTCAGATTATATCAAAAAGGCATTAAATAGTATTATTTAAAAAGTATACAGCTAGAGGTTATTTTATTCTATAGAGAGAAATATACTTATTTCTTCATTTTTAATATTCATAGAAATATATTCTGTGTGGATCATCATCAATTATAATAATACATATAAGAGGTGTTTGAGAAATTTTCACTGCTTTCAATTTCTTAATAGATCGTTGGCCATCAAATTAATACCTGATGACTAATTTCATACCTGGCTTACTTTTAATGCGCGTTGGAATCCTTCACAAACTCTGGACTTTTGGGTTTAGCCCACACGCCGTCGATGATGTAGAGAATGTGACTGCAGGATCCGTCAATCAACTTGCCCTCACCCTGGGACTGCTGCTTTCGAACATTCTGGGAATCCAGCACATCCTGGGAACGGAGGATGGGTGGCCCTATCTACTAGGTGATAATTACATGTTCTACAGCTACTTCTCTAACATGCTATAGAAAATATTTATTGTGATTTTTGTTTAATTCCTTGTGGTAATCTTCAAACGTTAGGTATGTCCTTAATAATTTTGTAACACGTTGTAGTACCCCTCTAACGTTATAATACATGTTCATTGTGTATGTGCTATACGCACGCTAAAGCACGCTATAGTACTTAATAAACGATAAAATAATTTATCTTTTGATTATAAAACACGTTTTAGTACTCATATAATATTATAGTAACAATTAATTGATTTTTTAAAACGCTCTAGTATTTTTCTATCGTTGAAGTATGTCTTTAATGGTTTTGTAACCCGATGAAGACTCCTCATGAATCTTTAACATGATATTATAAATTACATCTTTATGGATTCTGTGATACGTAATATAAATTCTATAACGTTATAATGACACTTTAAGCTTCTCTAACATTTTAGCAACAATTTAAGACTTGTGTTATAATTTTATTACTTCTTTAACATTATAGTCTCTTGTAAACATATTTATATTCACACATCTAACGATTTATCACTTTTTAGAAGATTCTGTAATTAAATATATATAGCACTTCTCTAATCTATGATTTATCATTCAGGCTTCTGTAATGCATATCGTAATAGTTATCTAACATTTATAGTAATTATATATATTTTAATTATGTAACAGGTTATAATACTCTCTTTAGGTGGAGAATCTTTCCTGCCTAAATAAAAAGTTAAATATGTATCATCACTATTGTATATATTATCATTTATCACATTTGTCTTTTTCTTTCTTTTACAATCTATCCATTGACTAATTTCCAATGAAATATTTTAAATTGCCAATTTCTAACGTCATAGTGTCTCTTCATGACCTTTGTAACATCTTATAGTTCTTATTGTAGTGCTTTAGCGTTATAATTACTATGGCTTTTATTAGGCGTTATTGAACTTCTCTAAACATTATAATTTATATTTATGGCTCTATCTCTTCAACATCGCTCTAAATTGTGTACTATTGTTGCATTTTATAGAGCTTATATATTCTTTTTACTCTCTGAAAAACATGTAGCGTGATCTAAAGACAAAATAGAAAACATATTTTATCGTTCGAAGGATTTATTTTTTAGTTAATGATGTTTTAGACTTTATACTAGAGATTTCTTTAGTGTTCTAACAACTGTGTGAAGAAATGTCGGGTAATAGTTTCACAAAACACTGAAGCGAGTTCGGTAGAAGAATTCGCTGTGATGATTCTTTTGTGGGCTGTTGCAAGGATTTAAATAAGATCACTAAATAGCAGAAAGAAAAGGGGAAAAATCTCCTTCTAACTTTATTTAATACAACTTAAGAGGACAGAGGAAAACACCCAACTGGTCGGTAGCAGACAAAGCCGTGTTCTGATCCTTTGTTGGCGGCTGGCGCCACCGGGGTTTGTTTGATTACAGTCACCCAAGCCGTCTGGACTGCGTCAGGAATAATGGATCTCCACCATTCCACACACTTTCACCTGTTTTTCTCTAGGCACACAGAAAAACAATAATAATCGTCCAATCGGTTGGGTATACAAACGGTTCTTCCCGATCTAGTCTGTATTTTTTCAGTTTTCTCTTTATCGTTCAGCAAACGCGAAGAAGCTGCTGTTGATGATATTTCCAAGGGATATATTTTCTGAATAGCTCTTAGGAAGGTTCCTACTGCGGTTTTCACCTTCACTAATCTATTCACTCCATCACTTCCAAATAATATCTCCTCGATCACTGCTAATGGCCAGAAGTTGCGCTTTTTATTGTCCATACCAACAAGGACAACATCCCCAGCTTGGAGTTTTGGATTGTAAATGCGTCTGTTTCTCTGGATCAGGAGGGACAAATATTCCTTCCTGAATCGTGATTTCAACTCCTCCCTCAGCTTGCTCAAATAGCGCAGTTTCTGTGTCGTTGGATTAGATCCCATATTCTGGCATCGGGAAACTCGACATCTGTCTGTTCTTGTAGAAACATGGAAGGTAATATTGTCACAAGATCATTCGGATCGTCGCTGACATAAGTCATGGGCCTTCCATTCATCACTGCCTCTGCATGACACAGCAGGGTCATCAATTGTTGATATGTTAATGTTGATGTTCCGAGCATTTTTTTTAGTATGTCTTTGAGGGAACGAATCAATCTCTTCCACCATCCACCCCACCAGGCAGCAGTGGGCGGGATGAATTTCCATTCAATACGCTTCACTTTCCCCTCGTTAGAAACGCGTTCCCAGTCAATCTGCTTAAAGAAGTTATTGGCTCCTACAAAATTTGTTCCGTTGTCGCTGAAGATGGTTGATGGATGTCCTCGTCTCTTGATGAATCTCTCCAGGGCCATTAGGAAATCTTCTGTGCTGAGAGATATTACGTATTCCAAATGTACACAGCGGTACACAGCACAGGTGAAGAGAACAACCCAGGTCGTGGTCTGATCTTTCAGATAGAGCGGGCCCGCCAGATCAATCCCTACCACCTCGAATACCTTGGCGTTATGTACTCGAGTGGCAGGTAATGGAGCGTCTTCCACCACAACGGGTTTAGCGGAGAAGCGGCGACATGTGACACATATTCTCACTATTTTCTTAATGGTCTGTCTCGCTTTTACTATCCAATATTTTTCCCGAAGTTTGTTCATCAAAAATTGTACACTAGCGTGGCAATTCTCAACGTGTAAATCACATATCATTTGTTCAATCAACGGATGAGTCCCATGTAATAGTACTGGCAAACGGAAGCCATATTCGTCGCTGCTGTAAATCAATTTTGTTTTCACACGCAGGATTCCTTCAACTTCACATACCTTCAGACCAGGTATAGAGTGTCTAGGGAAACACTCGGCCTGAACTAATTTCAAAAGCGCCAGCTCCGCTTCATCGATCTCCTTCACAGAAAGTTCGCCCTTTACTTTCGTTGAAGATCGGAGGTTGTTGATGAATCTTCTAATACACGCCATCATTCGCAATTTTTTTATGAACGAGGAGAAATATTTAATGTACCAATGATCGGTACACTTAACTGTTGTCACAACAGCAATTTTCTTTCTTTCCACACAGATTTCTTCTTCATTCAGGTCTTTATACCTGGAAGGCCAAAATTCTTCGGAGAGTTTTAACCAGGAAGGGCCCTCCCACCATCTAGACTGTATCAGTCGGGAGAGGTTGCATTCTCTGGAGGGTAAATCAGCTGGATTGCACTCGCTAGGAACATATCTCCAATTTCCAGGATCACTAAGTCTGCATATCTCCTTCACACGATTCCGACAAAGGTACCCCACTGATCATCGCGCTTTATCCAAGCGAGGGATGTTGTGGCATCAGACCAGAATACATTTTTGATATCTTTTAACTCTAGAGCTTCAAAGATCATCTTGTTTAATCGTGCTCGTACAACACAGGCTAAAAGATCAAGTCTAGGTATCGTAGGTCTCTTGAGAGGAGCGACTCGAGACTTAGCCGCCATCATATGCACTTCAATTTTGTCAGCAACCCGTCTCCGAAGGAAGACCACAGCAGCATAAGCTTCACTACTAGCATCAACAAACGTGTGTATCTGCCAGTCCTTCTGCGGTACCATCAATGGATTTAAATTCCTAGGAATTGCCACGCCTTTGTGCAGCTGTATGTCGTCGAACCATAGGCTTAGTTCATCCTTGTAGTGACGGTCCAATTCATCGTCCCATGCCGACTTTAGAGTCCAAGCTTTTTGCAATATAATTTTAGGCTTTATTAATATTGGGTTCAGAAATCCAATAGGGTCATATATCTGAGCTAAGCAGGACAGGATACTCCTTTTGGTTATCTTGGGGGTATGGCTACGGAAATTTCACATGACAGACAATCTTCCCTTTTATCCCAACATACACCAAGCACTTTAGATATCTCTGCTCTTTCAAAGGGGTAAGTATCGGAGGCCACGTCCAGGCTATGCTCCCAACGGCTTAGCTCCATCCGAGCATTATCCATGATGGACGTTGCGGTCAATTTGAGATCTTGTAACTCTTCAAAAGAGTTCACGCTTGTGACTAAATCGTCCACATAAAATGATTTCTGCAACCTCTGAGCTAACGGTTTATGTTCAGGTCGAACATTAGACAGATGGTATTCGATTACTGCCCCCAAAATGAAAGGACTACAGTTAACACCGAAAACGACACGTCTATGTCGGAATACTTCTGTCTTTATTCCATTTTGGGAATACCACAGAAAACGCAGGTAATCTCTGTCCCTTTCATTCACCTCAATCTGCAGAAACGCTTTCTTAATGTCTGCCACGACTCCAAACTTGCCATTTCTAAACCTCAGCATAAGGTTGGAAATCATCTCTATGAGGTTAGGTCCTTTTTCAAGACAGTCATTTAAAGATGGGGATCTATAGACCTTGCTAGAAGCATCAAAGACAGGCCTGATAGGCGTAGTCCCACTGGAGAGTTTCACCACCGGACGATGAGGCAGGTAGAAGGCCTCAGAGTCGTGTTTTTCAGCTGGGACTTTCTCAATTATCCCATCATCCAACCAGCCTCGGAAAATATCATCATAATCCTCATAAAGATTCAAAGAGATTAATTTTTTAGTCGTCTGTTCTAATCTCTTCATAGCAACCTCCCGGTTGTCCGCGATTTTAGCTTTCTCTACAGTCCACGGTAAGGAAACAACATATCTTCCAGAAACAGAATGTTGGGCTGTTTTTAGAAAATGTCGACGCGCCAGTGCGTCTCTCAGATCTCTCTGTTTAACCTCAATAGGAGCCATAATGCCAATAAAATCGAGATTCTACAGAATGGGTATACTGCTCTCCGAAATTGTCATCGTTGTAACATGATGGACGAGTGAAACGTCACTACCTTGCTGACATTCTCCCATTAAAATCCATCCAATAGATCCCAAGACATCGCATCCTAGAAGTATTTCAATTTCCATGTCATCCTTTCCAATATCAGGAACCCAGATTCTGCGGGCTTTGAGTTCTCTCAACCATGGCCCGCGGCTCAATCTTGGTAGGTTACCACAGATTTTTTGTTGGTCAAGAAGCTTCGCTACCATCTTAAAATTCCCCGATGCATGACCCAAATTGACTCTGTATTCTTGGTGAACATTTTCACTAGTATGACCTCCAAACACCACATGTTTAAGTGATTCCTGGCCAATGGGAGATAGTCCGAGATCCTGGGCAGTTTTAGACAAAATATGGGATCGTTGGGAACCTATGTCAAGGAGGGCACGCACTACTTTCGCCGAAGTCGCACCTTCGACCTTAATCTTCAGAGTCTGTATCAAAATCAGAGACGAAGCGCTAAGACCGGAGAATGAAACTCCGTTTTCAACTGTAAGAGAGACGTCACAGTCTTCCACCTGTTCCTTGTCTTCATCCGCTGACTCTCGTCCAGGAGCATTAAGAGGGCATAAAATATCAAGGTGCTTCTTCTTACATCGAATACATTCAGTTATGCGCCTTCTACAATTAGAAGAGATATGACCTGGTTGGAGGCAGGAGAAAACAATATTTAGCGTTTTTAATACGCTCTCTTCTTTCTTTAATGCTCATTCTGCGCGCAGCAAGACATTCTGTGTTTTTATGATCTTTATTACAAAAGATGCAATTCTGGGCACGTCCAGCAAATAGTCCAGAGGCTGTAGCTATCTTAGCAGGATGTGATTGTCTGCCCACGTTTCTATCCTGTTTCAGAGATTTGAGTCTAAACTTGGATCCAGCTAAGGCTCTGTCATGTTCTGCTGCAGCTTCCTTTTGGAGAAACTCTATAATTAGGTCAACTCTAGTTTGAGTCGAATCATTAGCATCAATCTTGACATCATGGAGGGGGCTTCTTTGCCAAGCCTTCAAGAGTTCCTCTGAGAGGCATGCCTCAATCATTGGAAATATAAATACAGACATCTGTCTGGCCTCAATCTTTAAGGATTCCAATGCTCTCAAATGAGTCACCAACTCATCATAAAATGAAGTCACCTTCAACTGTTGTTTGGAGGAGCAATCGATCATAAGGCGGATAAGGTCCCTGACATAGACTTGTTGCAACAGTTCAGGCCTTCCAAATCTTTCTGTCAAAGTTTCTATAACTTTGGGGTGATTCTCGGCAGTCAGGGGGTACCTATCAACCAGTTTACTAGCTCTGGTTCCCGGCGACATACACTGTACAAGATATTGAAACTTGTCGCTGTCTTCTAAAGTGGGATCGACATGTATCTTATTGAACTGTGCCCACCATCCCAACCAATCTTTTATTTCTCCTGTAAACTTCTTTAATTCTATCTTGGGTAGTTTTACAGTTCTATGGTGTGAGCTAGAAGCGAAGCTCACTTCACTGGTCGTGGGACTGGATGCAGTGATCCTGGGTTCAACAAGAGCGAGACATTTTTTATATATCCTCTTATATCTCTGGGTATATTGCGAGGCTTCCTCATCGTCTTGCTCTAGTTCCTCTTCGCTAACATCTGAAGTTAGCATGAGGTCTCTTATCTTGCTTTGGATCACAAGAAGATCACTGTGAGTTTCTTCAATTATATCTCTATTATATTCAATGTCCTCTACAAGGTATCGGTGGAGTACCTAACAGAAACTCTTCTGTCGTCTTCAAGATGCGAGTTAGTCGCTTTCTAAGTAAATTTCTATGCCTTTTTAAAATTTCCATTTTTCAAAAAATACTATAAACAGAGGAAAAAACAAAAGGTACTTATCTTGAATCTTGAACTTGTACTCCGCCGTTAATCCACTTGATCTTGCCTTTTCAGAAGCCCACCCGCGGGGACGCCACTTTGTGTAGAAAGGTCGGGTAATAGTTTCACAAAACACTGAAGCGAGTTCGGTAGAAGAATTCGCTGTGATGATTCTTTTGTGGGCTGTTGCAAGGATTTAAATAAGATCACTAAAGAGCAGAAAGGAAAGGCTAAAAATCTCCTTCTAACTAACTTTATTTAATACAACTTAAGAGGACAGGAAAACACCCAACTGGTCGGTAGCAGACCAAGCCGGGTTCTGATCCTTTGTTGGCGGCTGGCGCCGCCGGGGTTTGTTTGATTACAGTCACCCAAGCCGTCTGGACTGCGTCAGGAATAATGGATCTCCACCATTCCATACAAACTGTGTGCAGGGAATATCCACTTGTTTCTGTATATTGTGCTAAATAATTATATCTACACCAGAAGAGGCAACTCTATTCAATTCTGTACCAGAAAGACGCATTATGTTTATAATTTAGTGAAAAACCTATTTCATAATTTTTAATCGAAGCCCCTTTCTCCTGTACTGATAAGGACAAGAGCCTGAATCAATGGTTCATTATTTAACACACGACTGGTAAAGTGTTTTACTAAGGTGAAAAACATAATGCATCGTTCTGATACATAATAGAGGTGCCTCTCATGGTATATGAATTTTATCTTCCCGCAACTTAAGGTTGTATATTTATATATTTAATTAAAAAGGCATATATTGAATCGAAATATCATTTTTTACCAATATTCCAGTTGGCTGAAGGCCAATCTTTTTCAAAATATTATACATAACATTTTAATATTAATAATTATATCTGTGTTGTTGTGTGTATAAACATATTCAATTTGTGTTGTTCAGATATATTGTACATATAATTATTCACTCCTGTGTTTAGTATATACTCGTGGGCTTGATATTGTTGTAATCTGATTCTTTTGTCTTAAATAGAATGAGCAAACATCGTAAAATGTTTATATTATGATACATTATCGCACCATCTGTTATGAAAATTCGAAACTATTATTGACGCGTATGATTCTTTTAAAAATTAAACAATTTCTACTGCCCTTACTGCAATGAAAAAATTAATGGGAGCCTGGCTCATCAGTGCTGAAACCTTTCAGCGGTAACCCTACAAATATGGTATCATTCTCTTCTTTTTTTTAATTCTGATATGATTGGACACGCTAAACTATATTATAAACTGTAACTCTCTACCGTTTGAGATCTGAAATTATTTTAGAATATGATATCTTTAATCTCATCCATTTAACATATACAGGATGGGGATGCACTGAGCCATGTTATAAGTTCTAAGGCTGTGCTGCTGAATTCGCTGCCCCAGGCCTGGCAGTTCTCCCGGCCGTTCTACAGCTGCTGCTCATGTCCTTCTGTCCGGAGAGTCCGCGGTACCTCTTCATCACCAAGTTGGAGGAGACCTTGGCTAGAGAAGGTAAGTCCAAATGTTCTAACATCTAGCTACTCTGTCTGCACTTCCTATAAATGCTCTTAATATCTATTTTTACTATTTACCTTCCTTTGGTAATAGATTCTACCACAGATTCTACTTTTCAAATTTGATTTTTTTATTCACATTTTATGCCATTCATTACTATCTTCAATTTAGCAAAGAAATCAGCAGATATATATATATACATACTTCTGCCTTTATCTCTATTAGTATTTTTTTTTTGTAAATATCCTACACCATAGAATCTCTTACAGTAAATAATTTTCTATTTCTGTAAACCTTGCATGTTCATGATTTATGTTTGTTTAAAAACTTAAAGGCCCCTCTGATTCCTATGATTGTATTTATATTCAGAAAATAACGTGCCTATAGCAACATATATCATTATATCACTAATTATTAAAGCATTTTAAATATTTTTTATCATTATCGATATGTCATCGGCTTAGGAATCTTATTTTTTTTTAATATAGGAGGCGGTCTCTGGTGGATTAAATTGGCGAGGCCGCTGGGAGGGTTCACCACTGATGAGACAAGCACTCCCATTATTTTATCAGTGCAGTGGGAAAAGTAGATGTTTGTTTTATTTGTGAAAAGAAACTTTCGCGTTTTGGTGTTTTCATTTGTATTATATATCAATTTACTCCGACGAATCGCTATATTACTAGTGGGAATTTTCTGTGAAAATGTGATATTATATTCATTATTAGCGCTAGGTCTAGTTTTAAAATACAAATTCTTAGAAACCATATAAAACGAAGGATTTGAAAATACATATTGAAAGACCAAAAAAAAAAGTAACCAAAAATACTTAGAGTTAATAATGATTATTAAAATATACAAGAATCAGAGAGTCATCAATCAATTCTTAATTCTGGCACCGTTTGCCTTTGTGAATGGAATAAATACCCAATATGGGTATTTTTCATAAGCATCGATGGTTCAGTGGTAAAATGCTCGCCTGTCACGCGGGCGGCCCGGTTTCGATTCCCGGCCGATGCATTTTTTTTTTTTACAATTTTTAAAACTCATTTATATATTATACTAGCGGATGTACCCGGCTTCGCCCAGGTTTTTCTCGAGGGAATGTTTGTAGTCTAGTAATAAGAAAATATACTACACCTAAAAACTATCAGAGAAAAGAGAAACCACGGAAGGTGAACAGAAAAATGCTTTCAATGGATGTTATGTTTACGATATCAAGTTAAATAAAAATATAACAATTGGGTATTTAAAAACAAATGTAGAAATAAAAGTTGAAGTATAATAAACAATGTTAAAGATTAGTTTTAATTATTAATCAAGATTGTGTGTGAATATGTGAGAAAGATGTAATATCGTTGTTGTTTTCTTGGCCGACTGTTTTACATATGGTGTTATCTTAAAATTGCTTGTTTTGAATATTTTTTAGATTGAGATTATTAGCTAGTATGTAACAAAAATTAACTCTGTTGAAATTTAATTTTGTATTTATATATAAATAAAATTAACTCTGTTGATTTTTTTGTATTTAATCGATAACAGCGAAGTTACGCATGTTAATGTTAGGAAATATATTTTGATGTTAAGCAAAACCTGCTCCATCTCGTTTTACATAAATGTTGAAAATTTGGTTGGAATTGATGCATTGTAACGAAAGTTTTTAGTGATGTCCACTTATGAAATTTCCGTTTTATTAATATAGACAAGAATGACATCCACGGCGCCAATTTATAATTGTAACGAATAGTATTTGAATAAAAGCATTCGATCAGGTAAATCCCGGGCGTTGCCCGGGTCATTCGGCTAGTCTATATATATATATAAATGAATGAATGTCTGTCTGTGTGTACTCTATAGATTCAAAAACCATACATCCAAACGCCGTGAAATTTCGGGATATTATTAGGTATATCCCCGGAAAGGTTTTCGAAAAATAATTTCTTGAATATCTTGAATATCCCTAAAGTTATTTGCAGATTTGTAGCTTTAACTCGCAAGCAGCGCCACCTTGCGACGGAGATAAGCTTAGGTCTGCCCCACCCCCTGTCGAGAGAATGTAATCGTCCGGCCGCCGGCCGGATGGACAGTCCAAGTACCCACCGACCAATCAGAGGGGTCAAGAGGTCCTGGCGCGCGGGGGCAGAGTTGTTGACACAGCTGTGCCAAGTAGACAAGAAAAAAGCCTCGCGGGGGCTTGCCCAAGATGACCTCCGGGGACTTCGTACATCTTCCATAAACGACCATGATTTTATTCAACTTATCGAGTATTTTTCAAGGGACCGGGAATATTTGTTCACTAGATGAAACGATAATTTTGTAATGTAGAAAATTTGGAAAGACAAAATTCAGGATGACAGGGCACACAGGGACCGGGAAAAAAAGTGATCACTTTATCGAGAGATTCAAATTTACGAGTTTCAAATTATCAAAATATATCTTTTTTTTTATAAGTTTATAAAGAATTGTTTTAACAAATGTTCGTTAGACAAACCTTTACTCGGGTAAAACCCGGGCGAAGCCGGGTGCATCCGCTAGTCTATATATATATATATATATATATATATATAATTCCCACACTACTTGTAAATAGTCAACACATTTTTTATTTTTATATCCATATATTTTTTAATATCCATATCCATATATTTTAATATCCATATCCATATATTTTAATATCAATATCCATATATTTTAATATCTATAATCAAAGAGTAAATAGCCAATGCTTGTATATAATTTTTTGACCAACGACCCGAGGGGTAAGAGGGAGAAAAAAGGAGGTTGAATAAAAAACAAAGAGAAAATGGCTGCGTTTCTTTTTGTCGCGTCTTTAATCTACCATATGAAATTGCACTAATAGGATTATATACTCTAAAAAAATTAAAAACTAGAATTGACTTCAATAGAAATGTAGTGAGTCAACAAGGCACAAATATTCCTGCTACTCTTTTTTATTTTGAAACAGATTTGGCTTATGTAAATGATGCATACAATGTGATAAATCCAGATAGGAAATATAATATAAACCAACACCTTCATATTGTTAATACACAAATCTTAGATAATCACTGTGCACCTTCAGGAAGTAATCCACTCTATGTTAATCATTTACAACAGACACTTTCCACTCAATCAAGCATTCCAGGGGAAAATAAGTTAACCAGTGATTTAATTGACAAGTATCATAAGATAAACAACTTATTAGACCTTAAGTTAATTAGGTTATTGAAAGAATTTGCTGAAATATTTCCTACAGACGCATTTAAAGTTCCTACCCTACATATCCAACCTGTACAGATTAAACCAAATACAGATAGAGTAATCAGGTTGCGACCGTATAGAATACCATTTACATATAGGAAAGAAATAGATATACAAATCAATGAGATGTTAAAAAACAATATAATAGAACCGGCCATAGGTGAATATGCTTCACCTATTACTCTAGTAAAAAATAAAAATGGAACATTTAGAATGTGTGTGGATTTTCGAAAATTAAATGAACACATTCCAGTTGATCCCCAACCTATACCATTAATAGAATCAGTGATAGAAAAACTGTCGAAAGCTAAGTATTTTTCCAGCCTTGATTTGAGCAACGCTTATTGGACAGTTCCTATCCATCCGGATTCTCGACCTTATTTAGCCTTCACCACCCACGCAGGAGTGTACATGTTTAAAAGATTACCTTTCGGGCTACGAAGCTCACCACAGATCTTCGAGAGAGCTATTGGACAAATACTTAGAAAATATAACTTCCAATTTCTAGAACACTACTATGATGATTTTATAATTTTTTCTGATAGTTTTGAAGAACACTTAGAACATCTTCGTTTATTCTTCCAACTATGCAGGGCAGAAAATATCCGCCTCAACCTTAACAAATGTCAATTATGTAAGACCTCCATTAGCTTCCTAGGATACGAAATCACCCAGGGCACTTATAAACCTCACCTAACTAACACTCAGGTAATAGGAACCATCCAACCTCCGACTAATGTTAAAACTTTACAGTCATTTTTAGGTGTCGTAAATGTATATCATAAATTCATTCCCTATTATGCACAGCTTAGATCGCCTTTAAATATACTTCTTAAAAAGAATATTCCTTTTAAGTGGACTCTTGAATGTCAGAAGGCATTTGAAGATTTGAAAAGCAGCCTAACTGCATCACCAGTTTTACATATCTTTAAATAAGATTTACCCTGCTTCTTATATTGTGACGCGAGTACATTAGGGATATCCGGAATTCTAAAGCAAAAGGATGAAAATGGAGAAGAACATCCTGTACAATATTTCTCTCGCTCTCTACGCAAGTATGAACAGAACTACTCCATCTCGGAGCTGGAGTGTTTAGCTATCATTGAGTCTATAGAATACTTCAGGGTGTACCTGCTTGGTAGACATTTCACCATTTATTCTGATCACCAAGCTCTGGTCTATTTGAAAAATATTAAAAATCCGTCAGGTAGGTTATTTAGATGGTCCTTGAGACTCAGCCCATACACTTTTGACATACACTATCTGAAAGGTAAAAAACAACTCGAGGCAGACTTGCTATCAAGACAACCATTTTGCGGTTTTCTAGAGGCTCAACAATTGGAGGGACACCAGCATCGTGTACCTGAGAAATATCAATCACTCATCAATACTGATGTACTTGCGATTATTACTAAGAAGGGCGTACCCAGAGTAGTCGTACCTGATACACTAAGAAATAAGTTACTCCAGAAAGCACACGAATGGTATAACCATCCAGGAATCACACAACTCACTAGGTTAATCACTAGTCAGTATTATTGGGATGGTATGACCAAAGATATAAATAACTATGTCCGTAAATGCAAAATTTGCCAAATAGTAAAACCTCCGAAAGGACCCACATATGGAGAAATGGGTACCTTACCACTCGCGAAGGAACCTTATGAACTTATGTCAATGGACACAGTAGCCGGATTTACTAAGTATGGTGGTAACCGAGCTTATTTACATGTAATATGTGATCACATGAGTCGATACTGTTGGACTTTTCCTAGTAAATCTACCTCTACCCTGACCTATATTCAAACCCTAAAAAAGGTATTTCAGGAAGGTATTCCTAAAAACCTACTGACAGACCGAGCTCCTGCATTTACATCCGCTCAATTTAGAAGGTTTTTAATCTCACAAGGTATAAAACCCTTGTATACCACAGCAAATCACCCACAGTCAAATGGTCTGAGCGAGAGATTGAATGCAACCATAACAGGGAAACTAAAGATACTCCATTTAGAACACCCCAAACAGACATGGACCAAACAGATAGAAAGGGTCACCAGAATCTACAATCTAACTCCACATACAGTGACGGGATTTCCTCCCATCTATTTATTAAAAGGGATAGTCCCTAACAATTTAAACAACCATGTTCAGACATTTCCCAAACTCTCAGAAGCAAGAAGAATAGCATTACAAAAGACTCAAGCAAGGCATGAGGCCGAAAAACTAATGTACGATCAAAAACATAAAAAGATTGATTTTGTACCAGGGGATCTAGTATTGGTGAAAGTTTATAGGCATCCGAATACTCCAAAGTTGGAACCTAACTATACAGGCCCATATGAGATCTTGGAAATACTATCACCTCAGGTAGTGCGCATTAATAGACCAAATAAACCTTTGCAGTTACAGACAGAAATTATAAATATAGAAAAACTTCGTAGATATGTAGAAAATATTCCCCATATCACACCTCCTACGGACCTTCCCGACTCTCCTCCTAGACAAAACTATTTTCTATTTCCTTATAGGCACTTCACTACAGATATCTTGGGTGATCCGGGTTCCTCCAGACCAAGGAAATGGTTACAACCGTTTAACCATTTGGACAACAGTATTTTCACAGATGAAAAATTTTATAAGCCTGATTTTCCAATAACATCCAAACCAACTTTTTCATCAATAGTAAATCACACTAAATCCAGTACATTGGTCTTAGACCCTAAAATCAATCCATTCGATAATATGGTGGAAAGTAATTTGGGTACTACCAAAGAAAAATTACACAGTAAACTTAATCCAAATGCCGATGTCTTTATACCAACAACCTTGGCGACCAAAGAATTTTCACATTATTTAAATAAAGACTCGCTTATAAATAATGTTATTACACTGTGTACATTTTGTATAAAACTGTTATATTTAGAATTAAAAAATTTCCATTGTTTTTAATTACCACAATAATATTTTGGATTCTTTATACTCATTTAGCATCTTGTATATACCTTCTTCCTTTATTGTTTTATATCTTGCCTCTACCCATACAAACAAACCTACATATCTCTTATAAAATGTTCTTGATAAAATGGACCGTTAGAATAGTGGAATATATAAATTTGTATATAAATGTAATGTTGGACTATATGAGGCGATATGATAATTTTAATCAAGCTATAAACTCAAATGATATATGACCTTGGAGATTTGAATATATTACTTTAAAATGTGAACATAAAAACACTTAATGCGTGTGTGGGTTTAAATAGCTATAAATATCTTTAGCCACCTTACAATATACAGAGGCTAGCGCTTATCGTTAGTCGGGTATAACAACCCCGCATACCTCCGTTCGTTTTGTCTGGTGTAGGACAGACAAGATGTAAAGGCCTACAGATATATTTAGGACAATATTAATAAGTTAAATTACGTATAGCAATACGATAGAACAACTATAGGATTAGTATAAGCGTTTTTATAAGATAAACTATCGAGGGTTAAAAGAAAAAAGAAAATTTTGGGGTTTTTAAACACATCATCCTCTAAGATATGGTATAACCCCATCGGTTAGTTTCGAAAATCGATGTTCGGTAAAACCTATCCTAAGATGTGCACTTCAAATGTTAGTTCGAATTAGAGATCATCCTTTTTAAAAAAGAAGTAAATTTTGGTTGTAGTGCTTTGACCTATGTACTTCCATTGAGTGAGTCGTAAACTCAATGTGCGAGTATATCATAGGAAAAAGTACACAGACAACGTTATCAAGATGGCGGACCCGGCTGTCGCCGGGCGGACGCTCGCGTCGAACACAATCACCAACTGTCCAAAGTCCCGAGGTGCCAAGTGACGGCCCCCAGGAGCCCCTTTTGGAATGTCCTGCTGTCTAACGTGACACCCTCCCGTCTCTCTCTGGATCGACTGTAGGCTTACTTTATTATTCCTGGAAGAGCATATATTATGACATATGGCCCCGTTGAAGAAGGCTGAACATGGTTTAAGTATATTTAAAGCTGGAGAAGCCAGGAATAGGAATCGTAGGATGAAGAAAGATATGAACATATTCAAAGTGAGCAGTCGTGGCTGAGAGATCTACCATCCGTAGTCTTAGCTTTTTAACCCCGCACTGTTCGAATCCTATCGACTTATTAGATAATAAAGATGTAATAAATAACAGTTTAAAATATTAATAGTATATCATAACCTCGTTAGGATATTTTCAATTCAGAGAAAATTAAAAATTTTATCTAGACTGTGCAGCTACGAATTTCATCTTGCGCACCCCCACGCAGGTTCACTGCAATATAATTCCCACACTACTTGTAAATAGTCAACACATTTTTTATTTTTATATCCATATATTTTTTAATATCCATATCCATATATTTTAATATCCATATCCATATATTTTAATATCAATATCCATATATTTTAATATCTATAATCAAAGAGTAAATAGCCAATGCTTGTATATAATTTTTTGACCAACGACCCGAGGGGTAAGAGGGAGAAAAAAGGAGGTTGAATAAAAAACAAAGAGAAAATGGCTGCGTTTCTTTTTGTCGCGTCTATTATTTCTTATATACAAATTTAGAGTTTTAAATTTATAATTATTCAAAGATATACCTTAATACGACATATATATATATAATTATAACAATAAATAGTTGTATAGTTTTATAGTTAAGTTTTCTATTAAAATTATCTTCATTATTTTGATTATTTAAATTCAAATTATAAAATTTGTAAATTGTTATTATTTAGTTTAGATAGAGAGAAAAAAAATCCTTTACTTCTAACACATCATCTAGTTAATTATATATTTATAATTAATAACAATAAAATTTAACAACGTAACGTCTTTTGCATCGGCTTTTACACGTCATTTAGACATACTCTAATCCTATATATAGAATAATAGAAGTGAGAATATATATAATATTATATATTTTAGTAGTTAGAGAAAAGAGAGAAAGACAGAACCATGCACTTTTAATCAAACTAATAATAAGAAAACAAAAAGTTTTGTAAAGAAGGTAGATAAGATTGTTAGTATATATATATATTTTTATAATTTTATATTTTATCCTTTTTTTTTTTAAATGATTTTTAAATTTTTTTATTTTAAAATATGAATATAAATAGTTGTATTTAGTAATATATCTATACTATTAATTAACTTTTGTTATAAGTTTGGTTATTATGTTTTGAAACCCTAATGGTAGACCAGACATATACAAAAAAAAAATTAAATTGGAGTAATTATTGAAAAAAGAGATCTGCTGAACCGGGAATTCTCAAATAGTAGTTCAGCAGCGTTTCATCCCTTCTCTATTACGTCATAGATCTCTTTTCAACCGGATTTTATGTGTTAATATAAAGTTACTTCAGTGAAACATTTATAGGAACAGATATAACAAAATCCATTAACAAATTCTAACTGTGAACCTACCTTGCCCGCGACGCTTTCAACTGTAAACATCTATTTCTGGATGACACATGTTGTGGGGGGGGCAAAATTAGACCGTTTGTTCTGAAGTTTTAGCCAGTTATATTAAAATAACTGATTCAACACTTATTCATCTTTCAATATTCCTTTAAAAAGGCAAATTATTAGAGTTTAATAAAGCTATTAAATGTGAAAATTCACTTTTATTTAATTTCCATTTTCCTCCCCAGAAATTGGAGATTAAACAAAATGAATTCTATACAATATTACTTTAAACATCTTGTGAAAAAATCTTCAAATCAGCTATTTTATTTAAGTTTAACTAATTGTTAAAGATTATAAATTTGTATTAGTTATTATTGAGAGAAATTATAGAAAGTTGATTTAATAAATGGATACTTCCATTTATTTTTTTAAAAGTATTTTATAATAGATATACTGTTGAAATATTTTACTTGTCTGATACTAAATTTGTTTTTAATAAATTCCATGTTTAAATTTTTAACATCTTCTATGAAATTTTCTAATATATTATTTATTCTATAAAATATTAGAAACTGTCCAAAGTATATACCTTTACAACAATTTAATGATATATTAGAATTCATATTACAGTATTTTATAATATTGAAATTATAATTACTTTTTTTATTATAAAATTTAATAGCATTATTTGTAAGGTCTATATTTAGGTCTAAAAAGTTAACTTTTTTGTTTCTATAAATTTTTTCATTGTTCTTAAGTTTCAAGTATTTAGGATAAATTTTAGGTATTAAGTTTTTGAACTGTGGATTATTAAATATTATAATGTCATCTACATAACGGAACATTTGCCAGTTAACATTATTTTGTAGAAAGTATTCTCTTTCGTACCAGAATAATTATAAATTTGCTAATAAAGGACTTGAAGATGTTCCCATGGGAACGCCTTCTGATTGAATATATATTTTATTTTTAAATTCTATATAGTTAAAATTTAAAAATGTTTCCAGTAGAGTTTTTGCTGTTTTAAGATCTAATTTAATTGTTTTATATCTGTTATGAATAATTTTAATGTGGACAGTTTTGTCATTGATGATTTCGTTAAATAAATTGGTTATTTTATTATTTAGATCTCTTAAATTTATTTTAGAATATAGGTCCTCAAAGTCAAATGTGTGTACTGTTTCAATGTTTGTCCAATTGTTCATTAAATAGTTAATGATTTTTTTTATTTGAGTCGATAAATTTATAATTATATTTATTAGTTAATTTATTTATAATAAATTGTAGTGTTGAAGCTAATTGTATATCAATGTTTTTTATAACTGAATTTATACCAGATGTGATTGTTCTGAAAGAAATAGGTTTTTTGTGTAGTTTAGGAATTATATAGAACTTTGGTATGTTTGGATTTTTGTAGTGAATATAAATTTTTAGTGAATTTTCAACATTTTTGATGTCTTTTTTTATTTTTGTGGCTGTAGTTCTAGCAAAAGTGTATTTATGATTATTATCAATTTCCTTTTTTAGTATATCGTGGTATAGATTTTTACAAATTATAGATAAGTTATTGGAACATTTATCTATAGGAGTGATAATAAAGTTCTTCTGTAATTTAATTATATTTTCTTTAAAAGAAGGAATATCTGAATTAGGTTTTGTGTATTTAAGTGTATTATTATAATAATTTATAATTTCCTTTTTAATATTATGTTTCCATTCCAGAAAAGTAAATTCTGGAATACTGTATTTTATACTAGTTTTATTTATGAAAATATCTATATCTTTTAATATAGATTTAATTGTATTATTATAATTGTGTTTAATTTGAGGTATATATTTATACCCTTTATTTAAAATATCCTGATATTCTGGATTTAAAAAAGAAAAATTGCTAGTTAGTATATGACCTGAGAACTTATATCTATCAATATAGTTGTTGCAATTACATTTAATTTTTTTAAAATTTGCTAAATTATTAATAAATTGGTTATAATTGCAAACTAAATTACCTATATTTTTGTTGTATCTCCAGATTGTTTTGAAATTTAAATTTTTTATAGGGAAAAGATTATTGATGATTTGGTTATTAAAAATATCATTAAATTTAATATGATTAAATAAATTGTTATTAAATTTAATGATAATATTAATGTTATTAATAGATTGTTTATTTTTTCTGTATTTAAAGATGTCGTGTGTGATATCTATTAATCTGTTAGTCAGATTATGAATTTTAATATATTCTATAAGTTTGATAAATTTATTATTATTTAGTTTAAATAATGTTTTAATAAATTTATCGACGAAGTTGTTAGTATACATTTGTTTTGGGTCCAGTAATTCTTCAAATTCAATGTAACCTAATTTATTGGTAGTTTTACCTCTAGTTTTATTAGGTTTAGTTTTAAATTCATTTTTTTGTATTTGCAGCTGATTTCATAAGTTGAAATTTCTTCTGTTTGTGGTTTGTATGTGTAGTTTAATTCGTCATTAAGTCCATAAGGGAATAATGTGTTGTGTTTATAAATGTAGTTGTTTTCTAATAAAAGTCGTTGTTTTTTGTTTTGACATATGTCTAGTATTTCTATCTTAAAGTTGTTAAAAGTATGTAATTGATTGTGTTCTTTCATATATATATTACCAATTGATTTTTTAGCGTGGTTTCTATGTAGGTTTATTCGTATATTTAATGGATTACACGTTTGTCCTATATATGATAATTGACAAATTTGGCATGTTAATTTATAAATAGTATTTACTAATTTACAACTAGTCGTTTGAAATGTGTCATGGTTCTTAAGAGAGGGACAAGTTTGACAATTCTTTCTTAGGCAATTCTTAGCGAGTTTAAATTAACATAAAAGAGGTGCTAACCCTAATATGCTGGTAGTTTTTTTTAGTTTTTTAGTTTGTTATTCTATTGAAAAGTTTTTTTTTTTATATATTTATCTTAATTGTTTTTGTGGTGATTAAATTTTTAATAAAATGAATAATTAATCTATAAAAATATAGATATTACTGTTTGTTATCTGTTATATTTTTAAGAATAACTAATAAAAAACATCTTTAAACTAACTAAACACTGAAAAAAACAAAAGTTCTGAAGTTATTTTTTCTAAAATTATTTTTATAATTTACTTTTTCATAATCAAACAATAAAAGATAATTAAAATCTGTATGGAGTTTTATTTATATTAGAATATCTAATATATGATTAAATTTGTATATTATATTATATATTAAAATATATCATAGAGCAAGCTCATATGAATTAATATAGTGTAAAAACTATATAATAAAAATATAACAGTGATTCTACATTTAAAACTCAAGGAGCAAACTGAAAGGAATGATAAATCATATCAAGTAGATTTGGTTAGATTAGCAAGCTAAATCTAAATTAATTATAACAATAAATAGTTGTATAGTTTTATAGTTAAGTTTTCTATTAAAATTATCTTCATTATTTTGATTATTTAAATTCAAATTATAAAATTTGTAAATTGTTATTATTTAGTATAGATAGAGAGAAAAAAAAAATCCTTTACTTCTAACACATCATCTAGTTAATTATATATTTATAATTAATAACAATAAAATTTAACAACGTAACGTCTTTTGCATCGGCTTTTACACGTCATTTAGACATACACTAATCCTATATATAGAATAATAGAAGTGAGAATATATATAATATTATATATTTTAGTAGTTAGAGAAAAGAGAGAAAGACAGAACCATGCACTTTTAATCAAACTAATAATAAGAAAACAAAAGGTTTTGTAAAGAAGGTAGATAAGATTGTTAGTATATATATATTTTTTTATAATTTTATATTTTATCCTTTTTTTTTTTTTTAATGATTTTTAAATTTTTTTTATTTTAAAATATGAATATAAATAGTTGTATTTAGTAATATATCTATACTATTAATTAACTTTTGTTATTAGTTTGGTTATTATGTTTTGAAACCCTAATGGTAGACCAGACATATACAAAAAAAAAATTAAATTGGAGTAATTATTGAAAAAAGATATTACTAAATTACTAAATACAACTATTTATATTCATATTTTAAAATAAAAAAAATTTAAAAATCATTAAAAAAAAAAAAAAGGATAAAATATAAAATTATAAAAATATATATATATACTAACAATCTTATCTACCTTCTTTACAAAACTTTTTGTTTTCTTATTATTAGTTTGATTAAAAGTGCATGGTTCTGTCTTTCTCTCTTTTCTCTAACTACTAAAATATATAATATTATATATATTCTCACTTCTCTATTATTCTATATATAGGATTAGAGTATGTCTAAATGACGTGTAAAAGCCGATGCAAAAGACGTTACGTTGTTAAATTTTATTGTTATTAATTATAAAAATATAATTAACTAGATGATGTGTTAGAAGTAAAGGATTTTTTTTTTCTCTCTATCTATACTAAATAATAACAATTTACAAATTTTATAATTTGAATTTAAATAATCAAAATAATGAAGATAATTTTAATAGAAAACTTAACTATAAAACTATACAACTATTTATTGTTATAATTAATTTAGATTTAGCTTGCTAATCTAACCAAATCTACTTGATATGATTTATCATTCTTATCAGTTTGCTCCTTGAGTTTTAAATGTAGAATCACTGTTATATTTTTATTATATAGTTTTTACACTATATATATGTAGTAATGTAGTTTATGCTGTTGGATGAATGCAGTGTGGCATGTTGGTTAGAAGCAGTCGTGGTTGTTGAGCGATGGGTGGTAAGGACACACAGGAGACAGAATCCAGAGGCAAAAACCCGTGAG